>CAJVQU020000010.1:1421837-2021837 GCA_911387785.2 Aelia acuminata
ATGTAAAACAGTAAACACTGTTTTTCGTTTGTAATAATATTATTAAGTCGTATAAGTAGAAATAAGCGAGGCCATATGGTGTTGAAACTTTTGGAGGTTACACAATAAAATGTAATATTGTTAAAAACTGTGAAGATTGGGTAATTGCTGTGGAATATTGGGCTATTTAAGAGATAGATAAAGGACTATAAAAACCGATTTTGTTTAGGTGAGAAATTTGTTTGTTTTTATGACTTCATCTAATTTGTTTATTTACTTATGTTAAATGTATCAATAAAATTTTGTTTAGGGCAAAATCTGTCTATAGTCATTTTATTTGAAGAGACCATTATAAATCGGTTTTTGAACATAAACAACAATGAATTCAGTTCAAGTTCGTATACGTTTTGAATATGGACAGAACAAGCGAGATGAATTGGTGGTCAAAGTTAAATCTATTCATCTGATTAGGGAAGGTACTACTTTTATTTTCCCTATTGAATACGAGGATCAAGAACATCATGAGGAATTATTTAGTCTAAGTATGATTAAAAATGCTTGTAAATCATTAAGTAAGATAGGTCAGTATCGAAATTTAACTGTAACCTTAACCTCAAATATAACTCCTATATATTTTGACGATGATTTTAAGTGCAGATTTAAGGATATTTACTTGGAAGAACAGATAGATATCTCTCAACCAAATCCCGTGAATCATGCAACGAAAGCAGTAGAAGAAAAATACACTCAGGGAGAATTGCTCAAGGTAATTGAGAAGTTGTCAGCTAAGCTTGGGTCCGAGAAGCCAAAAGAGGTAAACTTAGCTCAGATTCATATGTTATTTGTTTTAGAGAAATTTCGTGGAAGAGAAAATGCTAGAAAGTGGATTGAACTTTTTGAAGGGGAATGTTCCCGTCAAAACATTCATTCTGATCAATCGAAAATTCAAATTTTACGGTTATTTATGGAGGAAAATTCGACAGAATGGTACACCTCAACTCTCTGTAAATTAACTTTGCATGGGACATGGAAAGACTGGCGTGATTCTTTCCTACACACGTATGGTGATAAGAGTTGGCGTACAGTACATTATGCTTATACTTTTAGGTACATTAATGGTTCATTTATTGATTACGCATTAACGAAAGAAAGATTATTATTAGAAACTGAGCCGACCATGTCGGCTATATCGCGCATCAATCATATAGTGGTTGGTCTTCCTTTCTATATTCAAGATCGCATTGATACGGAAGAGATAACAACAACTGAAAAACTTAAGAATCAACTTCGTAGGTATACCCAGGCTTATCCGAATACAAATAAAACAAAAATTAAATCACTGGCTACGACTAGCACTGCTCACAAGTCTTTCGGGAGTAACTCCTCGGGAAATAATAGTTTAAAATCAAATGATAGGAAGCCGTGCTCTATTTGTGAATCACTAGGATACACTGGCCGGTACCACCCGATAGAATTGTGTAGGAATAAAAGAAGAAATAGTAATTATAATAATAATGTTAATTTACTTTAACAGAAACTGAATCTAAAGTGAAATTTAGGGGTTTAATTAGTAAACCTTTTCAGATAAAAACTGGTCTCAGGCAAGGAGATGGTCTGTCTCCCATACTTTTTAATATAGTTTTGGATAAAGTAATGAGTGAATTTTGGAAGAAAAATAGTTCAGGAGCTCGGGTGGGGACCAAACACATGCATATTAAAGTGAGGTGCTTGGCTTTTGCTGATGATCTAGCATTATTGGCTGAATCTGAAGAAGAGTCCATTGAACAGATAAATTGCCTGAAGGAAATTGCTGAGAAAACCGGGTTACAAATATCTTTTGAGAAAACGGAGTTAATGACCACGGAGGTAGGATATCAGAAAAAATCAGTCAAAACCAAATATGGGAAGATTTCGGTTGTTAGGAAATTCAAGTATTTGGGTGAAGTTTTGTGCTGCAATGGATCGGAAAAGGAGAGTTTCAAGGGAAAAATTAAAAAATTAGAGGATTTGTGCTTTAAAGTGGGAAAAATTTACAATAAAAAAAATCTTTCGATAAAGGCAAAATTAAGGCATTATAATACTGTGGTAAAACCTGTGATTCTTTATGGAGTAGAAACGGCTTGTTTTCCCAGTTTAGATAAGTTGAACAAAATAGAGAGGAAAATTTTGAGGAAGATTTATGGACCAAGGAAAACATTAGAAGGATTCAGGAGGAGGTCTAATGAGGAAATTTACAGGCAAATTAATGATTTAGAAACTGATATGAGAATTAGGAGGTTAAGGTTCTTTGGGCACATGGAGAGAATGAGTGAAAAAAGATTATGTAAAGAAATTTTTAATAAAATTTTAAAGTACAAAAATTTGGGAGGATATCCTAGGCAAATTAAAGAAGAATTGGAAACATTGGGGATATCAAAAGAACTTTGCCATGACAGGGATCTTTTCAAGAAAGTAATTAACAATGAAGTCAGATTAAAGAAGAGAGTGAAGGGTATTGGGTGGTCAAAGGAGAGAAGAGAGGAGCAGTCGAGAATGATGAAGCTGCGCTGGGAAGTGAGAAGGAGGAAGAAAGAAGATTCTTCAGTGATATCGCGTGGTCCTCAAAGTGGCCGTTTCGTGTAAAAAAAAAAAAAAAAAAAAAAAAATGATAATTTGACTGAAGCTGATGAAGTTGCAGTTAATTTACAGGAAGAATCAAAAAACGAGGTTTCACACCACTAATCAGATTAAAAGTAAAAGTAAATAAGAAAGAAATAATCGGAATTTACGACAGTGGCTCAAATATTACACTGATTAATTCCAGAATTCTCGAAAATTTTAAAGATAAAATCTTCAAGAATGAACAAATATTTAAAACGATTAGTGGTGTACAGAGATGCTATGAAAAAATTAAATTACCTTTCAAGATTCATAAAATAGAAAAAGAAATGGAGGCGTATGTAATAAGAAACAACAATTTTTCTTACGATATTTTACTGGGACTAGATGCTATTCAGCAATTTCATCTGTTCCAAGATGATGAATTAAATATTTTCCAGAAGGTGCAAGGAGGAAATTTAGAAAAAATACACAAAGAAGAAAATAGTGATGTAGTTCGTTTATATTATAATGAAATGGCTACAGAAATTGATGACAAGCTGCGCCATTTAGACGAAGAAAAGAAAATGAAGCTCTCTAATAGTATAAAAAGAAATTTATCTTCATTTGCAAAGAACAAATATGATGTGGGTCAAGTACAACATCATGAAGCGCATATTAAACTTTTAGAAAATAAATATATTGCAAAGAAACCATACAGGTGTTCAATTCCAGACCAACAAGAAATTGAAAATCAAATCACCCAATTGTTGGAGGCGGGACTAATAGAGGAATCAAGATCTCCTTTTGCAGCTCCAGTAACCTTGGCGTACAAAAAAGAAGATGATAGACGTTCTCGGTTATGTATTGATTTCTGTGAACTAAACAAAATTTTGGTACCGGAATCACAACCATTCCCTCGAATTGAAGACACTGTGGTGAAAACGAGAAATTGCAAATGGTATTCAGTTTTCGATATCTGTTCAGCATTTTGGTCGATACCAGTTAGGCCAAAGGACAGGTATAAAACCGCATTCGTGACACAATCAGGCCATTATCAATGGAAATGTCTCCCATTTGGTCTTAAAATATCGCCTGCTATTTTTCAACGTGTCCTTGCAAATGTCATCCGACGGCACGGTCTCCAGAATTTCTGTGTGAACTATATCGATGATATTTTAGTCTTTTCAACTAATTTTGAAGAACATCTTCTTCATATTGAACAATTGTTGAAAGTTCTGCATGTTGAAGGGTTTCGCTTGAAGCTATCGAAATGTAAATTCGCTCAACATTCAGTAAAGTATTTAGGCCACATAATAGGTTATAATACAGTTCAACCGCACCACGATAATCTGAAATCTATTCGAAATTTTCCACGGCCGCAAAATAAGAAGAACGTTCGCCAGTTTCTTGGAAAAGTTAATTTTTACTATAAATACATCCCTGACAGTACAAGACTATTGGACCCACTTCATAGACTTCTCAAGAATAATGTAACTTTCCAATGGTCGGAAAAATGTGAAAAAGCATTTAACCAAATTAAAGGGTATCTTTGTCAAAGCCCAATTTTAGCAATATTTGATCCTCAACGTGAAACATTTCTTTTCACTGATGCGAGCACTTTAGGTGTTGGAGGAGTTCTGAAGCAGACACAAGACAATGGTGAATTACGGCCAGTTGCCTACTTCTCTAAGAAGTTCACACCTTCGCAAGCCAAAAAGAAAGCTATCTATTTGGAGTGTCTCGCCATAAAAGAAGCATTGCGCTACTGGCAATATTGGCTTTTAGGGATCAAATTCTACGTTATTTCTGATCACAAACCACTAGAAGGTCTAAAAGTCAAGGCCAGAACTGACGAAGAATTGGGAGATTTGGTATATTATTTAACACAATATAATTTTACATTACGGTACTCACCGGGAGGATCAAATCAAGAAGCAGATACACTTTCGAGAAATCCAGTTTTAGAATATTTTGAGAACACTGTTGATGTACTGAGGATCGTTAATTTAGTTTCAATAGAAGAACTGCAGTTTGATCAAGAAAAGAATTATCAAGAATGGTCGGTTGACAAGGGTATATGTAAGAGAGGTAATCTTGTTTATAAAAAACTTGGAAATCGAGAGCGGATATTTGTATCAGTAGACTTTGGTAAATTTCTAATTCATAAGATTCACAAACATTATGGTCATATTGGTGTGGGCCATATAGCAGCAAAGATTAGATCATTCTACTATTTTAAGAGGATGGATGCCCTTATTCGGGAATACTGCGACAGATGTGATACCTGTAAGAGAAACAAATCTCGACGAAGTCGAGAAATCGGTCTCTTATCACAATTAGGTCCGGCTAAAGAGCCGTTCCTAATCATGTCTCTAGATACGATTGGGGGATTTGGAGGTAATCGATCTTCTAAGCGTTTCCTGCATCTATTGGTAGATCACTTTAGTCGATATGCATTTACTACCACATCAACAGGTCAACAAGCAAAGGACTTGATTTGTTTTCTTCAACCTATTGTTGAAAAGCATAAAATCAAAATATTATTGGCAGATCGATATCCAAGCATCAATTCCAAGCAGTTTCAATATTTTCTGCGTCGGCACGGTATCATTATGGTTTTCACTGCGGCAGACTGCCCATTTTCTAATGGTCTTAACGAACGCCTAAACCAGACTTTGGTTAATCGTATTCGATGCAAAATTAGTGAAGAACCGCGTAAACCTTGGTCTACAATTGCGAGAGAATGTACAGAAGAATATAATCGGACAACTCATGGGGTAACCAAATTTTCCCCTTTATACCTACTGACCGGTGAACAATCCTCAATCATCCCGCAAGAGCTAGAAGTTAAGACAGACTTAGCAGCAGATAGGATCCAGGCTTTGCAGAACTCACAACACTATCATCAGCTGAACAAAGCTAGGGTAGATCTCCATAAGAAAGAGTACGACTTTCAGGATGGTGATTTGGTTTATGTAGAAATGGGTAATCGACTCAATCGTAATAAATTGGATCCTATTCGGTCAGGTCCTTATCGGATAAAGCGGCGAATTTCTTCTACTATTTATGAAGTTGATAGGGGTCGTCGACGATCTGAGTCGAATTTTGTTCACAGCAGTAAACTCCTGCCTTTTCTCGGGGGGGGGGGGGAGATGTAAAACAGTAAACACTGTTTTTCGTTTGTAATAATATTATTAAGTCGTATAAGTAGAAATAAGCGAGGCCATATGGTGTTGAAACTTTTGGAGGTTACACAATAAAATGTAATATTGTTAAAAACTGTGAAGATTGGGTAATTGCTGTGGAATATTGGACTATTTAAGAGATAGATAAAGGACTATAAAAACCGATTTTGTTTAGGTGAGAAATTTGTTTGTTTTTATGACTTCATCTAATTTGTTTATTTACTTATGTTAAATGTATCAATAAAATTTTGTTTAGGGCAAAATCTGTCATATTATACAATAGTCATTTTATTTGAAGAGACCATTATAGATATGTAAACCAAGAAAAATGTTGGATCGAAGAAGTAAGAAAAATATATGATCGTTTGTTATAAACTTTGTTAAATTTATATAAAAGCTGTAAAAATGTTGAAAAAATGCATTAGAATTTGAACGAAAATTGTTAAAATCTAACAAAATGACTGGAAAAATGCGAAATTAAAAGAAACATAACGGTACGCAGAAGTAAGAAGTTAAGAAATTATATGTCTAATTGTTATAAAAGTTGTAAACATGTAGAAAATGTGTGATAATTTGTACAGAAATGGCTGAAATCTTATCAAATTACATAAAAAACCTTACAAAATGATATGAAATCTTAATAGCTGATATGAAATTTTAAAAAAATTACGGAATGAAGAAGGAAGAAAGAAAGAAATTGTCATGAAATTCGTCATAAATGTTGTTAAATTGGTAAATAATAAAGAAAATGCATGAGAATTTAAACGAAAATCGTTAAAATTATAAGAAAAGATATGTAAACCAAGAAAAATATTGGATCGAAGAAGTAAGAAAAATATATTATCGTTTGTTATAAACTTTGTTAAATTTATATAAAAGCTATAAAATTGTTGAAAATGAATTAGAATTTGTAAGAAATTTGTTAAAATCCTATAAAATTATAAGAAAAGATATGAAAACCAAGAAAAATATTGGATCGAAGAAGTAAGAAAAATATATTATCGTTTGTTATAAACTTTTTTAAATTTATATAAAAGCTGTAAAAATGTTGAAAAAATGCATTAGAATTTGAACGAAAATTGTTAAAATCTAACAAAATGACTGGAAAAATTCGAAATTAAAAGAAACATTACGGTACGCAAAAGTAAGAAGTCTAATTGTTATAAAAGTGTAAATGTCTAATTGTTATAAAAGTTGTAAAAATGTAGAAAATGTGTGATAATTTGTACAGAAATGGTTGAAATCTTATCAAATTACATAAAAAACCTTACAAAATGATATGAAATCTTAATAGCTGATATGAAATTTTAAAAAAATTACGGAATGAAGAAGGAAGAAAGAAAGAAATTGTCATGAAATTTGTCATAAATGTTGTTAAATTGGTAAATAATAAAGAAAATGCGTGAGAATTTAAACCGAAAATCGTTAAAATTATATTAAAAAAGATGAAATTTAAAAAAAAAATTACCGAAATGAAGAAGTAAGAAAGAAAGAAATTATATGTTTATTTGTTATAAACTTTGTCATTTGTTATAAAAGTAGAAAAAAAATGAACAAATAGCAGCAGAATATATCGTAAGAATGTTTAAAATCATATAAAATGACAACAGAAATATGAAATTAAAATAAGAATACCAGAACGAAGAAATAACAAATATGTTGATACTATACGTCTATACGTTATTTTTTTGAATAATAACAGTTGTAAATCACCAAAGAAAGAAATAAAAGTACTAAGGCTCTGGAATTATTTATTGCATTCATCTTAGTTTTATTTCTAAATATTATTTAATTAATCCAATCTTAAATTGTGGCTAACCACCAATTTTAAATTATTTTTAAATAATTTATTTTTTGAAGAGAAAAGATTTGGCTCCGCCGGGAGTCGAACCCGGGTCTCCTGCGTTACATGCGAGGATGCTAACCGGTACACCACAGAGCTCGGCTCAAGGCCTTTACTTTTTAATTAAAGGCTTTTACTTTAATGGAAATAGGTATGGACAGTGATTCTATAATTTCTATGTCACTTAAGTTTTCTGTTAGCAGACCATCTTTATCATCCCAGAAAAATTTCTTGTTCTTATATATTAAATAATTTCGCCTTATCTGCTCGATTCCGTTTTTGTCTTTCTCTTTAATCAAACTTTTTACCTCTAATAATTTCTTCCTGTCCTTTCTTTCATTATACGATAGATCTCTGTTAATCCATATTCCAGTATTCTTTAATTTATAGGCATTGTTTAGTACGGATTTTACATCCCTAAGCGTATTAAATTTTACTATGATTTGGCATTTTTCTTTTTCCTTATTCCATTTTGGTACATAAGCATCTGGTATTTGCAAGTCTTTTATCCCTAAAGCCTTTTCACAAAATTCATGGACGGTTTCAATTAGGTTATCCTGGTTAATTTCTGGTATACCCTTTATAATTAGATTTTTTTCTTTTTCCTTAATTTCAAGAAAATGTAATCTTCTGTGTATTTCCTGATTTTCATGTCTTAATAAATCCATTTCTTTCTTTAATTGTGTATTTTCCTCAATATATTGTGCTAATTTTTGTTCTAATACGGCTATGTCTGATTTAGTAGATAAATCTTTCAGTTTTTTATCGAGCAATTTGCTCATTTTATTGAACATATCGTCGTCATATTCCTCCCAGAAAGGACACCGGTTTCTATTCATTTTCTTTTCTTTCCTATAACCCTCTAACTGCTCAGACGAACTATTACTTCTTCTTCTCTTCTGCTCTTTTTTAGAGGAAGAATGAGTAAAGAAGTCGGGTAAAGTCTTTATTTTATTTTTATCGTCCGACATGCAGGTACCCACCTACCTGTTATCGTTGCCTGTTTGTGGGGAGCTCCTGGTTTATTCCTGCTATTCTTATCTCCAACCACTATTGATTTTCTTTTCTTTCTTTTTTTACTGTTCTCGTTAATATTTCACTCTGAAATTCTTGTCACCTCACAACTAACACTGAACAAATAACTGGCACTAATATTATCACAATCGGATCAATTTTAACCACTGGAAAAATTAGCACGGACTCGATGTTGACTGTTCCACGGCTCACGGCCAACCTCAACTACTTTTATATACAACCGATTAAAACAAAAAATATTTATATTATAAGTCTTTTACAGTATTGGGAGAAAGATTTCAGAAGGAGAAATTAATTCCCACAACTCATCTGTGCATCTTATATGGAATAATGTCCATGAGCAAGCGTATGTACATGACCTACAAGATGGCGTTTGTCGTCGTACTGTAAAAGCGAAACTTTTTTCTGTTCGACAGAAAATATTTTATGCTCTTTAGACAAGATCGTTCGAAAAGATGTGATAAATTCTTTTTTATCGAACAGGGCAGTTACATAATCATCAAAAGTTATTTTTTTCTCAACGGCTGTCTTCTTTATCCCTTTTGCTCGTTTCATATCTTGTCCTCTAACCCGTAAAGCATACATTTTGGCTCGGAGGCCTGCAAATTCAGAGATGGGTTCGCCGTTGGTTTCATCTTTGAATTTCCCCAACACTTTTTTGTTTCTATTGCTGTAGCTGTTTTAGTATTGTAACAACAAACTTAAAAAACAACAGTATTCATTAATGCAAACTTTTTATTAACCTCTCGCACGAGATTAAGTACATATCAATTTATAACATTAACTGACATATGTCTTTTTATTTTATTTTTTATAACCTCCCATCTCGAACAGTGTAGCCACATATAACATCTTTCCTCTTTTCAATATTTTAGTCTAACTGGCACCCTCCTGGACCGTTGAGGTCTTGACTCTGGTGGGACCAAGTTCATTGATGATTTAGCCCCATCTTCATTGAACGAAGCTGGGCGAAGATGAACTCTATTCCGCCTGACTGCTCTGCCGGTATCGAGGTCCTCTACTATGTATGATCGTGGTGTTCCGTGTTTTTGAAGAATTCTCCCTCGATGCCACTTGTCCTCTTTTGTATATTGAATAGATACACGATCCCCAGGTCTCAATTCCTCGAGCTCCTTAGCGCTCCGATCATAATAGTTCTTAGCAATTGATTGCTTCTTTTCTAGCTTAGCAGGTACGTCAGTACTCACTTGAGGCATCAACGTATCTGCCGTGGACGGTAGTTTAGTGCGGCACACTTGATTCATCAACAACTGAGCTGGGGACAACTACAAATGCTTCAGTGGAGTATTCCTATACTGAAGCAGAGCTAGATATAAATCTTCCTTTCCATCTGCGGTCTTCTTCAGGATGCTCTTAATGATCCCTACACCTTTTTCTGCGAACGAGTTAGACTGCGCATGATTGGGGCTTCGAGTGACAATATCGAAGCAGTAATCATCAGCGAAGACTTGTAATTCTGTCGAAGCAAATAGTACATTGTCACAGACCATTACCTACGGAATGCCGAACTTGGAGAAGATAGATTTTAAATTTTGGATTACTTCATGTGCCGATTTCGATTTCATACCCACAACTTCAATCCAGTTAGAATATGAATCAACTAAAACCAAATAGTCCTTTGACTCATATGTCATGATGTCCACGAACACCTTCTGCAACGGCCTTATGGGCAATGGATGGCTCTTCAAGGGCTCCTTAATATTTTTTCTTGCGAACCTCTGACAACTAGAACAATTTTTAATGAAATGTTCTTACTTATTTATTTGGGGCCATATTATAGTTTGTTTCGCTCTTTCTCTAGATTTTTCTATACCAGCGTGACTGGTGTGGAAAATCGATAGCATTTCTTGCTGGCACGACAATCCTATTCTGCCATACCACTAGGTACTAGGCACACAGTTAATTCATCGCGAGGATAGAGTGCTAATTCCCATTGAGGTTTCCTCGGCCAAGCAGTTTGAATGTATTTCTTTAGCTTTACCATAACCTGATCATTTTCTATGGCCTTCAAAATCCTTTCCTTCTGCCTGATTGAAATCGGTAATGACTTCATAAAAACATGAACTACAAATTCAATATCACTGGCTGGCTCACACGTTTTCAGCTGTAACCTAGAAAGTGCATCAGGAACAAGAATTTCACGACCAGGAATATAATGTACCTGAAACTCATAATTAAGCAATTTTAGTCGAATACGTTGTAAACGGGGACTTAGACTGCTGATATCTTTGTTAAAAATTCTCACTAGTGGTTTGTGATCTGTTTTCACAACAACTTTATTCCCATACAAAAACTGATGAAATTTCGTTGCACCAAAGTGTACAGCTAAAAGTTCTTTCTCGATGATAGCGTACTTCTGTTCCGCAGCCGTGAGAGATCTGGACGCAAATGCAACAGGGCGTTCCTCTTGAAATAGACATGCTCCCAGTCAACTATTTGATGCGTCTACATGCATTTCAGTCAATTTCCTTTCATCGAAGTATGTTAAAATTGGGGCTCTAAGAATGGCCTCCTTATGTGCTTGAAAGGACTGTTTCTCCTCATTATCTCACTTCCAACAACTATCGTTTTTAGTTAAGTTCCTTAATGGAGCTGATCTCTCTGACAAATTTGGAATAAACTTAGATACATATTTAATGATACCAAGAACTCTTAAAATGTCTCCCTTGTTTTTCGGTTCTGGTAAATCTGTAATAGCCTCCACATACTTATCGTCAATAGCAATTCCTACACTGGAAACAATCTGTCCAAGATACTTGACAGATTTCTGTTTATACTGTATCTTTGAGCTATTAAATCGAACATTATATTTCCGAGCCCTCTCTATTACTTGTTGCAATGCTTGGTCATGTTCTTCCTCTGAAGCTCCCGACACCAACAAATCGTCAAAATATATACAAACCCCGGGAATATCCCCGAACAGCCTGGATACCTGTCGCCGAAAAATTTCTGGCGCCGACTTTAATCCGAACGGCATCCGATGAAATTAGTATCTCCCAAAAATACTAGCAAAAGTACAAAGATCAGCTGATGCACTATCGAGCTCAATATGGAAATAGCCATCCTTCAGGTCCAACACGGTGAAGACAGACTTACCTTGCAATGTTTGGGCAATGTCATCGACAGTCGGGATAACAAAATTTTCACGCATAACCGATTTATTAAGTTTTCTCAAATCCAAACAGACCCTGAGATCACCATTCTTCTTTTCTACTACAACCACTGGGTCAACTACCATTGTTGGATAAGTAACTTTCTGAATGATCCCTTTTTCTTCCATTTCTTTTAACTTTAATTTCAAGCGATCGTGCAAAGCATACGGAACTCTTCTGGTATTTTCTATAAATGGTTGAAATGAACTGTCTAACTTAATAGAATGGACAAATGGGAATTTCCCTAGACCCTCAAAAACGTCTCGATTTAACTTTACTATTTGCAACTGCTCACCTATGGTGTCGACTCTTTTAATAATGTTAAACCTAACACAATCATGCAAACCCAATAACGGAATTTCATATTTACATTTACAATCATATTTACCACAGCAAATTTAATAAAATGACTAACATCCCCAATAGAACATTTTAAAGCAGTCGAGCCTACTAATGGTATTTTTTTCTCCTGTGTATGTGACTGCGGAACAAGCAGGCTTAGAAATAGGCGCTCTCAACTTAGGAGCCAAGTCATTAGGAATAACACTGATATCTGCTCCAGTATCGATTTTAAAAGTTACAGAAGAACCACCTATACACACATCCTGAAGCCAACAGTTATTTCTAGACCCTACTTCATTAATGGAGAACTTTTCGACAATTCCAACTTCGTTTTGCGATTCAAGCTCAACAACATTTTCAGAATATAGTTCATCAACTCTACAAGCTGCAGCAAAATGGTTCTTTCCTTTACATCTAGAACAAGTTTTCCCCCAAGCAGGGCAGTTACGAAATTTGTGGTAGGTTGCACACCGAGAGCATTTCTGAACGAATGTAGATGAATTTTTTTTAGCGATTTGTTCTCTATGAACTTGATGTACCTCTATAGAACCAGGGACCTCTGTATGTTCATCACGCCGGATATGGGCCTGCTTCTCTAAAAACACTAACAATTCCTCTATAGGCAAAAATTCAGTAGAGCTGTCATGCAATTCCCACAAATGCTTTGACTCTTTATCCAGTTTACGCAACAGTAAAAATTGTAAAATGGCATTCCAGCCTTCAGTGTTGATACCAAAACGTTTTATGGCATTGAGAACCGACCTAGTAGTATTAAAGTTATTAGTATTAATAATAAGTAATATAGTGTATTACTATAATAATCGTATTAAAGTTAGACAGTTCATTTCAACCATTTATAGAAAATACCAGAAGAGTTCCGTACGCTTTGCACGATCGCTTGAAATTAAAGTTAAAAGAAATGGAAGAAAGGGGATCATTCAAAAAGTTACTTATCCAACAATGGTAGTTAACCCAGTGGTTGTAGTAGAAAAGAAGAATGGTGATCTCAGGGTCTGTTTGGATTTGAGAAAACTTAATAAATCGGTTATGCGTGGACATTTTGTTATCCCGACTGTCGATGACTTGAGAAGTTGAAAACGACGTACATCGTCTAAGGACTGGTTCTCATGAACGACGGATCTAAATAATTCATAAAACGAGTTCCAATACGATATATCCCCTTTGAAAACTGGAATTTTGATAGGTGCAACCTCACATTTAATAGTAAAATAGGAAGGCTTCTTATTAACAACTATTGAAGACGCTAGTGCAATTTTTTCCTCCAGAGCACTTTTAACATGGAAATAATCTTTCTCAAAGTTTTCAATATAATCATCTTTGATTTCATCAAGCATATGGATTAATAATTCATTAAATTCATTAGAAATCTTACCTGAGTCAGTACCTCTCTCTTTCAATTCTGATAGTGAAGCAATCTCAAAACCAGGAGATGACACGAAAGTTAACATCCGTGTTAATCTTCCCCTTAAAACAGACCTTTTCTTCTTTAACAATTCTCCCTCCATGATGGATTGCAACATAACAAAAATGCTCTGAAAAGCTGTTTAATAAACAATGATTACAGCACCATTGTATGAACAATAAAGAACGTGTGAGTTCGACAAAAACCTGACACCATGTTTTAGTATTGTAACAACAAACTTAAAAAACAACAGTATTCATTAATGCAAACTTTTTATTAACCTCTCACACGAGATTAAGTACATATCAATTTATAACATTAACTAACATATGTCTTTCTATTTTATTTTTTATAACCTCCCATCTCGAACAGTGTAGCCACATATAATAGTAGCAAGGGTTGGTTTTGGGATAATCGGATGTGTCCAATTCGTCCAACATAGTGGTCAGGTCCATGTAAAAGTCGTCAGTTTTTATCTCATAAATGAAACTGTCTGTGTCGGTATATAGTAATTTCAGTTTGTCAGGTCCGTACTTTTCTAACATTGTCTTATAGTGGAACTCATACATCCTGACATTGGACAGATCGAGAATGGCCATTCCTACATAAATAGGTTTGTTCATTGTGATCTGTTCATAGTCGAGATGTACAGCTACTAAATTTTCACTATATATTGTCCTGTCCTTAAAAGTGGGTTTGGCAATGAGTTTTTGTAATCTCTTATCGTCAGTAACCAGTTCTATTTTTATACGTATCTTCCATAAATTTTCCGAATACGGCGTTATTCATAAGCTTGAAAAAAATCGTTGTCGAAAACGTCGATTGCTGTCTCATTCGGGTGTTGAGTTCGATATATGAACTTAGCCAACGGGACTGCCTGAACCGTAGCGCTCGATGTATGCGTACTAATCGGAGACCAAGGCTCATCGCTTGTTTTAAGTTGGCAAAGTGGACTACATATTTTTCCCTTTTAGACAAAGGAGCTAATAATTTCTTATTGGTACCTTTCGGAGGGACTCTATTTCCTGGAAGAAGAGGAAAATCATTGAGAACATCGTGTAACTCTTCGGGGTACTCAATGTCCGCTTCAACAATATATATATAGTATGGACCGTCTTCTCGTATTTTTTCCCATTTTAGAGCATTTGGATCTTCAACCCATTCAAAACTGCCATAAGGAAGGGGGTTTGACATTGCCCATCCGTATAAATTATTCGCATCAAGGTAGGCGATGTACTTTGATTCATTATGAGGCTCATGGTTTGGGTTAAGATTCCTGTTATCAGCTTTGCTATAACGTTGACTACATTGGCATATACCTCCCCTGATTCCGCGTTCGATCATAAGTAACTGATCATAATCAGTCAAAAGATCAAGATGTATACCAGTATACTTGAGCATGGCATCCCATGCCAGGCCAGGAGCCGTGAAGTACCAAGCAGGGTCTAAACAATATGCTCCCATGCAGACATCCCTGAATTTCAAATATGTCACATAGGAGCATAACATCTACTTTAAGGGAGAGCTCACTGTACTTTCCTAGGGTCTTTACTTCAAATGCATTCCAGACTGTGGAGAAAGACAGGGAGAAATCGGGGAGACCGGTATAGAATATTACACTGCGAGTGAGCTGCACCACGATAAAGACCAGTGATATGATCATGGTCTGCCACTTTTCTGTTGGAGGAAACAAACGGCTTGGAACAAAGATAGCAATGCTTGGATTTTGAAAATTCTTCTAGTTGAGATGGTGTAAGGGGTAGCATAGGATGTTTCATCGAGTATACTTTTGACACTTTTTCTGCTACGGACTTTATGTATTTAATGAATTTCTCTGCGGCATCCTCGCCTGTATAAATGTAGGGCTCCATAGGGAAGTCGGCGGGTAGGCAGTGACGAGGAATGTCTTCTGCAACCTTAATTTAGGTGCAGAAGCTCTTAGGGAGGTGGCGTTGGTAGGGAGTTGTATGGGATTGTTAATATCTATTTTCTTTAACATACATTCAAAATCAGCATAGATGACGATGGGAATCCTCATCTGATTCTGTACTCTAGTAAATGATACCGTTGGTGGTCTCCCGTCCTCACTAGGTTCAGGCAATAGGATTCGCGTTGGTCTATTCTCTCCGCAGTATTCCATGTGTTCTTTAACCCATTCGCTAACACCTTCTCTATTGATCTAAAATGCTGGAAGCATCGCTTACAAACGTCTACCTTCCTTTTATGTTTATTAATTTGAGCGAATACGAGCCTATTAAAATCAAAAACATTAATACTTATATTGTTACGTTGTTCAAATTTTTTCACCTCGTGGAGAGGGGTGGGGAAGGATATACAGCTAAAGTCGTAGCCATGGACAAGATTTTTGTATTTGCTCACTCTTTCTGGATGTATTTCCACATCCCTCGTAAAAACCATGTCGATCTCGTAAAAACCAATGTAAAGCCAAATCAAAACGATTTTTATAACACTAAACAATATACCCAAAGATTGGCTGAAATTATGCAATTTTAATATCGACAGGTGTTCGCACCTGGTCTGAAAGAACCACTGAGCGAAATTTGGATAATTTAGGACAAACAGTATGGATTTCTACAAAGAATAAACAGAATTTCATCTTTATATTCATAGATTGTGGCCGGTTTCACTCGGGGAATTTCATTTTTCTAATGATATGATCGATTTCGTAAAAAAAACATTGTAAAGCTAGATCATTATGATTTTTATAACAATAAAGAATATCAGCTGAAGATCGGCTGAAGTTATGTAAGTTTAATATGGACAGGTGTTCGCACCTGGTCTGAAAGAACCACTGAGCGAAATTGGAGAATAAAGAATATCAGCTGAAGATCGGCTGAAGATATGCAATTTTAATATGGACAGGTGTTCGCACCTGATCTGAAAGAACCACTGAGCAAAATTTGGGGAATAAAGAATATCAGCCGAAGTTCGGCTAAGGTTATGCAATTTTAATATGGACAGGTGTTCGCAACTGGTCTGAAAGAACCACTGAGCGAAATTTGGGGAATAAAGAATATCAGCTGAAGATTGGCTGAAGTTATACAATTTTTAAAATGGACAGGTGTTCGCACCTGGTCTGAAAGAACCACTGAGCAAAATTTGGGGAATAAAGAATATCAGCCGAAGTTCGGCTAAGGTTATGCAATTTTAATATGGACAGGTGTTCGCAACTGGTCTAAAAGAACCACTGAGCGAAATTTGGAGAATTTAGGATAAACGGTATGGATTTCTATAAAGAACAAATAAACAAGCAAACAAACAAACAGAATTTCAACTTTATTTATATAGATTTATTTGTTATAAAAGTTGAAAAACATGAAGAAAATGTATTAGAATTTGTACGATATTTGTTAAAATCCTATAAAGTTATATAAAAGATATGAAAACCAAAGAAAAAAAAATATCCGATCGTAGAAGTCAGATTAAAAGAAAATATATGGTTATTTCTTATAATACCTAGTAAAAGTCATAATAAAAGAAAATATATGGTTATTTCTTATAATACCCAGTACTTAAATTTATATAAAAGTTGTAAAAATGTTGAAAATGCATTAGAATTGGTACGAACATTGTTAAAATCTAACAAAATGACATGATAAACACGAAATTAAAAGAAAAATATCGCTACAAAGAAGTAAATAATGAAGATATTATATGATTATTTGTTATAAAAATGTAGAAGATGCACAATAATTTGTAAGAAAATTGTTAAAATCTCATAAAATTATGAGAAAAGTATGAAATCCAAAGAAACGTGCTGGAATGAGGAAGTATGAAATTAAGAAAATAGAAAATATATCGTTATTTGACATAAACTTTGTTAAATTCATGTAAAAGTTATAAAAATGTAGAAAATGCATGAGAATTTGTACAGATGTTGTTTAAATCTTATAGGATGATATGAAAACATTAATTAAGATAGGAATTTTTATAAAAATACGATAATGAAGAAAGAAATATTATATGGTTATTACTTGTGAGCGTTGTCTTTTTTTTTTTATAAAAGCTGATAAAAAAATATAAATTTTTATAACAAATAAACATATAATATCTTCATTATTTACTTCTTTGTAGCGATATTTTTCGTTTAATTTCGTGTTTATCCAGTCATTTTGTTAGATTTTAACAATTTTCGTACAAATTCTAATGCATTTTAAACATTTTTACAACTTTTATATAAATTTAAGTACTGGGTATTATAAGAAATCACCATATATTTTCTTTTAATCTGACTTCTACGATCGGATATTTTTTTTTTCTTTGGTTTTCATATCTTTTATATAACTTTATAGGATTTTAACAAATTTCGTACAAATTCTAATACATTTTCTTCATGTTTTCCTACTTTTATAACAAATAAATCTATATAAATAAAGTTGAAATTCTGTTTGTTTGTTTGTTTATTTCTTCTTTATTTATCATTTATTCTGACAATCTTTATTTCATTTATTCTGACTCCTACTAGGCATTATAAGAAATAACCATATGTTTTCTTTTAATCTGACTTCTACGATCAGATATTTTTTTTCTTTGGTCTTCATATCTTTTATATAACTTTATAACATTTTAACAACTTTTGTACAAATTCTAATACATTTTCTTCCCGTTTTACAACTTTTATAACAAATAAATGAATAATATATTTATATCTTACTTCTTTACACTGATATTTTTCTTTTAATTTAGTATTTGTCCTGTCATTTTGTTAGGTTTTCACACAACGCTTACAAGTAATAACCATATAAAATTTCTTTCTTCCTTACTTCTTCATTATGTTATTTTTATCAAAATTCATATCTTAATTAAAGGTTTCATATCATTCTATAAGATTTAAACAACATCTGTACAAATTCTTATGCATTTTCTACATTTTTATAACTTTTATATGAACTTAATAAAGTTGATGTCAAATAACTATACATTTTCTAAATATCGTAATGGCAGTGACATTATAATATTTTCATAAAATATATTTATATATTCGACAAGTTCCGACATGTACTCGACAAGTCAAACAACATTATAACTAAAATATGAAATAAAAAGAAAAATACTGGAACATGTATTAGAATTTGTACGAAAATTGTTAAAATCTAACAAAATGACAGGACAAATACTAAATTAAAGGAAATATATCAGTGTGAAGAAGTAATATATAAATATATTATATATTTATTTGTTATAAAAGTTGTAAAACATGAAGAAAATGTACTAGAATTTGTACGAAAGTTGTTAAAATCCTATAAAGTTATATAAAAGAAATGAAAACCAAAGAAAAAAATATCCGATCTTAGAAGTCAGATTAAAAGAAAATATATGGTTATTTCTAATAATGCCTTGTAGAAGTCAGAATAAATGAAAATATATGGTTATTTCTTATAATAACCAGTACTTAAATTTATATAAAAGTTGTAAAAATGTTTAAAATGCATTAGAATTTGTACGAAAATTGTTAAAATCTAAAAAATGGCAGAATAAACACGAAATTAAAAGAAAAATATCGCTACAAAGAAGTAAATAATGAAGATATTATATGTTATGCAGTAATTAGTTATCGTTAGATAATTAATTTATAATTTTTATACTATTTTATTAGAAGATAAAAGATTCGACCACGGTCGGGAATCGAACCAAGGTCCTCTGCATCTGCAGAGGTAAGAGCGCTGCGACGTAGATGCAGAGGACCTGGGTTCGATTCCCGACCGTGGTCGAATCTTTTATCTTTTAATAAAATAGTTTAGAAGATATTATATGTTTATTTGTTATAAAAATTTATATTTTTTTATCAGCTTTTATAAAAAAAATTTACAACCCTTACAAGTAATAACCATATAAAATTGCTTTCTTCCTTACTTCTTCATTATGGTATTTTTATAAAAATTCATATCTTAATTAAAGGTTTCATATCATCCTATAAGATTTAAACAACATCTGTACAAATTCTCATGCATTTTCTACATTTTTATAACTTTTACATGAATTTAACAAAGTTTATGTCAAATAACGATATATTTTCTTAAATTCATACTTCCTCATTCCAGTACGTTTCTTTGGATTGATACTTTTCTTATAATTTTATGAGATTGTAACAATTTTCTTACAAATTATTGTGCATCTTCTACATTTTATAACAAATAAACATATAATATCTTCATTATTTTCTTCTCTGTAGCGATATTTTTCTTTTTCGTGTTTATCCTGTCATTTTGTTAGATTTTAACAATTTTCGTACCAATTCTCATGCATTTTCAACATTTTTACAACTTTTATATAAATTTAAGTACTGGGTAATATAAGAAATAACCATATATTTTCTTTTAATCTGACTTCTACGATCGGATATTATTTTTTCTTTGGTTTTCATATCTTTTATATAACTTTATAGGATTTTAACAAATTTCGTACAAATTCTAATACATTTTCTTCATGTTTTCCTACTTTTATAACAAATAAATCTATATAAATAAAGTTGAAATTCTGTTTGTTTGTTTGTTTATTTCTTCTTTATAGAAATCCATACCGTTTGTCCTAAATTCTCCAAATTTCGCTCAGTGGTTCTTTCATACCAGGTGCGAACACCTGTCTATATTCAAATTGCACCACTTCAGCCGATCTTCAGCTGATATTCTTTATTCTCCAAATTTTGCTCAGTTGTTCTTTCAGACCAGGTGCGAACACCTGTCCATTTTAAAAATTGCATAACTTCAGCCGATCTTCAGCTGATATTCTTTATTCCCCGAATTTCGCTCAGTGGTTCTTTTAGACCAGTTGCGAACACCTGTCCATATTAAAATTGCATAACCTTAGCCGAACTTCGGCTGATATTCTTTATTCCCCAAATTTGCTCAGTGGTTCTTTCAGACCAGGTGCGAACACCTGTCCATATTAAAATTGCATATCTTCAGCCGATCTTCAGCTGATATTCTTTATTCTCCAATTTCGCTCAGTGGTTCTTTCAGACCAGGTGCGAACACCTGTCCATATTAAAATTGCATAACCTTAGCCGAACTTCGGCTGATATTCTTTATTCCCCAAATTTTGCTCAGTGGTTCTTTCAGACCAGGTGCGAACACCTGTCCATATTAAAATTGCATATCTTCAGCCGATCTTCAGCTGATATTCTTTATTCTCCAATTTCGCTCAGTGGTTCTTTCAGACCAGGTGCGAACACCTGTCCATATTAAACTTGCATAACTTCAGCCGATCTTCAGCTGATATTCTTTATTGTTATAAAAATCATAATGATCTAGCTTTACAATGTTTTTTTTACGAAATCGATCATATCATTAGAAAAATGAAATTCCCCGAGTGAAACCGGCTACAATCTATGAATATAAAGATGAAATTCTGTTTATTCTTTATAGAAATCCATACTGTTTGTCCTAAATTATCCAAATTTCGCTCAGTGGTTCTTTCAGACCAGGTGCGAACACCTGTCGATATTAAAATTGCATAACTTCAGCCAATCTCTGGGTATATTGTTTAGTGTTATAAAAATCGTTTTGATTTTCCTTTACGGTTTTTACGAGATCGACTGTTTGAGTCGATAAAAGTCTTAGTTTATAGATTTAAAAAATGAAATTCTCCGGGTGAAACCGCTATATACAGCTAGTACATTATATACAAGTTATCGATTTCTCCAATGCTTGATTATATACAATATTCGTAACATCGGTGTTGAAAACCATTGACCGCTTCGGGGCCCCCCTAAAGCCGAAAAATGAAGCGTTCACGACGGGTAAGCAATTTTTTGTTTCGGCGATTTTAGTGAACTCTCTCCATTGCGCGTCTCCCTCTCTTCTACTGAGCCGGCAGCTTCCCCCACCAACATTTCACCTACCGGAAGCTCCGATTCTACTAAATCTCCTTAATATCAGTTAACATATCATATTGAATCAATACCAAGATAATGATCATAGAATTGATTTTAAAGGCTCGCGGGCAAAGCCGTGACGGGGAATGCTAGTATATAATATATTTATATCTTACTTCTTCACACTGATATTTTTCTTTTAATTTAGTATTTGTCCTGTAATTTTGTTAGATTTTAACAGTTTTCGTACAAATTCTAATACATGTTCCAGTATTTTTCTTATTATTTCATATTTCTGTTATAATGTTAGTACTATGATTTTGAGGGTTCTGGGACACTTTTTTGCGCGCCCGTCTACTCCGTAAGTACCATGTACACCATTCCTAACCGTACTTCCATCACGTGACCCCTTGTTGGGATTCTACTATACCTTGACCACCTAATTCGAATGACCTTTAGCATTTTAAATCCCCCCCCCCTTTCTTTAGGTGAAGGGTCAGCTACCAATTTTGTAATCCGGTTTACTTGTCGATTAGACTGGAACCAATTATTGCTTCTATCTAAGTTTCTTCCTTCTACTTGTTTTGAATAACCTCTATCACAAGGTTTCGTATCAGTTTGGTATTGGTGATTGTGTACAGCTTCATTTATTTAATTTTGGTGGTTTCTTCCTTGATTCTTTTGAAAAGTATTAATATCATTCATAATTCTGTTTCTTCCAAACCTGTTTAATACCTCTAGAAATACTCGTACATCGATACTCTTGATTCCTTGATAGAGCATGACTTCTTCTATTGTTTTCCCAAAATGTCGTGCCATAGATTTGCAAATAAATTCTTCTTCAAGCTGATGTTCACAGGCCCGAGCTCGTAAAATAATATTGCAAAAGTATTGCTGCGGAGTTAGATTAGTATGGTAATAATAGCTCCCATGATTTAATTCTTCCCCAGAATATAGGGTCATATTTTCCCTCCCAGAATCTGTTCAAGAATTCCTCACTGAAGGCATCAATTCCCTTCATATTTGCTTCCTGCATTAACCACCATACTAAAGCTTTATCTCTCAGGTGTTGCCTTATGAAATCTTGGAATAAAAGCGTATGTCCCCATAGGTGGTATAGAGTTTTCAAAGAATTTATAAATTCTGTAGGGATATCCTTCTTATTGTTTCTGAAGAAGAGGGGTTTCTGGGGTGAATTACTATTTTGTTGTATTAAGGTCGAATTCAGAGCCTTGAATACTTCGGTGATGTTGTCTTTGACGGCGCTTGTGCTCGGCTGGTTACTTATGTTGGTCTCAGGTCTGTCCGAAGTTCCCCTTTCAAGCTGTTCAACTCTCTTGGATATGTTTTCTTCCAGCAGGTTTACTCGGTAGCTTAATACTTCCATATCATTCTTTAAATGATTTATGTCCTCCTTCCTATCTTCATTTTCCCTGTTAAAATATTTCTTCAGAACCGTGGTTTCCATCTGATTCTTTTCTTTTAATAGTATTAATTTAGTTCCAACATCATGATCCATATTATTTAGGCGGTCTTCATTTTCTCTTATCTTATTTGTCATATCAGTCTGTACTTCTTCCAATCTTTTTCCTAATTTCTCGATGACTAAGTCCATATTATCAGTTACATTTTTAAGTTTTTCTTCCAATTTTTTGGACTGGTTTTTAAATTCTTCTGATATTAATTCTCTCATCTCAGTCTTAGCCTTTATAGCTTGGCTTTTGAATCCTTCGGATATTAATTCTTTCTTTTCGGCCTTTTCTTCAAGAGTTTTTTTTTGGATTAACTCTTTCATTTCGGCCTTTTCTTCAAGAGCTTGGTTTTTAAGGTCTTCTGATAATTGTTTCGTTAATCTGGCGAACATCATCTACATCCACGACTCGTCTCTTCCAGAGTTTATCTCTGTCTGCAATTCTTCTTCACAATCTTTTCCCTTCATCCTTTTTCTGCCCGTACCTTCCTTTCTAGGTCTTAGATTATAATTTTTGATAGCTGTAGCCCCTATTTCATTAATGTCTTCTTCAATAATATTGGTCGCACCTTCAAAATTTTTTTGGTTCTCCATCTTTCTGTTAGTATCTTCTGGTTGTGGCTTCTCCATTTCTTCTTTTTATCCAAGGTCGGTTATTTAAATCGTAATCCTTCACAAGGGAAGCCAAAATGTAATATTTGTCCAGAGCTCAATGTCTTCTATCCCCACAAGGGATGCCAAAATGTAATATTTGGCTTATATTATCAATGTAATATTCCACGGGAGAAACGTGGGCCTTGACAGCTCTACGGTGCTTATCTAAGCAAGGCCACATGAACAGAGGGCCAACCAATGTCCAGGCCCTTGGAGGACATCCCCCAGGGTTCTATTGGTAGGGTAAAATTAGGGTAAGGAAAGGAGGCATTGGCTCCCAGCTGATTACAATAGGTTATATTTTCTTTCAAATCTGTTTTTCAATCATAAGTTATTCTTTTACCTCACTGTACTGCATTATAAGTACAATTAAACAAAATAAAAAGGGTATTTAACTATTTACAGTGAATAAACAAATAAGTAATAAAACTAAAGAACAAGTAGGTTATGTTATTGATAACAATATATCTAACATTTAAATGAAAACAAGTATTAGTTACTTTCCTTTACTATTAAATATTATTAAATGACATTATCTTATTTTAATTAAACATTTAAATAAATACAAGTAATGAGGTTCTAAGATAAACAAATACTAACATTATTTCAATAAAAAGGTTTACCTAACTGAATTAATATTCAAAGATAACAAGATTACTACATTATCACTTATAAGAACTATGTATTATTAAAAAAAAATAAACTTCTTTGTAAGAATCAAACCTAAACCAGTACTATTTACAGTTTTATTTTTAAAAATACTCTTAGGGCCACCCTGACTATATTACAATACATATGTATATATATATATATATATATATGTATAAGTATGCTTTGTTTTATAAATTATATACGTTAGGAATGTCCAGTAAATTTATAAATGCCATCCAGGGTTTATACAAATGTACTGAGTCTTGTGTTTGGACTAATGGCGGAGTCACAAGATTTTTTATGACGTCTGTTGGATTAAAGCAGGGTTGTTTGCTCTCACCCGCTTTGTTTTCACTTTTTATTAATGATTTTTACGAATTTATTGGAGGTGGTATCAGAATCGGGGGATTAAACATACGTTGCTTAATGTACGCAGATGATATTGTCTTGCTTGCGCCAGAACCTAATGTTCTTCAGATGATGATAAATCGGGTGACAGAATATTGTAATCTATGGAATCTGACTGTCAACATGCAGAAAACCAAAATCATGGTATTCCGAAATGGGGGAAAATTAGGGAAAAATGAAAAATGGAAAATGGATGGAATCAATTTAGAAATAGTTAATTATTATAATTAACTGGGAATAGGTTTGACCCCTCTTTGAACATTAAAAAAACATTTCTTAGATAAGTTAAATATATCAAAATTTGCTATAAATACAACTTACAACAACGTGATAATTAAAAATGAAATACCACTGTCAAAAAAACTGGATGTTTATAATGCTGCTCTAAGATCAATAATATGCTACGCTTGCCAAGTTTGGGGATATCACAGTTTTGAGGAAGTAGAGAAACTAAATATATTTTTTATTAAAAAATTATTTTCCCTTCCAGTTAATTCACCTGACTATATTTTATATCTGGAAACTAATTTTGTTCCTATATTTTTTTACACTATTCAATTACATCTAAAATATGTCCAAAGGGTGCTTTCTTTACCAGAATCGAGGCTTCCAAAAATTTTAGCAACAGATATAATAAAAAAGAAAATCTTTTGGCACGAAGAAAATTTAAATTTGTGTAATAAAATAAATGTCCCATTAGAATATTCAGAAGACCAAACAGTTTCTTTAATTTTAAATGTATTAAAAAATAATTTTAGGGAGGCCATGATGGAAAAAGCAAGACTATCTAATTTCCATGGACTGTATAAGCGGCTAAATATTGACTTGGGTGAAAGGCATTACTTATCAGATGCAAATAAAATGAATTTTATCAAAATCATATTTAAATTACGAGGACAATTAGTTCATCTCAATAATAACGTAAAGAGACGGGAAGAGCAAAGATTTTGTACCCTTTGTAACCGTAACGAAATTGAGGATTTATACCATTATGTCGCCGTTTGCCCTATTTTACAAGAATACAGAGTCAAATATTTTAAGAAAAAAATCTTAAGTCCCAACGAATTGATAGGATTATTGAACAGGGAAGACTGGTACAGCTTATACCAATATCATATTACAGCATATAAATACAGATCATTCCTGATTCAACAATATAATACATAACAACATTAGTAAAGTAAACAGAAAAAAAGTATTGTTTATTATTTGGTATTTGTTTTATAACCTTTTTTTTTTCTCTCTCTTTTCCATTTATTCTCTTCTTTTTCTTTATTATTATTCTGATTATTATAATTTTTTTAGAATCTTTGAAGAAATTTTAAAAATTGTAAAAATGTATTTCAATACAAGTTAAAAATTATGAACAGTGTATGAATTGTAATTATATACAAAAATGTTTAAAAATGAATAGACAACTCTTGGCAGACGGTTTTTTTTAACCATGTCAACCAAAGCTTATTTTTTATTTTTGTCTATCTATCTATCTATCTATCTATATAAGTTACGTAAGTTACGTATAGCAGTGTGCTACATTATCGCCTTAATATTATCATATATTATTACCTAACCGCATATGTGTTACATCGAGCATTGTTGTGATTAAATAAATCTCAATGTTTGTTCAGTCTATGCTTGTGTCATTTAACTTTCTTTATAATCTTTCGTATTTGTAAACCAAACCAAGTTAAGTGGTGCCGAAACCCGGGACTGTGAAATTACCGAAATTGCTTTTTAGTGTGCAGTTTCAGAGTTAAGTGAGAAAGTTTCGAGATGGCAACTAATGTTTTGAGGCCAGCGACTCTTGAGGTACCGGGTATTCCTTTGCTACCCCAAGAGACGTTAGCAGGTGCTCATGCGACAACTTTAGAATGGTTGAAGATCAGAGTAGCAACCTCACAAGATCTAAGAAAGGCCATTTCGGACCACTTGGACAGTTGTTAAGGAAAGACTGAAGAAGGCTTACGGAAGTGGAAGATGGACCCCGGAAGAGGACATTTTTCAGATGTTCCGAGAGACGAAATTGCCACGTCAGACGAACGGACAATATGCCGCGACGCTGCTTACTCGTTACAAACAAGTTACAGAAAAAATGAGGGAGACCATTAGCGCGGTTGAGGTAGATGCCAGGATGGCATTTTTGTCGACTATCCTCAGAGAGCGTACATTTGTGGAGTGTGCACAGGATCTAATTGACTCAAGTGCAAGAGAAGAAGACTCCCGCATGGAAATGGAAGATGTAGGATGGAGCAGGGTGACATAAAAGCGCCCTCAGTATAATTCTAACCCATTGAGAAGAAAAGAATCCACGTATAGAAGCAAGGAGAAACCTGTAAATGTTGAGAGAAGACCAAGGCAGAACAGAGCGAGGTTGAGTCCAAGAAGAGAAGAGAGGAAGTGTCATGGCTGTGGAAAGAGCGGTCATCTAGTGGCGCAATGTCCCCGCACCAGGTGCTTTGAATGTGGGACAGAGGGACATATTGCCAGGCAGTGCCCCTACATTTACTCAAGAAGAGACCAGCCAAGGGCGGAGCCGATGGAGGTAAACGCCCAGAGAATTCACCGAAGAAGCAGAGCGCTTTCGGAATCGAACGGGACAGCCGAGTCATCTGAGTCTGAAAGAGAGGATGAAAAATCAACCAGCATTGAAGGCGAAGGAGATAGAGACAAAAGAAGTGGAAGACGGCGGGTGACGGCTTCGAGGAGCGGACGAGTGGTAGCTTGAGGAGGGTGGAAGCAGTGGGGCAACCGCACGTTAGTGAACAATATCAGAGGTGAGTATGGCGGTCTGCCCATCATAAGAGAGGCTGGAATGAGGTTCTTGGTGGACACAGGGAGCTCCAGCACAATTCTGAGCCGTGCAGGTGCGAAGGAGTTCTGCGATGGCGGGAGAAGGCTTCAGATTAAGGTATGTACCTGTAACCTTATCACTCTGGGTGGCCCATGCGAGGTTGAGGGGGAATCTGTCATAGGGTTGGATAGGTGGACGAAGGGGAGGCGTAGTTTAAGAATACATATTGTAAGGGGAATGCCCCGGGAGTACGACGGTATCATTGGCTGCGATCTACTTGGAATGGCGGGAGTGCGGCTGCACAATACTAGCGATCGATGGAAGATCCGTATTGGGATGAGGCGATATCGTGGCCATAAACTAGTGTGGGACAGCGGAGAGAAGATAGGGGCGATAAGCAAGTCAGAAGACTTGAGGAAAGTACTTAAAAAGGAATATAGGGACATTTTCTTTAGGGAAGGGGACGTACTATGGGCAACGGGGGAGACTGTACATGAGATACCGTTGAAGCAAGAGAAAATTACGTACGTTAAGGAAAGAAGGTACCCGCAGGCGTTAAGGAAGCACATTAGGGAAGAGATAGATAACCTTAAAAAACAAGGCATAAAGAAGAAGAGTGCGCCGGGCGAGGAGAAATATAGGGTAATAATAGACTACCGAAAATTAAATGAAAACACAGTGGACGAGAAGTATCCCATCCCCAGATTCGATGATATCCTCGACAGGCTGAGCGGAGCTAAGATGTTCAGTACGCTGGATTTGAAGGCGGGCTACCATCAGATCAGAATGCACACAAGAGATCAATGCAAGACCGCGTTTTCATTTGAACGCGGGCATTATGAATTTACACGTATGCCGTTTGGGTTAAAAAACGCCCCAATTACTTTCCAAAGACTGATGGACGATTTTCTTAGAGGAATCGAAGAAACATTCTGTCAAGTTTATATGGATGACCTTCTAGTTTTTAGCAAATCCGAACATCAGCATGTGGAGCACTTACGACGGGTATTCGAAAGAATGAGGGAGTTCGGCTTGAAATTTTCGGAAGAGAAGTCGCATTTAGGCCAGGACCAGATCAATTTTTTGGGACATACGATTTCGAAAGAGGGAGTGAAACCAGATAAGGGTAAGGTGGAAGCTCTGCAGAGGATGGCGATTCCTAAGGACATCAAAGGGATACGGCGGTTGTTAGGCTCCCTGGACTATTATAGGCGTTTCGTGCCGGAGATGGCAGAATACCTAGTACCCCTTAATAACCTGTTAAAAAAAGGCCGAAAGGTAGTTGTAACGGCGGAAATGGAAACTAACATACGGAAGTGCATACAGCGACTCCAGAATGAACCAGTTTTAGCATTCCCGGACTTTACGAAGCCCTTCACCCTAACTACGGTGATAGTGAATACGCAATGGGTGCGGTGCTTTCCCAGGAAGGGTTTGGAGGAGATAAACCTGTAGCTTATGCTAGCAGACGTTTGACTGATGCCGAGACACGATATAGCGCTCTAGAGAGAGAGTTGTTAGCCGTCGTGTGGGCCGTCGACCATTTTCGGCCATATGTTTTCGGGCGAAAGTTTAGGGTTTACTCTCATCATAAACCTTTGCAATGGATCGGTAAACTGAAGGAGTCGTCGGCGAGAGTCACTAGATGGAAGGAAGTCTTAAACCAATACAATATGGAGATCATTTATAAGCCCGGCAAAGAAAATGTTGTGGCCGATTGGTTATCCCGAGCTGTGCTTATTAACGCTATAGGGGAGGGTACGGAAGATCCGTCAGGAGATACTCATCAATTTCTTCAAGAGTGGACGCCAGAAAGGGTGAGCGAACAAAGTGGTGCCGACACAGAAGAGGAAAGCGCGGTGG
Organism: Aelia acuminata; assembly: GCA_911387785.2. Taxonomy (NCBI): domain Eukaryota; kingdom Metazoa; phylum Arthropoda; class Insecta; order Hemiptera; family Pentatomidae; genus Aelia; species Aelia acuminata. The sequence goes on from CAJVQU020000010.1 coordinate 1,451,070, forward strand.
AAGGTAGACCAGATGAGATGAAGGAGATTGAGGAAATTGTAAACGATAAGGGTCGGCAAATCATCTGGAAGATTTCAACCACGGGACGGATACGGGTAACATTTAGCGAGTACGGGAGAAGTCGTATCGCAACTATTTGGTCGCGACCAGGAGTGCGAGACGGATTAATTTGCAAAACATTAAAGGATGTGTCGAAGCTGGGGACTCACTACCTCTATGTGTGGAATGCGACCGTCTGGGAAAAAATTAAAAGATTATGGAGAACCGAGCAGATTGGGATTGACCGATCATTCGTGCGGTGTTCCATGATGGTGGAAACGCTTCAAGCTGTGGACCAACAGAGGGAGGTAACACTGGCATATCACCAGGGGAAAACAAATCATCGGGGCGAACACGAAACCTTACAGGCATTGAAGAGAAGGTATTTTTGGTGGGGAATGGCGAAAACTGTGAAAGATATCGTCGGTTTGTGTGAAGTCGGCTTAAAAACAAAATATGATAGACATCCACCGAAGGGATTGCAGGAAGAGACCCCAACGCCGTCTGTACCGTTGAGTGATCTAGAAGTGGATACGTTTACTTGGAAGGGATACAAATGGGTAACGGTTATTGATATTTTTAGTAAAACGGCCATGGCCTACCCCATAAAGGAGCGTTCATCAGGATCTGTGTTAGAAGCCCTCCGAACGTGGTTTCAGTTTTATGGTACACCCGATAGGATCTCATCGGATGCGGGACGAGAATTTGACAACAGCAGCGTTCGAAGAGCGATGAAGGATCTGGACATTCATTGGCATCTCAACACACGGGGTCATCCAAAGAGTAGGGGTGGTATAGAAAGGCTACATAGTACTCTCAGTGACCACCTTAGAGTTTACCATGTGGATAAGGGATTAGAACCAGATGCGGCGATGCCGCGAGCGATAGCGGCCTACAATCACTCGATACATACGAGTTCAGGATTCTCACCTTTCGAGATGCTCTTCGGGTTGCGTGTAAGAAAACGGGACAGCGGAAGTATGGTGGTGGACGAGGAGACCTGTAAAAAATTGGTAAATAACCGGATACATCTCGGAAAAATTTGGGGAAAAGCACGAAGGAGAATGGTGGCTGAGAAGAGCAGAAGGGTGGCTCGACAAAATTCCAAAGTCAAAGATGTGATTGGCAATTTGAAAATTGGGACCATTGTATATAGGCGAAGTTCCAACCGAGGGAAAGAGGTGACAAGGTATGAGGGGCCATTTAGAATGGTCGTTATCAGGGAACATAACATAGTCACTATCGAGAGTGTCAAAGAACCAAGAAGGAGACGGACAGTTCATATCGAACAGCTCAAGCTTCCTGCAGGAGTCAATTAACTATGAATTCTATTTTGTTTATTTTATGTGCAGTTTATGTTTCTTTTATTTTGTTATTTCAGTATTTGCCAGGAATTAAAACATTCTTTTTTCTGTACTTATTTAGATCTCCGAAACCATCGAACTGCTCATTGGGCACCTAAGTCGTGCTTTCGCTTGTCAAAGTTTACGAAGAATGTTCGTAAACTGGCGGGGGGGAGTTACGTATAGCAGTGTGCTACATTATTGCCTTAATATTATCATATATTATTACCTAACCGCATATGTGTTACATCGAGCATTGTTTTGATTAAATAAATCTCAGTGTTTGTTCAGTCTATGCTTGTGTCATTTAACTTTCTTTATAATCTTTCGTATTTGTAAACCAAACCAAGTATTTGTAACCATTCGTATTTGTTCGTATTTGTAAACCAATATAAATATATTTTATATATATATATATATATATATATATATATATATATATATATATATATAAATATATAAAAGAAGAAAGGGAGCTAATCCAACATTTTAGCACAGTCGACCCTACTAATGGTATACTAATGGCGCTCTCAACTTAGTAGCCAAGTCATTAGGAGTAACACTTATATCTGCTCCTGTATCGATTTTAAAAGTTACAGAAGAACCACCTATATACACATCCTGAAGCCAACAGTTATTTCTAGACCCTACTTCATTAATTGATATTAATTATTATTTGTGTGAAATTGCTAATAATTCTATTGCATCCAGCGGGTAATAGAAAACCTGAGCTTGTTGTTCAAGAATTTTTGTCTCAGTAACAATTTATAGGCCTAAAGTTAAACTTAAAATGTCAATATCTATCTCCTTTGTCCCAAAGCTCTAGTTGCTGACTTCGATGGCGGAAAAAAGATATATTTTCTTTTATTTATAACCTAGTTTTTTTTTTCGTACTTGTTAGAAGGTCTTAGTTATTTGGTTTTACGTTATATTACTATTTTCGCATTGATGCAACCTATCTTCCTCACATTGTTTTGAAATCAGGCCTCAAAACGTTGGAAACCTTTATTTCATTATAATTCATTGCTGGCAACGTTGAAACAGATTCCCATCTCAACAAGGATAAACTTTTTCACAGAAGTTCTACTCTCGTTTCCTTGTGAGGGTGTTTTTATCGGTTAAAACAGTGAGTCTCATTTCATATCCTATCTCCCTCACCCACCGATATTTCGTTTAAGGTGAGTTTGATGTACGTTATATTACAATTAATTTGTAGGTCTACAAGGGTTTTCAGTAAGCCATAAATGTTTTTCATAAGAGACTGACATGGAATGGTCTACTTTAATATAACCTCAAAAACCTATCTCCCTCACATCTATCTCCCCCACTCGTGTGGAATGAGGGAGATAGACTTTGAGTGAGGGAAATAGGAACAAGGTGATGTTTGAGTTTAGTAGAACTTATTTAAATATTTAAGTGAAATTGATTTTCAGGTTTGTTTTGAGCAATTTTAAATAATATTTAGAGATTACAAAGGCTTAATAAGTTGTCACGTATTTGTTTTGTTTGTTTGTTTATGAGCCCATTGTTATACCATGAGCTTGTAACCGAGCGGGGGGGGGGGTATTTACTTAGGGCAGGAGGGGTGTCCTTGGGCGGTTCTGGGCCAATTTGGCGGCAATCTTACACATACAGGATAACAGTCAGGGAGGTTGCCGCAAAATTGGCCCAGAACCACCCAAGGACACCCCTCCCGCCCTAAGTAAATACCACCCCCCCACCCGGTTACAAGCTCATGGTCAAGCCATGCGAAGTTCAGCTCTTTTAAAAGAGTAACAAACTTACCTCGTTGTGACTTACTACTTTGTAATATAACCTTACCCATATAGGATAACAGTCAGGGAGGTAGCCACCAAAGTGACCCAGAACCGGCATATTCTCCCTACTGTTATGTTCCCAACGGCTCGGCTCCTTATCCTCCTTATCAGAGGTGCGAAGAGTGGTTTTCATACTCGACTCGTGCAGTAAATTTACTTATATCACCTGCTCACTTGCAACTGCGATCGGAGCAAACATCCCCCCTTTTGAAGATGGGATAGCCACTATTGCGGAAGTGCCAATCGCAGTACTCATCAAAGGAAGTACTTTATGCACAATTCGTCTTTTGCGATACCCATTATTTAAATCAGAATACAAAAAAAAAAAAAAAAAAAAAATGCTACATTCCAATGAAAGCGTGCATTCATCGTTTCGAACTATTCAATAAAAAATTGTGTACTGTAATATCGTAGAAAATATCTTGGAGAATATGTGCTTTAGGATATATAAATACTGTTTGTAAATATTACTACTATTTACATTGTTTTAAAATTTAATCAGAATTAAGTAAATTTTACCTAATGGTATTAGAATTAATTACTATTTATTAAAAATAATTTACTTTTTTATTGAAATAATATTGATATTTGTTTATTTTAGAGCCTCCTTTCTTGTATTTGTTTAAATGTTTAATTGAAATAATAAGATATAAGATATAAGTGAGGAATTCTTGAACAGATTCTGGAAGGGAAAATATGACCCTATATTCTGGGAAGAATTAAATCATGGGAGCTATTATTACCACACTAATCTAACTCCGCAGCAGTACTTCTGCAATATGATTTTAAGAGCTCGGGCCTGTGAACATAAGCTTGAAGAAGAATTTATTTGCAAACCTATGGCACGACATTTTGGGAAAACAATAGAAGAAGTCATGCTTTATCAAGGAATCAAGAGTATCGATGGATTTCTTGAAGTATTAAACAGGTTTGGAAGGGACAAAATTTTCAAAGATATGACTTCTACTAAAGGAAATACAAATCAATATCAGGAAAATCAGGGAGCTCCATTACGGGATAAAACCCAAGTTAAATTCCAGAAGAACAATAGCCAATCCATTCAAGATAGAAATAAATAAATAAATCTTATAAATAATAGGGGCCGTCATTGGAATCCTCGAGTAAATCGAATAACAAGATGGAGAGGAAGACATGACGCAGAAAGAAATTACGTGGACAAAATCAAACCTCAAGAAAATCACAAAAATTCGAAGGAAGGAACGACAAACCAGGACGACGATAAGGAGATCAATACAGCTCCTGTGATCAACAGTAATGAAAATCATGAAAATTGACAACAAGCAGTTGGGAATGCAGAACCATTAGGACAAATCAATTCACTATATAAGGAATTTACTCAACTTCTCACGAACAATGAAGAAAATTTCAACAGTATATTCAATCAAAACTATAAATGTCCAGAAATTAATGTTGTAATAAAAGAACAAATTTTACGAGCTCTAATTGATTCAGGAAGCGAAATAACATGCTTAAATCAGGAATTTTACCAAAAGAATTTAGAAGATACTAGTGTGGAAAAATTACCGGTATGCAACACAGTGGCAATAACCGCAACTGGAAAGAAATCTAAACCCATTAAGGAACAAGTCTTGTTAGATATGATAATCCCTGGCCAAAATATAGTGATCAAGACTCATTTTTACATAATTCCAAACCTAAGCCACAAATGCATTATCGGGTACGATTTCATAAAAGAAAATCTTGAAAAAATAACCATTACGCCACCTAGTATTACCTTAAAAATAAATAAGAAGGAAAAATTAGAGATCCCGATGACGGAAATGGAAGAAGTTGAGCATATCTCCTCGGTTAAAATAAAATGTATTTCACAAGAAATACAGAAAAAAAATATAGAAGAATTAATTAAGAATAAAATTGTCCAGGTTCAAGAACTAAATGAAAGCATTCCCAGCGAAACACTAAATCATCTAGAAATTATATTAATGAAGCATAAGGACATTTTTAGTGAATCACCAGGATTAATAAAAATTTTAGTTATCAAATCAAAATTAATAATTCAGAACCATTCTTCATTAAACCATACCCCCATACCAAGCCAGAAGAAGGATGGAGTAAGAAGGGAGCTCGATAAAATGCTACAAAACGGAATTATACGAAAGAGCCAAAGCAATTATATAAACCCGATCGTTATAGTTACAAAGGCAAACGGTAACATTAGACTATGTCTGGATGCAAGAAAATTAAACGAACGAATAGAATCAGATCATCAAACGTCTGGAACAATCGACGAAATATTGCAATCCTGTGGACATCAAAATTTCTTTTCTACAATTGATCTGACCAAATCCTTTTGGCAAGTACAATTGGACCCAGACAGTACAAAGTATACCGCCTTTATGTTCGAGGGAAAGGTCTATGAGTTTACTAGAGTACCTTTTGGGCTGAAAATTTCGTTAGCCGCCCTTAGCAGAGCTCTAACTCCTATCCTAGAAGAATTTCATCAGGAAGTAAAACCTTATGTGGACGACCTGCTGTGTATGAGCCATGAACCACTCCAACATCTATCACTTTTAGAAAAGTTACTCAATAAATTTAAAAGGTCCGGCATTACTATCAATCTAGAAAAATCAAATTTTTTTAGAAAAGAGACCGAATATGTGGGTTTATACTATGTACCGACGGTTTGAAGCCTCAATATGATAAGATAAAAGCCATAAAGGAATTCCCGCGCCCAAAATGTGTCAAAGATCTAAGAAGTCTAATTGGCCTTACCAATTTTTACCAACGATTTAATGGAAGGTATGCAAAATATTTAGCCAAACTGACACATCTACTTAAGAAGGGAACAAAATGGGCGTGGACTCAAAAAGAAGAAAGTAATTTTAAACTATTAAAGGAATCATTTCTAGAAGATGTAATGCTGAAACACCTAAATTTTAATAAACCTTTTATTCTACAAACAGACGCCAGCGGGTACGCCATTGCAGCCCAGTTAATTCAAGAGGATGACAAAGGAAAAATGGGTGTTATCTCATATGCCAGCAGGATCCTAAAAGGAGCGGAGAGGAAATACAGGATAACAGAGCTTGAGTTACTGGCTATTGTTTATGCGACGAGGAAATTTATCACCTTCTTAGCAGATAGAAGGTTTATTATTGAAACTGATCATCACTCATTAACATTCATAAGAAACTGTAAAAACACAACAAGTCGCCTAATGAGGTGGTGCCTATGGTTGCAACAATTTAGCTTCGAAATAAAATACATAAAAGGAAGAGAAAACATCGTCCCAGACGTATTGAGTAGAAATATCGAAGAAATCGCCGACAATTCGAAGAAAGGAAATATTGTGGAATTAAATGCAATCAAGGGTATAGAAGATGAATTACAGTCTTTAATAAGAAAATTCTCTATAAGCTACGATCCGTCGGACTTGCCAGAAGAGGCTATCAAGGGTTTCAAAAATCAAGAAATCAACAATTACTATGTCAACAAGATAGAATATAATTATAAAAGGAAGCTTATTTGGTCGAAGTACCCATATAAGGAAGAGAGACTCCTCGTACCAAAGATTTTAAGCAAGGAGTTAATTACAACAATACATAAGTATTATGGACATATGGGAATTAATAAAACCATAAAACTGATAAGCAGGGACTTCCACGTTAAAAACATATATGCATTGACATATGAAATAATACGATCCTGCGACACCTGCCAGTATAACAAAATTTCTATCAGAACATATCACGCGGAATACCAAATAATTTTACCAGAAGAACCACTTGATTTGGTCTCTATTGATTTTTACGGACCACTTCCTCAGAGTGTAGGAGGAGTGAAGTATATCCTAGTTATAATTGACAATTTTTCGAAGTATACAAAACTTTATAATCTAAAAAGAGCAACAACAGATGCCGCTATAAAATCTTTAAAACTATTTTGTGACGAGTGTGGAAAACCTAAAAGAATATTATCGGACCATGGAACACAATTCAATAATATGAAATGGAAAAGAACATTACAAGATATGAATATTAAACCAATATATTCATCAATAAGACACCCAAAGAGCAACATAAGTGAGCGGGTTAACCGTAACTTAGGAAATTATTTCCGTATCCTGACTGAGGGACATCATAAATCATGGGCACAATATACAAACCGAATCGAATTTTATTTTAACAATACTTTCCATAAAAGTATTAATGCCTATCCAAAGGAAGTACTCTATGGAGAATACATAACAACACCATGGGAAAATATAATTAAAAGAAGAAAGAAAATATGTAATCAAGAAGGCCTGTATCACCGAGTGCGAATCAACCTGGAGAAAAACGGCATCAAGAATAAAAACCTGGCTACGAAAAAATTTAAAATATACCATTTCGAAATTGGCGAAGAAGTTTTAGTAAAATCATTAAGGGGAATAACAGATCCAAACCAACAGATTTCAAAATTCACACCATTCTATGAAGGACCTCATTGCATAATAAAGAAATATGGTGAAACAACTTATTTACTGACAAACCCGAAATATGTAAATAAGGAAAAGCCAGAAGAAACAGCGAAGCAATATAAAAGAGGAAAATTTCACATTTCACTACTAAAGCATTATATTCGAGCAGATCAAGGAAGCAATACGATCAAGTCCCCCTAGATCTCAACCAATCAAAAAATTACCTAATTAATTCTCCGCGGGGGGTGGGACCTATAAATAGGCTGACCTAATTAGCCGAAGGTCACTCTTCATTTAAAACCCAACCAGGAAGGAAGATGGAAAAAAAGGTTATGAAGGCTCAAATACCTTGGAGAAGGCCGCCTCGAATTGATCTACCCCCTACATTGGCCGAAGCAATGCGTTTTATGAGGGATTTCAATAAGGGAATTGATATCCCACTCATCTCGCCCATCAAGGAAAAAAGGGCACCACAAGACGAGTTCAAATGAAGAATTTTAAGAAACATCACGAATGTAAGAAACAACAAATTAAAAATTACACCAATTAGCGGCTTACCGACCGCAGAAATCAAAAGAAAATTAGTGAAGACTAAGGAAAATGGAAATCAAACCCCAAAGAGTTGGAAGAAGAACTTAAGAAAACAGCCTTTCTTAGAAGAGACCAACCTACAAAACGAAAAGGAGAAGGCAACGCAAACCTTATATTAAAAAAAAAAAAAAAAAAAAAAAAAAAAAATTTTTTTTTTATGTACAGAACAGGGTAATGTAATATCGTAGAAAATATCTTGGAGAATATGTGCTTTAGGATATATAAATACTGTTTGTAAATATTACTACTATTTACATTGTTTTAAAATTTAATCAGAATTATGTAAATTTTACCTAATGGTAATAGAATTAATTACTATTTATTAAAAATAATTTACTTTTTATTGAAATAATATTAATATTTGTTTATTTTAGAGCCTCATTTCTTGTATTTGTTTAAATGTTTAATTAAAACAAGAAGATAATGTCATGTTTAATAGTAAAGGAAGGTAGCTAATACTTGTTTTCATTTAAATGTTAGATATACTACTCTTATCAATAACATAACCTTCTTGTTCTTTAGTTTTTATTCACTGTAAATAGTTAAATATTCTTTTTATTTTAATTTGGAATGTAGTACAGTAATGTTAAAGAATGACATTATGATTGAAAAACAGATGTGAATGAAAATATAACCTATTGTAATCAGCTGGAGCCAATGCCTCCGTAAGAGTGTATATAACAAACACATGCGCCATCTGTGGCCGATTCGGCAACTACATTTTCAAACATTACGAACTTATTTAATTTAAAATCTATTTTAAAAGAGAAATTCTTTTGTATTTTGTTATCTTTTTGAAAATAATGGCTTGTAAAAACATAAAAACAATAAAATAAAGCCTAAAGATACCAGGTCCTATCCTCTCAACTATACAGTGCAGGGCTGTGATTGGTCAATTGTTTGTCCCTTGAGGTATAAATAGGGCCGTTTTGCCCAACATTAATCAGTCTTAATTTGTCAGTCTTAGACACCTCCCTCCCTGCCCGATAGCTCCTTGTGTCTCTAGGATGTTTATACCTATATGTCTTATTTAATTTAATTCCCTACCTTAATTTTACCCTTCCTATAGAATCCTGGGGGTTGTCCTCCCAGGGCTTGGACATTGGTTGGCCCTCTGTCCAGGTGGCCTTGCTAAGATCAGCACCCTAGAGCTATCAAAGTCCACGTCTCTCCCGTGGAATCAGCTTTGATCAGTTTTACCTTTCGGGGTAAAAGGGTAGCGTTGCTCTGGCAAGGATCTTCAGTCCTTCTTTACCTTCACCCTACCTATAGAATCCTGGGGGTTGTCCTCCCAGGGCTTGGACATTGGTTGGCCCTCTGTCCAGGTGGCCTTGCTTAGATAAGCACCCTAGAGCTGTCAAAGCCCACGTCTCTCCCGTGGAATTAGCTTTGATTAGTTTTACCTTTCGGGGTAAAAGGGTAGCGTTGCTCTGGCAAGGATCTTCGTTATTCCTCACACCTTAAGCTGATCATTGGTTGGCCCTCTGTTCTGGCTCCTTTATCTCTCTCTTTTCCCTCCCCTTTCTCTCTCTCCCATAAATAATTTTATTAAAAACACTGTGGTGGAGACATCTGAGGAGAGATTAGGAGCTTATTGAGTTTTTAAACCCCCTGAAGTTAACAAATATTACAGTACAGACAGTGTTAATTAATAAAATGTCTATAAATGCATTAGATGATAAACGTTTTATATTAGAAAATGGGATTGAAACTGTTCCATATGGAAATCTATTATGTATAGACGATCTATATTAATAAAATATGTAAAACTGAACTTTAGAATTGTCTTAGTTCTAAGTTAAAATAATATGGCGCTTGCCAATTAATATATATTATGACTAGCATTCCCCGTTGCGGCTTCGCCCGCGAGCCTTTAAAATCAATTCTGTGATCATTATCTTGGTATTGATTTAATATAATATGTTAACTGATATTAAGGAGATTGAGTAGAATCGGAGCTTCCGGTAGGTGGAAGGTTTGAGGGGGAAGCTGCCGGCTCGGTAGAAGAGAGGGAGGCGCGCAATGGAGAGAGTTCACTTAACAACTTACTCGTCTTGAACGCTTCATTTTTCTACTTTAAAACTGACTTTTAAACTGATTTTCAACGCCCCGTAGGGGCTTTCGAGTTAATCTCGTCGTATCAAGGTCTTTAAAATGAGTCCAAATTAGATATTTTTCCTCGAAGTGCAAAAATAGGTGTCCGTTAGAGTTAAAAATTTCGCCATGTAAACCGTTTAGGGGTTACATTTTTGAAATTCCTTTCTTAGTGGGTTCTTACATCGCGTTTAAAATCTAAATTCCGAACTTCAAGTTTCTATCATTAGTAGTTTTTGCTCTGCATTGATTCTACCAGTCAGGACAAAACCTCTTATATATATATGGAGGAGAGATCGAAATAAACACTCACTTTAAATCGATATTTAAATAAAAAACATATGGTTTAAAATCTCAACAATAGATTTCCGTTAGAGTTAAACGACAATTTCGCCATTTAAGCCCCTTAGGGGTTACATTTTTGAAATTCCTTTCTTAGTGGTTACCTACATCGCGTTTAAAGCCTAAATTCCGAACTTCAATTTTCTATCATTAGTAGTTTTTGCCCTGCGTTGATTCTGTCAGTCAGGACAAAGCCTCTTATATATATAGAGATATATAGAGATAAATAAAATTATATATTATATATTTATTTATATTATTTATTTATATATTTATTTATTTACATCTGGTATCAGCCAGAGACTATACGGAGGGAGTTGGCATATTAACACAAGCATAAAATAAAATAAAAACATCCTTCTTTCCAAGGCTAAAAAAATATTTAAAATAGAAAAAGAAAAATATCATTTAAAAAATAAACAAAAGAATATCATGTGATAAAAAAAATAAGTACAATAGATAACATACTTAGGTCCATAATTACAATAATAACTTAACTATGACATAACTAAAAATCAATACAATAGTAATCCTCCAACTGACAATAGATTTAATTTTAAACCTTAAAAACAGATATAAAAACATAGCAAACAAAACATTTTGTAGATTGAATAAAATCTATTTTCTGTCCTCGACTAGCTTTATAAAAAGCTAAAAAATATATAAAAGCTTTGTAAAAGCTTTATAAAAAATATATAAAAATCATTCAGTTTATTTAAATCCTCCGGCTCCGAGAAACTAAGTAAATCCGCTAATTGCTGTTCCTCATCAGCAGAATGATAAATACTATTTGTTTAAATATTTTATTCTAAATTCTAAGTTAAAAGGATAGATTATAATTCTGTGCGCTAAATTGTCAGGCTCATTCAAAGCACAGAGCTTACAGGAATGACGGGAATCAAATTTTATTTTATTCTTATTTAAATAAATCGTGGAACATTTTTTATTAGCTACCCTTATTTGAGCCACTAATCTTAATTTATTAATGTGAGCATTGAAAATTAAATATGATTCGCAGGAAAATGAGTAACTTGAAATCTTCCGAAAGATTGTGTTATAACGACTACACAGAATAAAATTAATATCTTTGCTGAATAGATTATTTTCAAATGCATTTAGCAAGCTATTCCGGTTCTCTCCAAGTAAGGAGCTCGAGGAATTGAGACCTGGGGATCGTGTATCCATTCAATATACAAAAGAGGACAAGTGGCATCGAGGGAGAATTCTTCGAAAACACGGAACACCACGATCATACATAGTAGAGGACCTCGATACCGGCAGAGTAGTCAGGCGGAATAGAGTGCATCTTCGCCCGACATGGTGCAACTACTTGCATATCTGCAAGTACTTGTGCAAAGGCACTTTGCTGCTCAAGGATCGCGCGCTACGGAGTACCGGCTAGGATCACTGATCTGGGACGCCAATTTGAGTCCGATTTATTCCACCAGCTCTCCATGACCCTTGGGTTTAAGCGCTGCAGGACCACTGGAACGGTCACAGGTCAACGGATGTGTGGAAAGATGGTGTAGGACACTCAAGACGGCCCTCACAGCACAACTCCGCGATTATGTTTAGGTTTCCTAGTTACCCATGGTGCTTCTCGGACTGCGAGCAGCTAAACGCGATGACAATGTCTGTAGCGCTGTGGAGATGACCTTCGATCAACCCCTGCGACTGCCTGGTGAACCGCTGGAAAAATCCTGGCAGAGCGAAAGCACAGAATCTTTCGTCCTGCATCTTAGAGAGCATATGGACCAGTTGCGCACTGCTCCTCATTGGAAGTACACAGGGAAGGCATTTGTCCACTCAAATCTTCAGACCTGCTGCCATGTCTTCCTGAGAGACGACACCGTGCACAAGCCCTTAACACCCCCATACACCGGCCCTAATCAAGTTCTCAGCAGGAGTGAGAAAACCCCGATACTTTTGGTATAACTTTCTTGAATACTATAAACGAATTTCCTAAATCTAAATCGTACAATCATATCTCGATAAAGACCTGGGAAACTTTTTTTCAAGAACTATACGGCAAAAAAAACCCACCTATCTATTTTCTCGGTTTCACTCACCCATTGCTAGATTCCCCTATAATTCAGGAAGAAATGCTAAATAGAATTAAAAACTCATAATCTGGCTCGGCTCCTGGACCAGACGGGATATCGTTTGATTTCTTTAAGCACCTTGCTTACAATTGGTTAAAATACATAGAAACTTTTTGCAATAAAATAATTTCTTCTGAAATAATCCCACACATGTGGACAGAATTAAATATGATTATACTTGACAAAAAAAGCGACAAGTCAGATCCTGAAAACTATCGTGGTATAGCTCTAGCAAATTGCCTACTTAAGATGTTCACCCAGATATTACTGAACCGTTTTCTAATATGGGAAGAAGAGGTTAAAACATTACCAGAAAACCAAGAAGGCTTCCGAAAAGAAAGAGGGTGCTTGAATAACATTTTTATCCTCAAGGCAGTGATCCAATTACAACTACGGCTTAGCAAACGCTCAGTTTATGTAGCCTTCATCGACTTTAAGAGAGCGTCAATATCCAAAGAAAAACTATGGTATAAATTAAATAACTTGGGTGTTAGCTCTGAAATAATCCGCCTGTTAAACAATTTATATGACAACGCCGGTCTAAGCGTCAAATTAGGTAATAACACCTTAATATAGATGGTTACCACGAAGTTCTGATACTACTATGCGCTGACCTCACAGCAGATCTAAAAGTAAAATTAATACTTCAGGATGAATACAGTTTTGAAAACTCCCTCACAGTCAACAGTTCAAAATCTAAAATTTTAGATTTTCACAAGGGACGCAAACCTGCCAGGATCCAACAATCCCTTTATAAAGCCTTGTTCTGAGAAGCCAAAAATAACGCTGTGACAAAGTTTAAAGTAGTACACTGTGTAGTAATGCTGTGACAAAGTAATTGCAAAAAATACTTTCAAAATCAAAATGCCAGAACTGGGATGCTATTACCAAATTATATAAAGCTTTATCTAAAAGCGTGCTTTTGTATTGTGCACCTATTTGGAGCCTGAGATATAAAGACTGCCTGGAACGAAGACAAGTAAATTTCTTCAAAAGACTGTTACTGCTCTTGAGGTGTATCCCGAACTACATTATAAGAAACGAAACAGGTATTGACCACATATTTATTTCAAAAATAAAATCTAGTATTCCCTGGCTATGTAAAATCTTAAGAATGAAAAATGACAGACTAGTGAGGTTATGCTATAATAGGTTATTAGTACTGGACCAGTCAACGGCAAACAAGCAACAATATCATTGGGTTACCCAGGTTAAAATTATTTTCTCTCCAGACTTTATAAACTTATGACTCAATCAAGACCACAATCTGATTAAAACAAACCTAAATAAAATAATTTAATACCACGAATCAGAATTAAAAAATATGGACCTCGAAAATATATCTTTGTCAACTTGCTGCCCTATTTACAGTAACCCCACTCATATATCCGGATCCCCCAAGAACCATCTAACCGCCAATATTCCTTTCCCATTGCAACAAACCATCACCAAGATTAGATCTGTCAGTAAATATTCCATGAATTTCATTATAAACAATATTACCATTATAAACAATATTAGATAGTCTTATTCTCCACGCGCCATAAAATATTCATCCAATGTGCTTTGTAAAATTCATATATTTTTTTTTAGTTTAGTCTGCTGCTGTGATTATTTATACAATTTTATACGAATATGTTTTAGATTTATGTTAATATATTTACTTTAATTATGGTTTTATATCTCTGCTGCATCTTTTTCATTATTATTATTATATTTTTTTTTTTTTTTTTTTTTTTTTTTTTCTTTTTTTTCTTTTTGGGACTTCAAGGCTTCCACTGAAGCCCTTTACTGCCCATACTAACACCCATGGCACTGGGTGATACTTCTCCTACGAAAGAAAAGCACCACCCAGGGCGGGACTCGAACCCGCAGCTCCGGCATGGGAGTACGGCGCTTTACCGCACAGCCACACCGGGCCCCGATTATTATTATTATTTATTTTTTTACATGCTTGTAAAAAATGTTTCTTCAAATAGCTTCATTGTTTATTCCTGTTCATAGTGTGGTTTATTGATATATAATATATTATAATATGTTGTATAGTTATCATAAGGTATTAAACTATGGATTATTAGATTATGTAAATACTACCAATTACTAACAAATATTGTGCATGGCCATTGCTCCTGCTATAAGGAGAATTCCTTTATAAGGAATAGATAAAATATATATAAGTTACCTAAGGAACCTCTAATATATATATATATATATATATATATATATATATATATATATATATATATATATATATATATATATATATAAAAGCGATGCTGCCCAACTACATTGCGTTGCTAATACACAGCAAACTATACATCTTATCTTAGACTATTTTTAACACCTTATTTACTAACATATAATAATAACAAAATCCATGCCTATATATATTTATACCTACATGCTTACCTATATATTTTTTTATATAATTTTTTTTTCTTTTTAATTTTTTTAATTTTTATTTTTTCTCTCTTTTACTCAAACCCTTGAGTGCTCTCTTGAATACGAAAAATGTACATATAAAAATTAGAAACTTCAAATAAAATATATATATCTTGCTACAATAAAAATAAGAATAAAATCAAATCAACACACTACCAGGCATATTAAATCGGCAATAAAAAAAGATATTAAAAATTAACAAATCATTGCATAACTAATTATAATAAACTAAATAAATTAATATGCATATAAATAAATAAATACAAGTATAAATGAATAACTTACATACTCATATGTCTCCTCACCAGTCTCGAAATCAGCCACCACTGTGGTGATGTATTATACCCAGGGATTATAGTACATCCAGGACTATATCACCATTTGTCCAGCACTATATCACCATTTGTCCAGCACTATACTCTCCGCCAAGCTTGCTATGTCCTTTATCTCCACACCAAGATCCTCCATGAAGCTCCTGGTCGGCCTAGGTATGGTTCCGCTGCCCCAAACCAAAGGCATCTCTCGCGGAACCTCTCTTTGAGAAAAGGGATACACTTTTCATATATATATTTTTTTTCCTCGTCAACTTTACTCGCCTGATCGAGGTCATAAGATTCGTACATCCCGGTGGGATCCAGAATGACAGCTTTCTGGTATATCATAGTATAGACAGCCTTATGGCATTCGGTCTTCTGGAATGCCACTATATCGGCATATCTCCTGGATCCATCCGTATCCACACAATACACTTTCTTGAAGCAGGCGAAGTCTCTTTCCTTCAGGAGCCTCATCAATGCATTTTTGACCCTGTGGTAACGGCGAGTTATCAGGAGCGAGTTGTTAGGGCATTTCCCCAGCACGTGTGCTGGTGTTTCAGGCTCTCTGTTACATTTGCGACAGAGGAAACCCAACTTCCCTAACCTGTCCGCTGCCACCTGGGACTCCGGGCAGGGGTGCATAATTGATTGTCTTGGAAATGAATAAAACTCAATTTCCAGGAAGAAAATATAATGATGTTTATTCAACGGAATACAATATTAGCAATAATTTTACATCTATTTCAACAAGACAATGCTAACACATGTACTACATATTAGAATTTATAACTTTGTACATCTGTTTTTAAAAATAGCCAAAAATATTCCAAGTGGCGGGAGATTTTGCTATTCACACAACAAAATATATAAAAACACAACATCCTCCCTCCTAAATTAACGTATTGAAAATGAAGTTAATTTACAAGAACAAATACTATGCAAAATTAAAGAAATTGAAAGTAGTTTAAACTGAAATTAAAACATGCACATTAACAAATCACAAAATCAAAGCTTCATTAGAATCCTCTTTCTCATTAGATTCCAGATGCAATTCTAACGGATAAACTCTTTGGACGGGTCGGATAATTTCACCACTGGCAGTCATTAAACGGGCCACTCTGACGTTTCCATCTTTACCAGAGATAACTTCCAATACCCTAGCAATAGGCCAATCCAACCCTCCCACCATCGCAATTCAATTATTTCTTCTTGCACTCTCTTGATGATTAATATAACGACGTCCCATTAGCATCTGAGGACATATATAATCTTTGGGATTATAGGCGATTCGTCCCATACGTTAGTAATGTCGATCCTTTTTATTTTTCTACACGCCAATGCGGGTTCCGATTTTTTATCTATATTCCATAACTGTACAGGTTCTTTAATGTCGTCGAGAGGTGTAAAAAACACTTTTCGACCTTTCTCAATATCCTGGAGACCTCGTTTCAACGATATGGAGAAGAACTAACCCCGTAAGTAACCGTGCGGAGGCGGTAAGAGCGCACAGGCTCTTCGGGTGAAAAACGCCATATGATTCTTTGAAGGTCCTGGTGTTCTGGGGGGACTAGAATTTGACGATAAATTTGCCTAATGTCCGCGGTGAATATATAGCGGTGAGTACGTGAGCGGGTGACAAGGGTAACAATGTCCGTTTGTAGCTTGGGCCCGGTGTAAGAAATGTCATTGAGGGATTTTCCATTAGATGATTGTGAGGACGCGTTGAATACCACCCTAATTTTAGACGGAGGGTCATCAGGTCGGTGAACAGGATGATGAGGAAGATAATAGGTGGCACCGCGGGCGTCATCAGGGTCCGGAACTAAGGACATATGGCCGAGGTCAAGATATTCGCGCATAAAGGCGCCATAGGCCTCCCGGAGAATAGGTTCCCGTTGGAGGCGGGCTTCGAGTCGGTGAAATTGTTTTAGAGCTCGGTAATAAGATTCTCCTATATCAACAGATTTTAGTGGTAGAGGGATGATGTAGCGACCCTCAGAGTTCCGGGAGACGGACTTTAGAAATAGATCCTCACATAACTGTTCTTCAGCAGAGAACTTGGGGGAAATGGCGGACACTTCTTCGAGATCCCAGAATTTTTTCAGATCCTTGTTAAGTTGTGAGCGCGTTAAAAGCTATTAGTGCTTTTGGAGGACTGGGAACCACAGGAGAGGTATCTTTGACAATGGAAGTAGTCAGGCTATCAGCCTTGGGTGCGGGCGGAGGATGATGAAAACGGCGGCGAGGAGGCGGACGATAGGTCTTTCCTTCGTTGTCGATCACGTCTTTCGACCATGTAATACGGCTTTGGTTGGCTGGAGGGCGACAGTTCCCCATGATACACCAGCCAAATACAGTTTCCAGGGCGATGGGTCCGCCCTGAGATACGGGAGCGATCCCCAGAATGATGAGGGGAAGGACGTCTATTCCTAACAGGAGGTCAATCCCCCCTGGTTGACACAAGGAAGGGTCGGCGAGTGGCAACTGGGTAATATGCGGCCAAGGGGACAAATCTACATGGGAAGTAGGAAGAGTGTCGGTTATTTTCTTAATAACAAAGAGCCGTACCCTAAGTGACGGGGAGTTCGGGACTTCTAGAGAGGCGGTAGTATACCCTGGGCAAGAAATGTTTGAAGGGCCCCCAATAACATTAACTCCGACGGGCGAGGGTGTGACAGGCAGCCCTAGGCGAGAGGCGGAATCGGCGGTGATGAAGCTTACCTGGCTTCCGGAGTCAAGAAGGGCGCGAAGAAGCTTGGGAGGATAAATAGGACGTCGAACCGCAATCTGCGCAGTTGGAAGGAGAGCAGGCGAAAAATTCCCAAAGGAACCTAATAACGTTAACGGCGGAAAAGATTTGGTGCTTACATCAGGAGACGGCGAGCGGCACTGGCGAATAGGACAGCGGCTGGGAGACGGCGAAGAAGCATGGTGGTTGAATGGCGCGTCACTCCTACTCGATGAGCGGTGGACAGGGTTAGCAATGGTTATCGGCGAGGGTTGATCATCTGGTCTAGTAGGAGCGAGAGCGGGAGTGTCGGCGGCGGTAGGTAGTCAATCATCGTGACCGGCGGCCCCTAATGTTGGTGATCGGCGAGCAGGTGAGGTTCCATGCGGTGGAGAGGGCCCCCGCGAAGATTCATTGTGATAGGGGCGGAAGGACCCCGCCGGATGGTGATAAGAAACGGGGGCAGCGAACGGCGAAGGCGGCGAATTTTCATAGGACCTTCGGGCATGATCATGGGAATTAGGCGAACGTCTTTGTGAGCCCCGTGGAGATGGCGGTGCCGCGTGGAACACCGGTAGAGGCGGCGAGGAACGAGGTCCTTGCGACCGGACCGTGGGGCGTTGGGCCGAATAGCGACGCGGCTGAGAAGCTCGGACGGTGGGAGAAGTTGGCCGGGGTGAACTAGGCGGAGAGCGCGGACCCGCCTCTGGGCGCGAGGATTCAGAACCCGCTATGTAACAAGGTATGATGAAATTCCTGACAGTTATGACAGCGCTGGCTAGACTGACATTGATGTTGTGAATGGGCCCCCAAACAGTTATAACATAACCCTGATCGGCGAATAAATTGTAATCGGTCCCGGCCGGAGAGTTCCTTGAATTCACGACAGTGATAGATGTTATGGGCCTCTCGACAGTAAGGACATTGAATACTGGAGGCGAAGGCACGCGCTACGCGATTGACAGGGCGAGGTGGTTGGCGGATAGGCGAAGCTTCCCGTTTCCTAGGGGGAGGCGATCCGGAAACGGAAGTGGACGCTATTTGGAGACGGTTGATGTAACCCAACAAATCGGTGAGGGTAGGAAAGTCTTCGGGATGGTGAAATTTGAATTCCTTCTGCGTGACCGGATCTAGACTGCGGAACGCCATGAAATATAATAAATAATCGCTTAGATTCGGAATAGCCATTGATTTTAATTGTTGCCCCAATTCAGAATAGATCTTCAAATATTGCTCAAGAGCTTCGGGAGATGGGCGCGAAATCGGCGGGAAATTCAACATATCCGTCAGGATACGGGCGGCGAGAGTCGATGCGTTATCATAACGCTTGGTCAATGCGTCCCAGGCAATAGCATAATTGGAATCTAAATTGTCTAAATGACCTATGACGGATAGAGCCTTGCCCGACAGACAACTCTTTAAATAAGTCAGTTTCATCCCATCACTTAAACTCTCATTGTGGTGAACAATAGGGATGCAAGTAGTTTTAAAAATTTGGAATTGAGAAATATCCCCGCTGAAAGTGGGCAGATTAAGCAAGGGAAGTCGCATTTCCGGGAACCGGTGAGCTGAGGGAGGAACTGGTGACGCGGATGCCGATCGGTCAGGCACTCTAGACTCTAGTTCTATGATATCTAATTGCGCTTGTATGAATTGTTCCTCCACATCTTCGGGAACCCCTCGATTGAAATTGAAACATTCCTCGACAAGGGAGTTGAAAGTTACCCGCATCTCTTCTATTAATTGATTTAATTTTTTAATAAACACCTTTGATACTTGGAAATCCCGGCGATCCAATGCCTCTTTACATTTTTCGGAAAAGGTAAAAAATTGTTCTAATGATTTTATCAGAATGGCCTTATGGGCACTCACCCCTAAATTATTTGATTTACGGCGGTTTCCCATGATTACAATTACAATATACAAAAGAAAACGGGGTGCTGAAAAGAATTACAATGTTAGAGATAATATAAGAATTAAAGTAATAAAAATGATAATAATAGTAACAATAGAAAATAATAGAGCTAAGAAGAATGAGAACTTATATCTTAATACTCAGAACACAATGACTCACTAAAGAAACAAAACAACAATGATGATTCAGCTTCTAAGAAATGTGAGCAAATTTATCAGTTGTTGAATGCAATATTTATTTTATATATATTTATTAGTTCCCGGGTTTTGGCACCAAAATCTCGGGTCAAAGATTGATTGAATGTATTGAGGTTGTAAAAAAAGTAATGAAATAGGAATAAAATTTCAACACCTGATAAAGGCTCAAAGAAAATCATTTATTGAAATAAACATAAATTTGATCTGAATGAAGAACAATAGCAATAAAGATAACACCATTAATATTATTATGAACAATCAATTAAGTAAGAAGTTTAAACAAACAAATTGAAAACAAAGAACGCTTTATGTTTATCTTGCAAGGATTAAAGTTATAAAATTATAAGAAGCTTCTATAAATGAATTACCATATATACAACTAAGAAAGAGCTCTGTGAAATGATAAATTATAGATCGTAAAATTATTTTAAGTAAGACTGAAGAAAGAACACAATGAATAGTAGAATTATACTAAAGAGAATTTCTTTGAACTAGAACAATGGTTAGTACTTTTCTTAGTAACGGCGAACTGGTCATTAATGATTGGATTGATTAATGACTGTCTTAATAAGCAATATCTCGGCGAACTTCGTCTCAGGTAAGTGATACGTTGTATCCGCTGAACTGAAACAATATTGTCTTTACTCACTGTGATTGGCGATACTGGTCTTACTCAATAAGAGGAGCTGGAACTTCAGCATACAACTCTCGAGCACACATTACTGGCATCAATGAGGAGCAGTGGCTCACGTGGTTTTTCAGCAAGGTGCGTCTTCACTGGTAGTCAGAAGGTGAGATGTGTTCCCATCGGCTGGCAAACGAAGAGAGAGTCTTCGTGGCCGGAATCATGAGTGGTGGTGGGGAGCGCTCGAAAAGGACAGCTGTTTTCATAGCCTCCTACTAAGCTGAATCTAAAGATAACAATAAGTTGAGGAGGCATTGGATGGCGGGAGGTTTCAATATTTGAATTTAACTTTGAGACTGAACAATGACCATTGAGGAAGAATGCATCACATTGAAAAACCCGATTATCATGCAAAGGGGTATATAAAGAACAAATGATTATAAAGATAAAAAATAAAATTAAGAAATCATGGCCTTAACTAATTAAGGAAACGTGATACGTTTCAATTACTTATTGAACAAGGCTCAACAAAATATCCCAACGAAAACCAATCTAATTCATCATGCAACCTGTAAAAGTGAAACAAGCTGATAAAATTATATAAATAAAAATTATTATAAAGATTATAATTAAAATTAAGAAACATGACATCAAACAGATTAAACAAGAAATTCAAAAGAAAATCCGGAGAAAATAGAAGCGCAAGTACGGAAACTGATCTTTAAAGAACAGTGCCTGGAGACTACCGGTACTGCTCAGAGGATTTTCTGTGATTAAAAAAACTTTGGTCAAGGCTCATGAATCTTCGGACCCCTACTGCTCCGTTTTCTCCGATGGGTTTTGTCTCGAGGTGATCCGGAACCCTATATATTGCTCCACCCGCAAAGGAGGTTATCGGGAATATCTGGCTCCTCCACTCCGCAGAATCGCTCGCCAAGTCGATCCAGTTCAGATGGTTCGTTGGAGCTAGGAGCAAACGGAACTCTCAGCGGGCACTTTTCCCGTGACGACATGCCCACAATCAATGGGAAGTAGAAAAATTCCGGCATGCTGCATCGGACGAGGGACGCCAGTGATAAAGCAGGGAAGAGGTCCCCACCTACGGGAACATCAACCGAGGCAGGTTTTGTCAACGATGGGTTTTCGAGTCTCTCACAGGAAAGCTTCTCTATTATGTTCGGTCGCACTGGCACTGCAGTGGCCTGTGCAATGCGATCAACAATTAATGCATCAGTTGAGAACTCGCCTATTTTCGTATATTAGTATTTTCTAACGCGTTTGCCCACTCGGCCATCCCGCCATCCCAATATAGTAAGTTAATTACTTTACAAATAACCTAAAATTTATTTAAATTAAATGTGATGATTTTGGGCATACATTACATGACTGAACATAACATGTACAAATCATTTAGAAGAGAAATAACTGTCAGCAGATGGCATACATCAATCTGTTTAGCAAGTACTTAAACTTGAGTAAAATCTTCCTGATTTCTTTATGGTCATCACTTTATTGCGATGACTTTATTGTGAGGCTTATTATGAAGGCAAACCAATAATGACAATTGGTAGATGAAAATTGGAAATTAAAATTTATGTATATACATATTTAACCTCACAGCCATAGAACATTTCAATAAATGAAATTTTAGTTAGCCTCATTAAAAGTTAATAATTACTATTGATTCATGTTCAAGTAAATAATAGGCTGCTAATAAATACCAAAGCTAAGCTATGACCATTTCCATTATCTTTATCAAAAAATGCCAACTTTGAAATTATTGATTAATAATACAAGCAGGTAAGCAAGAAAATAAAATAAATAATAATAAAATCCATAAAATGTTTAGAAATAAACCAATGAAATAATTGAAACAAATATCTGAACAATCGTGTTTTGGAAAGAAAGGTTAGGTTACATTTTAGTGCCAAAATGAAATTTTGAGAATTTCCTCTACAAAGCAAGGCGAACAAACTGGCAGGTAGTTTACACCGGTGAGAAATGCCTCGTACTTACGTAAGATGTTATGCTATAATCAACAATTCGATCAATGAGGATGCTAGAGATCACTCTTGGATTTTCATAATTCTTAACGACCTTTTCCCAAGCTTCTTGATTAGAACTATCCTCGACTGGGAAGGGGGAGATTAAACAGGCAGCTTCTCCTTTCAAAGCACTAATAAGATAATGCAGCTTCTCTACCTCGGAGAGCGTTTAGTCTTCTTTTTGGGACATTAGCCTCATAAAGAAGTGCATCACAAAAGAACAATGAGGTGATGAACAACAAGAGATAGATATGACAGGAAATGAGTGATGAAAATCTAAAACAAATAAAGGAAGTAGAACAAAGAAGAATATCTAAACATCTCGAAATCACCAAAGGGCTGATTTAAATGCGAAAAATGAGGTGAGATGCCTTGAATGTAGATGCAAGAATAATGACGTCACAACTTGAAATAACCATGCGAATAACTAGAACAGTGTGTCCCTTAGGTGAAACAGCCGCGCGGGGAGGGCTTTAATAAAAATAGTCAACCACTGATATCTTACTAAAGTAGGAGGAAAGAAAATTTAAAGAGAAATATATTATAATGAATGAAGTGGTACCTGAAATAAGTTAGTAAACAATGTAAATAAATAACCAGAGGTTTACAGTTACTCTTATATGTGGGATTTGCAAATATTTAAATCAATGATAGGAATGCTAGGAATGATAGGAATCAAAACGAAATGATAGGAGTGCAGGTTAACTAAAATTATGTACGCGTGAGAATACGAGTATTTCTTAAATATGGACTGATTAAGGTATTTTGATCCAAATTTAACTAAAAACTTATATTAGGTATGAAGCTTACATACAAATATATTTTGAGTTTACAGTGAGAAAATAGATGAATATTTTAGAAAAAATATGATTGAATTAACAATAGTTCTAGCTATGGGCTATATTAACCAAACATATGGCAAATTATAAAGTATTATTACCATATTTAAGCGTAATAAATGCTTATTACTATTTTAGTAATTAAATAAAATTATCTAGGGCCAGGTGGACCCAATATTTGTTTGGTTTTATAACATCCACTTTACTTGGTCGGTTATAAACCCTATTGAATATTGGCTGGTGTGGTTTAAAGTGGACTGTATAGGTTAAATGATAAATTTCAATTAAAACAAAATAAATATATTCTTCAAAGAAAATCAATTCTATTGGAGTGTCGGGCCTGAAATATTTACATTTTTATTAGAAATTTTGAAGAGATGGAAAATCATAAAGGTTCAAATGAAGATGAGATGTTTGAATGAATGAATTGAAGAAATTGTTATCACATTACTCACCGTTTGTCTGCTGGCCAGCTTATTCTCTGTTTTCTCCCTTTTCCTGGGTTCACTGAATGACTTTACTCCGTGATTTTAGAAGATGTGAGAGTAAGAGAAGGGTTTTCGCCCGAATGCGGTGCTAGCTTGATTCAAAGTCTTCTGCTTTGTCATTGAAGTCGGCTTAGTTCCTTAGCATGCCGTAGGTCGCAGCAGTGACATACTTAGTCGCGAGCACGTGTACAATTGTATTTATGTAAATATGAACAAATATATGTGGATACAAAAGTGCGTGTATATGCTTCAGTTTACCTGTTTTAACACAATGATACTTTAGAATTTGGAATTAGCATTTATAAGTGAGGTGTTCTGCATATTATTTGTTGAATGTTCAATGACCGATGCAATAGAATGTTCAGTACAGTGTTTCTTCTCTGTTTTAGATTCGGGTTCTGTACAACTTGTTGAGGAGTGTCCAATAAAGGAATGCAAAGAATTTTCATCGAGCGCATTGAATGAGTATTATTTTTGGGGTCCTTATAACCCGGATGCAAATAAGTTCTTTCAATGATCCTAAACAGTTTTTGATTTTTCAACTTTTCCCTGAAGACTGATTTTTGCTAGCACATGGATCTTCTAAAAATTTGAGGCAATTATTATTGTTTGGGGCATCTAGGTTAATTTTGGGGGCACATGCAGACCATCAGATTCAGGGCAATCTGCAGCAAAATGCCCAGTTTTCCGACACAGATGGCAAATAAGAACATCTGAAAGGAAAATTCTAATGAAGGCTAGACCTTGATTAGAAACTTCCATTGATTTTGGCAACCTAGATAGGTCCTCTGCAGCAATGAACCTGCCTCAGAAAACTCAAAATATGGCTAGTTTTGGTGGATAGTATTTTAATGCGCAATTTTTTTCATTTCGTTTTCTATAACATCATGATGCTGGGGCAACTATTAGAAATGATAATACGCTTTTAGGGATTCACTAGGTACCTAATAGGGATCGAATATTCCCCTAAGATCAGTACATTGTGTTTTGACAGTAACCTGTCAACCTATTCTTTACTACAAAAGTGCACAATAGCTACTCATAAACGATTATTAGATATACGTGAAGCGTATTTGGTACTCTTTGAGTCGACTAATTTAGCTAAGCTTTCGATGTAGTTCCCCTGTTTTGATCCTTTAATTGTCGGTAAGGTTATCGCATACTCAAGTTTGCTAGGTGGTTGATTAGCCATCATCACAGCGTATGTTTAAGTCGCATTGAGTTTACCTAATCGTTACCAGGGTTTACTACACGGTTCTCCTCATCTTCATCTTGTAATGCTCCTCTTCTGAAAGCACTATCTGATTCAATGTTTCAATAGTGCAGTTGCATAGTTGCTGCACTTCAGTTGCACCAATATACAGGAAAAAATTATGCCTAAAAACAGTAAATATTATAAATTATTAATATTTCGTTTAATTTTTTTGTTATTGCCTCTACTCTGAAGGTCGTATTAAATATTAATATTTAAATATAGATATTTATTATTAAATATTGAATTATTTGTTCATTTAATTATTACAAGAAAATACTTCTGTTTAAATATGGATACCATATCACAGATGGGAATGGAAAAAACTAATCGGTAAATCAAGCATTTAAGGACGCTGTTTCTCTGCGATAGCAGTAGAAGATATCGAAACAATCACATGTAAATGTATTTACCTGGAAAAACAAGCCAAGGTGACTGGGTAAGGTATTAGTCCAAAAACAGCATTAATGTAAGTGCTAACAAACATTTATTTATAAAACGTCTTTGGAATCCTTACTTATTAAAGGCAAAATATTAAAGTGAAAATTTGCTTGTAACAAAAAAACTTGTATAGATAAATACCAGTTTGAAAATACTGAAGAATCTTCAGATACTTCTTTCAAACATTTTGCCCGTAGTTAAAGGGATTTCGGGACATATTTGCATTTGTGGTTAGCTAAGTCTTATAAGATTTTTAGTTTTGATGTTGGATGTTTCTGAAAATAACATGAATAAAATCATATTATCTGACCCAATAAGAAGACTACATTTCTACTAACTGAAATTCATTTAATGAAGTTTACATTTACATTACATAAATTTTATTTTAATTGTGTCAGTTAAAGGTGTCAGTGAAGAGGAAGGATTTGGCACCGTTTCGAAGCGACTCCGTGGTGTAATGGTTAACATACCGCGCATGTCACGCGGAAGACCCGGGTCCGACTCCCGACGGAGCCAAATCATTCTGTTCAAAAATAAATTATTTACATGAATTTTACTTTTTTTGTCTCCTTAGAATTATTAGTCTCCTGAATCTCCGGAACGCTTCTTAGTACCTAAAAATAGCTCAATTTATTTAGAGAGTAGTATGTTTCATAGTTTGGAGTTTAGTTCTATGCTTGGTCAGTGTAACTATAATTTAGAAAAAAAATCTGTGGAGTTGTTTAGTTGTAATTAATGCATTTATATTTGATTTAATGATATAAATAATACTATAGTGCTGCAGGTGGTCTTGGAGGAGATAAAGAGGATTTTATCGAAAATAATAAACAATAAACAGTAAAAATTTCACCGTGTTTAGTCTGTGGTGACATTTTATCAACATGTGCTAAAACAATTCTGTTAAATTTTTTAACCTACTTCGAACGAAAGAGGAGGTTACTCAATTCGATACGTATGTGCCTTTTTTTTTCTATGTATGTCCACCGATTACTCCGAGATGGATGGACCAATTGGAACGAAACCTTTTGCATCTTGTAGAGTATTTTCCCAAGTTGGTCCCATTAAAACCTTTTTTGGTTGGTTCTTAATTTATTTAAGAAGTTATCGGGAAAAACATGAAAATAAATATTTAATTATCACTAAAAATTTTTACTTATTGGAAAAACATATGGCATATATAACATAAGGTATGCTCTAACGACTATTAAACTCATTGGTAACTAACAAATCTCACTATTGTTTTAATGCTGGATGAATCATGTGGGAAAACTAACCAATCAAATTTAGAATCAAAAGCGTGGGGGGTGAACATATGCAGTCTATTAGTTACGACGTGTTTTAAGTGCTTGTTGTAACCAACATATACATAACCTTAACTAATTTTTCAATAAAGATATTTACTATCCGCGAAATATACTTAATATTGCTGTCGTTTTCTGTAGCGTTATTAGAATATATATTAGATAGATATATATTCACCGATAACAGTAAACCTTCTTAATTTAGATCTAGTCGACGGGTGGACACCATAAACAGAAGACCACGAAATTCGTGTAATTCCAAGAAAGACTGAGTATTGATAACCGTTTTAAAGCAGAATTTAAGACTTCTTCAAGTTCCCCAAGGTTCATTTGAATTTAAAATCGTAGCTATTATTGCTTTAAATTAGATTTTGATTTCCGACATTCATTCGCTATGCACGTTAAAAAGGAATACAATGATTCCTGGAAAAGCTTATTTTCAGTTGATTTGGGGGCCTTAACATTCAGGCTTTTCGGAATCACTCTGTCTTATTAATATACAATGTAATCATGAAATCTTGTGCCGATTCTTCATGGAGCGACACTTCTGTTATGTTTTCCTGAGTACTACTATAGCTTTCAAATTTTGTTTCTGCAACTAGAATAAATTAGAAAGGCTGTAAGTGCCAAATCATTTATTTTGAGAAGACGAAAATCTGCTATCTAAGCTCAAATGTAGCTCGAAAAAATATTAGGGGCATGTCCAGTTATGAAATAATTTACGTTCTACTAAATAATTTCAATATTAGTTTGTTCCATCACCAATTTCATCTATGATGGCTAATTGTCTAATTTTTTTTTTACGTTGCTAGCTGGTGGCACACAGGCTTTGCTATTGTCTAGATAGGAGAGTCTAGATATAAAAATCTTTAAGATAGGCACTTATTAGGAATTATTTTCATCATTCATTTTCCAGTTGATTTTTCGATTTTTTACACTTTTCCACTTGCCTAAATGTAATTGTTTTCTGTGTATTAACTGAAATGAAGTAGAATAAAGCATTATCAAAGAGCCAGACTGTATTAAGACAATTTCCATTGATTTTGAGGTTTCGATCGATCTTTATTAAATGAAAGAAATTTAAATATTCGATTTTCTTAGTTTGCCGAAATTCTCAAAAGCCAAACCGTCATAAGTTCAGTTTTGCAGTTCGTGAGAGCCTAAAAGTGTTTTTAAGAGCCTAAATCCAATAACAAATGAATGAATTTTATTGTAATAGACAATGAAAATGAGCTTGCATGTGTTTAGGGGTTTTTAGCGTTCCAGGTAGTCATCTCTCAGGTACCGAAATAACTAACACAAATATTGTGTATTGTATTTCCCAATTAATGAACATTTTCCAATGACATTTTCCCCATCCAGACATTACATTATTTGTGTCAGAGTTTGCTGATGTTCATCCATCAATAAAAACTGCAAAATAAAACTTGATATCTCCCAGAAACAATCTCTTGTATGAAAGTCCCCGTAGCAAAAATTTGGCAGCCATTAAAATGCTTAATACCATAAATGCTACCCCATTAGAATTGAAGAAATTTATTTTCTGAATAATTTTTTATTACGAAGGATATTATTCTTAGTACTTTGCAATTAAATTTAGTCAGAAAATTCATCTAAAGGAATTACGAACATAATTGACTCAACATTGATCTTATTAAAAAATAATTCCAATTATAATCATATAAGGTAGGGTGTAGAAGTTGTATTATAAAGGCACCGCTTTTCAAATTTTCTGTGTATACGCATAAAATTGAAAATGTGGTAGAGCGTAAAAAATTTGTTTTACCCAACTTACGGTTTTCTACATATTTTATCTTTTCCAACTAAAAAGTATGAAATAATTAACTTCTGATTTTTATGAAGACATAGCAAAATTGAAAATGGTATAAAAAGCGGAGAAATGCAATAAGACGAATAATTTTTTTTTATTTGTACAAATACACATTAATTGTTATTAAAAATTGTGAAATTAAAATGTTAAATACTATGTTCAATACAACAAAATCTTTTCGGAGGCGGCGCAAAATTTAAAATTTTTAACACTAGACATTATGAAAATCGTAAAATGCATCTTCTCTTCTCATCTATTGATTTTAATGCCTACTAACGGAATTGTATCCTTAACATGTCATTTATATTTGCGCCGCCTCCGAAGAGATTGTGTTATATTGAACATAGTATTTAATATTTTAATTTCACAATTATTAATAACAATTAGTGTGTATTTGTACAAATAAAAATAAATTTGTTCGCCTTATTGCATTTCTCCGTTTTTTATACCATTTTCAAATTTTCTATGTATTCATAAAAATCAGTAGGCAATTATTTCATACGTTTCAGTGCATTTATTTTTACTGGTTCCTAGGTTTCGAAGTCGGTTTAATTTTTTTTATAAAATGTTTTTTTACATGATAAAAATTGTTCTTTTGTAAAATAAATGTTTCAAATTAATTTTTATAATTCAACGGTTTTATTATTTTACCAATATTGTGGTTTAAACCATACATCAACCACTGTAGTGGCCACCAATTGGGACAGCTACATTGTAGAAATTCGAAAAAGGTTAAATATTTTTAATCATAAAGTGTGTGATTCCGAGAACACGGAGACCAGGCCCCCAAGAAGCAATTATGAAGAAATAGCCGGGTATAAATTAAGATTCCATCTCTTTTAAGACAAAATATCAAGATTTGGAAAATGCAAATGGAAGCTCAATTTTACAATTATAAAATAACCTCTGAACTAACCAAATTTAATTATGTTCTTGCTTCATTCGATTCCGACGTCGCATAGCTGATCGCAGAATTTTAGGTAAGGAACTTTCTACAACCCCTTAGACTCATCTGAAGGAGAGATGGAAAGGCTGGAACGCGAATCAAAAGAATCTAAAGGACGGAAGGTAACCAATGTACTTATTGAAATAGATCTTGGGGACAAATGGCCTAGTGAGTTGTTACGCGAAATGCGAATTCTTGCAGGTTCGCAAGTCAATGATGATTTTTTGAAAACCATTTTCATGAAACGCCTCCCAGTTGATTTGAGATCCAATAGCGATGATACATTAGAGGCAGTATATCATTATGGCTGAAAGGATTCTCGATTATACACATTCCTCGCCAAACATAACCTCTATAAATAATGATCCTTCCCTTACTTCCTCATTTTCTATCATTACATTACATATTAAATTTTACCCACTGATAGGCTATCGTGTTTGGAATCACAAATTGCCGAATTAACCTTGCTATTAGAAGCTTATCTGTTACAGATCGTTCAAGTTCGTGCTCTCTATCACGATCCCGCTCTTCCTCTAATGGTCTTCTTTGCTGGTATCACCGTTAATTTCGTGAAAAAGCCATATATTATAACCAGTCTTGCTCTAATAAACAAAAATCACCTTCAAAGTCGAGAAACGAGTAGGCCACTCACTTGAAATGGCGCAAGAGAGAACAGACTAAATACTTACTTGCTCTCTGTTTGTAACTGATATTCTTACCGGGAAAAAATACCTTGTGGATTCCAGGGCAGTCGGTCCTTCCTCTTCCTAAATGTGACCAACCAAACGGGTACTCTTTGCGACTAATGGAACGCCTATAAACACTTAGGATGAGCTTCTAATTAACCTGAATATATAGGTACGAGACGTTCTTATTATTGGCCTTTCACAATCACTAATGTTCAGACTCCTATTATTGGAGCTTATTTTTAAATCATTTTGGACTATTGATTGATCTAAAACTCAGGCGGCTTATTGACGATATAGCACAACTATCTACTTCTGCATTGACTGCGGTTAACTCACCCGATAGTAAAATTAACTTATTACATCCAATAACAAATATACTGAACTGATTCAGCAGTTCCCTTTAAGTTGGGAAGATCCAAATTTCTGTGAGAGGGATATAAAATATTATCATACCATTAAGACAACCATGGTCCACCGGTTGTTGCTAGGCCCAGATGTCTACCTCGCACTAAATTGGAATAGGCTAATCCAGAGTATCAAAAAATGATCGAATTGGGAATATGTAGACCCTCCAAAAGTCCATGATCAAGTCCTTTACTTCTGGTGACTAGAAAAGATGGTTCATGGAGGCCTTGCGGTGATTATAGGACACTTAATGCCATATAAGTTCCTGACTACTATCCAATACCATTTACACGATTTTAACTCCGGACTCGCCTGTAAGACATTCTGTTCTAAAATCGATAGTCGCGACTACCATCATATCCCGATTGTGCCGGAAAATGTACCTAAAACAGCGGTGATTACCCCTTTCGGATTGATGGAATTCCTAAAGAGGCCTTTGGATTGAGAAATGCCGCTGAATCTTTCTATAGATACATCGATACCATTTTACGAGATCTAGGTTTTGATTTTTGTTATTTAGATGACATTTTCGTGTTTTCAAATATTGAAGAACAACATATTTTTCATCTCACCTCAGTCTTTAGGCGCTTGAACGAATATCGCATAAGCATTTATATAGCAAAATGTAAAATCGGGATAACAAAAATTTCTGTATCTGTGAGTACATCGATCGATTACCTGATCGAGTTGAAAAGATCGTTTCGTATAAACAACCTAAAACCATTGCCGATCTCAGACGTTTTCTTGGGTTAATAAATTTCTACAAAAGCCTGTGATCGCCGAAACGCAACAGCCGGTATTTAACATTTGCAAAGATACGCGCAAAAATGATAAACGCAACTTGGAATGGACTCCTGACGCTTTGTGTGCCTTTGAGAAACTTAAAACATAAATAACAAGCGCAAACTCCTAGCCCACCCATCAGACGACTTACCGTTAACGCTTCTAGTTGATGCTTTGGATTTTGCTGTCGGATCATCGCTCAACCAACTTCGTAACGATGTTTTAGAATCACTTGGATTCTTTTCAAAATCATTAAACGACACTCAAAAGCGGTCTAGTACGTATGATAGAAAGTTATCTGCCGCATATATGTCTGTTAATCATTTTCGCTACTGTTAGAAGGTACGGATTTTCTATTTTACACATGTGGATTATCATGGACCTTTGACAAACGCGTTTAAGCAAGGCTCGACAAGGCTTCCCCGCACCGATTGCGATAATTGGATTTCATAGGCCAGTTCACCACAAACCTGCAGTACCTTCCTTAATCCAAATCCAACACTCCGGTCGTCTTCTTTTCTCGCCTATCCGCTTTATGTCCCATTCGTGATTTCCTTCGATGATGCAGCAAAGTACGGACGAGGAAATACAACAGCTAATGGCTAATGAAAATGGTTCCCTTTAATTTGCAAAGATCGCATTAACATGGGGAGCGGAATTGTTAGTAGACACATCTACAAGTCGTTTGAGGCCTTATTGAGCGCAATCAATTCGGAAACCAGCATTCGACTATCTCCATAACATGGCACATCCTGGAGTAAAAGTGTCAATCGAACTCGTCAAGCAGCCTAGTAAGTGTGGCCTTCACTTAAAAAGGATGTCAGACTATAGGCTGAAACATGTTTGGGTTGCCAACGATCAAAAGTTACCAAACATATTTCTAGCTAAGTAGGTACCTACGAACCAGCCAGTAGTAGATTTTCTCAACTAAATCTGGATATTGTTGGTCCACAACCGACTTCCGATCTACTTATCAACAATCGTTGGCCGTTTTTATAGCTGGACGGAGGCAATAACTTTATAGGAATTTTCAACGAAATCAGTCGCACGGTCTCTCTTATTTTCGTAGAACACCAGGTTTAGGGTTGCATCTAAGATCACGACTGATCGTGACAGACAATTCGATTGCTCACTCTTCTCACACCTAACAAATCTTCTGAGCATTCATAATTGTAAAACTACAGCGTATCATCCTGCAATGGCGAGTCTAATGGCAAGCTAGAAAGATGGCATTGGCAACTCAAGGCATTCCTACGTGCTCTACTGGTAAATGATTAGAATAACAAACTACCCACAGTGCTTCTTGGTCTACGTCCCCTCTTTGTACCCCTCTCCTACAAGCGACACTAGCGTCAATAGTGTACGGAGAACCTTTGTGACTACCAGCAGACTTCTTCGAAAATGGAGCAACATCATTTGACCTAACTGAGCTAGTAAATAAATTAAAGGAACTTATCCAAGCGCTAAGGTCTGTCATATAACGCCACAACTCAGCTAAGCAACCCTACGTCCCCCTGATATTCAAATAACCTCCCAGTTTTCGTGCAACAAGATGCTGTGAAAAACCCTTGCAACCAATTTATGAAGGATCATTTAGGGTGATTTTACGAACCAACAAATTCTTCTATCATAAAACCCCCAGTGGCACGAAAAGGATCTTTATTGAGCGCCTAAACCCAGCATATTTGTTACCGTAGGATGGATACAATTGTAAATCGGACCCAACTTCGCATACCAGCAGCAACAATACTCACCCAGCAGCAACAGATTTCTTTAGTGTTCCTTTTTTTTCTAAGCAACTTCGCCACCCAAGAACAACTGGACACGTTCAGGACGTAGAGTAAGATTTCTTCGAAGTATCTCTACGTTATCACTGGGGAGGGAGTATGTGGGGCCTTACATGTCATATGACTTTTTAACAACATTTGTTAAAAAAGTTCAGTTACACTCTGTTACATTACCTGTTAAATTCTAAAAATTGTTCTATTGTAAAATAAACCTTCCAAGTTAATTTATATATTTAAAAGGGTTTTATTATTTTACTAATGTTACGGTTTACACCAAACATCAACCACAAGTGCATCAACTGTGGACATTATATAAAATATGTGATATTATTTAATTTTCGCTTGAATATGTCATATTAATCATTTATTAAACCTTATATCATAAAGTATTGATAAATTTCTAAGACGTGGCTCTACTTCAACCCGTAATAGACTGAATAGAAAAAAACCTTCAAAGAAGCTTTCGCTCTCACGAATCGACTCTGAACCAACAGCTATGTATCGTGGAAATTTGTAAATATTTATTATTACTACAATTTCAATAAATTAATGATTAAATTAAAAAAAAAAACAACATTTTATTGAAAATTACAAACAAAAGTTATGGTTTAAATACTTAATTCATCATTATTTTGGGAGGCAAAAAGTTTTTAATTGGTTCCAAAATGGCCGAAAAATGTTCTTGTTTTGTACAATGCCTCCATTCAAATTCAGTTAGGTACGACTCGAGATGTTTCCTCGTAGTTCCTCTATGACATTTATTGCGCCATTTTGCACTCCGCCATAATCATTCAATATTTTGAGTGTGAACTTTTGAGACTGGATCCACAAAATTATATTTGTGATTCACAGTTAAATGCACGAATCCTGCTTTTTCCAATTCCTCTGTTGAATATCCTCTCCAACATAATAAATCCCACAATTTCATCTTGGAGATATTACACACAACAATTAGATTAGAGATCACAAAAATAATAAATGAATATCAGATAGGTTAGAAGGAACCATCTAGTTTTAAATTAATAGTGATTTCATAAAAGTAACAGTTACATAATCTACTTGGTACTTTCCTATTTGATAGCCTCCAGTGATTTAGATTATGTAACTGTTACTTTTATGAAATCACTATTAATTTAAAACCAGATGGTTCCTTCTAACCTATCTGATATTCATTTATTATTTTTGTGATCTCTGATCTAATTGTTGTGTGTAATATCTCCAAGATGAAATTGTGGGATTTACCTAATTCCGAACACCAAGCAATTAAATATTTACAAAAAGTGGGAATACTACCATCAGAAAGAATTTGCAGAAATGGCCATCAAATGAAATTTTATGGGGGAGTGCAAAATGGCGCAATAAGTGTCATAGAGGAACTACGAGGAAACATCTCGAGTCGTACCTAGCTGAATTTGAATGGAGGCATTGTACAAAACAAGAACATTTTTCGGCCATTTTGGAAGCAATTAAAAACTCTTCGCCTCCCAAAATAATGATGAAATAAGTATTTAAACCATAAATTTTGTTGGTAATTTTCAATAAAATGTTGTTTTGTTTTTTTTTAATTTAATCATTAATTTATTAGGCTATCAAATAGGAAAGTACCAAAGAACTATTTAATGAGGGTTCATTTTAAATTATTTAAATATTTATATTTTATTTGTTTATTATCTCCTTCGAACTTTATTTTAAATTTTATTCATGTTAGTGAAAGTTTAGTAGAAATTAGTTAATAGTGAAATCTTGTATATACAAATTTTGTATGTAACTAAATTAATAAGATTTTTTCGAACTTTGTAAATCTATATTAATTAATATGTACCTATATTTAGCCCAGCCAGGCTCTATTTGTATGGGGATTTCCCCCAAAGACAAATAAATATATCTATCTATCTATTTTGAAGGCGTACTGGGCACAGTGAACTCCTTTGTAATAGAAGACAGCTTGCTCAGGAGGGTTGAGGAGAATGTAGACGGCAGCCTATCCCTGAAGCAGCTTCTGATACCGAGGACCTGCGTGCCGGAGGTACTTCGTCTGCTATATGATGAAGTGTCAGGAGGACACCTTAGTGTGACGAAAACACTCCAGAAAGTACGCGAAAGGTTCTACTGGATGAACTGCTCTGAGGATGTCAAGGATTGGTGCCGTAAATGTAAAACCTGCTCTGCAAGCAACGGACCAGCTCGCAAACGCCGCGCTCGGATGCAGCAATATATTGCGAGGAGCCCCTTCGACATATTAGGACCATTCCCAGAAAGTTAAGCTGGAAATAAGTACGTTTTTGTAATCGTGGACTGTTTTTCCAAGTGGGTGGAAGCATATGCTGTCCCTAACCAAGAGGCTGCTACATTCGCTGACGTTTTGGTGAAGGAGTTCATCACCCGTTTCGGAGTACCAATTGAACTACATTCAGATTAGGGAAGGAACTTCGAGAGCACATTATTCCAGGAAGTCTGCATGAACTTGAACCCTTATAAAGTACCTTTTCAATGTAACCTCCGACCATCAACGAGATTGGGACCGTCAGATCCCATACTTCCTCTAGGCCTACCGCTCTGCAGTTAATGAATCCTCTGGCCAGACTCCTACGAGAGTTCTCTTCGGTCGAGAGATGAGGTACAAGGTAACCTCATTTTTGGCAGCAAATCTGGGGTGTATGTATCTGGGCAAGACTATGTATCCGGACTCCAGAAGAGAATAGAATACATGCACGAGCTAGTTCGCAAGAATCTTCGCCTCGCCAGCGACCGAATGAAGAGACACTACGATAGTAGAGCCGATCAGAGCAGGTACCAAGAAGGAGACCTCGTTTGGCTCTATAACCCAAGACGAAAGCGAGGATTCTGCCCAAAGTTGCAGAAGAACTGAGAGGGACTCTACGTGGTAAAGAAGCGCATCAACGATGTGATGGGTCTCCAAGTTTCCCAAAGGAAGGCTTATGATCGTCCATTACAATCGCTTGGCGCCATATGCAAGGAACCACGAAGAAGAACAGGCGCAGCGCATTACCGAAGAGACCTTTCGTTCGACCTAGGGAGCAGACACGCATGAAAAAGAAGAAATGCAGGAGGAATGTCTCTAAGGAGGGGGCAGTGTAACGATAAATCGATAAGCAAATAAAAAAACAAAAACATATGACATAAACTCCCGGACCGTTTGTTGGAACAAAATATGCGATTGGAACGAACTTTTGGGGTCTAGATCTTTCGCTCCTAGTCCACAAAGGCGTAGATCTGCCTACATTGTTCTAGAATGATCCAGGTCTGACTACTACTACTACTAATTGGCGTTAGGACCCACTTGTTGAGTCAAAGCCTGCTGTAGCAGAGATCGCCAGTTATCTCTATTCTGTGCTGCTGCCCTCCAATTTCTGACACCAAGCAGAGCTCTAGCATCAGCAGCCACGCAGTCTTTCCAGCGAAGCCTCGGTCGTCCAAACCGTCGCGCCATATACTCGTTCGGATAGAATCTTGGAAGGTATTTCATTCGGGTCCATTCTCGCAACATGGACAGCCCGTCGAAGTTTGATGTCCTTACAAAAGTCACTACATCCACTTCTTTGTACTCCTCACTCAGCTCAGCATTAGTCCTTCTTCTCCAGCTTCCTTGCTCATATTTACCACCGTATATTCGACGAAGTACTTTTCTTTCGAATCTGAGGAGGGCTAGTTCTTGTGCCTTTGTCGTAGTCCAACATTCTGAGCCGTAAGTAAGAACAGGTCGGATGATTGTTTTATATATTCTTACTTTGGAGGCCTTGGATAATGCACGGCTTCTTAAATGTTTTTGAAAAGAGAAATATGTACGATTCGCTGATAGAATTCGTCTATGGATTTCTTCTTCTACACTATTCTCTTGATTTACCTGTGATCCTAAATATATGAAGGACTTCACTTTTTGGAATTTATAACGTCCTATTGAGACATGACTTTCATCATCTCCAACGCAAGTATTGTGCACATGTACTTAGTTTTATCAGCATTTATTTTAAGGCCCAAGCTTGCCGCAGATTCCTCCAATGACTGAAAACCTTCAACTACTGCGTTCAGGGTCCTTCCTGCGATGTCCAAATCATCAGCAAATCCTAAAAGCTGGACTGTTCTGTTAAGAAGCGTTCCTGTTACCTGGATTCCTGCCTTTCTAATTGCTTTTTTGAGGACAAAATTGAACACCAGACAGGCCAGCCCATCACCCTGTCTCACACCTGTTCCCGTTGTAAATCCTCTAGACATCCTTCCATTCACCTTAGCGTAGCAAATATTGTCCACCATTGTCGTTTTTATCAAAAGAATTAATTCGGTAGGGGCGTTCATTTCCAACATTGTTTTGTATGCCTCTTCTCTGTTCACTGAATCATAGGCTTGGTGAAAATCAATGAACAGGTGGTGGGTATGTATCTGATACTCCCTTGCCTTCTCCAACAGGATTCGCAGAGTAAACATCTGGTCCGTTGTTGATCTCCCCTTTCGGAATCCAGATTGGTATTTCCCAATTTCTCGCTCAGCGAATGGCCATAACCTATGAACCAGGACGATTGCGAGGATTTTATATGCAGTTAGAAGAAGAGAGATTCCTCTATAGTTATTACATAAGAATATATCCCCTTTCCTATGTATAGGGCATATTATTGTCTTCTTCCATTTAGCTGGTAGCTTTTTCTCTCTCCATATGTCCATAAATAAGTCTTGGAGAAATTTCCTCATCTCTTCTCCACTATGTTTGAACAGCTCGGCTGGAATGTTGTCAATGCCTGGGGCCTTGTTGTTCTTTAGTTTTTGGATGGCTTCACATATTTCCTCCTCATCAGGAGGTTCCACAAATATCTCATTTTCCCAATCTTCGAGAGAAGTTGGGGTCGTGTTATCATGCCTTCCTCTATTTAATAGGCTTTGAAAGTGTTCAGCCCACCTTTCCATTATTGCAGCTTCCTCGGTGATTAGTGTTCCATCCTTTCCCCTACAGGCATGGTTTCTGGGTTTAAAACCTCTACGCTCTTCATTAATTTGCTGAAAGAACACCCTGCTATTTTTTTCTTTGAGAGAAGCCTCAATGTCGGTTAGCTTTTTGGCTTCCCACTGACGTTTTTTTCGCCTATGTGTGTGGGTTTCTTTTCTCCTTCTTGCCCGATATTCCTCGACATATCTTCTAGTATACTTCTTCTGTATCATGGTTTTATAAGCTTGATTTTTTTCTTCATTTAGGGCTTGCAATCCTCATCAAACCACGGCTTTTTCTTGCGCTTTTGTTCGTAACCAATGACCTCCCTTCCCATCTCATTCATCATCTCTTTACATTCTTTCCACTGTTCATCAATGGTCCTATTTCGATCAATGCTCCTTATTTTGGTGTCCATTACTGCATTGAATCTTGTTTGGGTTTCTTCGTTTTTGAGCTTGGATGTATCAAATCATAATAAAGGAGTTGCGCCATGATATTTTGTCCTTGAGATGCGGACTCTAATCTTGGAAATCACGAGGTAGTGGTCCGAGTCAACATTCGCTCCTCTGTATTAGCTTACGTCAATTAGCGATGATCTATGTTTAGTACCTACAAGCACATGATCAATTTGTGATGTGGTGATGCTACTGTTGGCTCCAAATTTTCTCCATATAGCCAGATGTATCTTCTTATGTGGAAAACATTTACTGCCAACAGAGAGCCCATTTGAAGCTGCGAAATAATTCACTCTTTTCCCATTGTCATTTGAAACCTCATGCAGGCTGTAGCGACCTATGGTTGGGCGATATATATCTTCATGACCAATTTGTGCATTGAAATCACCAAGAACAATTTTCATGTCATACTTGGAGCAGGTACCAACGCATCTTTCTAGCTCTTCATAGAAGACATCTTTCACATCTTCTTCGGAAACATCTGTAGGAGCATGCACACATATTAAACTAATATTATAGAATTTCGCTTTAAGACGGAGTCTTGGGCTGATAGGCTTAAATTCGAGAACTTTCTGGGCTAATCTCTTTCCGATAACAAAACCAGTTCCGAACGTATGCAAGCGGTCATCACAGCTATAGTATATGGTGTAATTTCCTTTTCTAAGGCTACCCTGTCCGATCCACCTGACTTCTTGATGTCTATTTTATAGTTATCGATGTTATTTAGAAGCACTTGCAGTGCTCCAGGTCTGTATAATGTCAAAACATTCCATGAAGCGATCGTATATTCCAATTGACGGTTCCTAAGTTTTTTCCCAATAATCGGTCCGGCTAATCTATTTTGAGCTTTGTTGATGGATAAAATTTAAGGAGAGAAGGTTATCGGCCCCCAACCCCCGAGTCAGGTGGAGGGGCTGCCTCCTCAAAGTGCCCTGACACACTCCCCCATCCGGGCGCGGCTACCTAGGAGAGGTGATCCTAGGGTGTGTACTGTAAGTGACCATGTGTGGAGTGTGCTGTAGTTTGTGTACTGTATGTGTGTTAGTGTACTGTCAGGTCTGACTATTTACGATTATATATAAGGAGCAGTGACTGAATGAGTTAGTTGAAGTTTGTGTCCTGACTGTGTTGCTCAAGTCATATGATTGTGTGTGATAAAGTTATCATTTTTGTAACCTGCTCAATTGTTTAAGTTGTAATAATTAGTTGGCATTGTGATAACTGTATATTTCTGTTAAATAAATATTTGTTACCCACATAAGTGTTACAATATACAGTACTTACATATTTTGACATTGGATTATTAATTGAATTTACTTTTCCTATTGACTTTATCTTGAATATTGTAAATTTGAGTAAACCAATTATATTTTGCTGACTGTAGGAGTTGATGTTTATTCTTTAGTATCACGAGGCAGGTTTTGGTAATTCTATCATCCGACATGCATAATATTTTTTGAATACAGGTTAATACTCGTTTTAGTACCTTAACAGTTGAATTTTCTAGACCGAATTCCATTCTAATGAGCCAGAAAGGAGCATTTGTATTAAGATTGAAGAGTCTCTTAAAATAATTTAAGTGTGATTTTTCGATAATATCAAGGTACCTAAATCCCCAAATCTCAATTCCATAGAATAATGTGCTGATGGCAATGGCTTCATTTAGTAACATTCTACTCCCCCAGGATTGTAATTTCGATTTTCGGCAAATATCTATTACTGTCCCTACTGCACAGGCTGTTTTAGATTGAGAATATTTACAGGCTTGATAAAAAACACCGGAGGAGGAGATTTAGGAACACCTAAACACGTATAATACGTTACTATTTCTATGAGTTCTCCATTATAAAAAAATGTTTTCAATCTTTTTTGTTTGCCTTTGTGGAAGTAATTAATTTTTGTTTTATTAAGATTGACTCCTAAATGGTTGTCTTTAGTGTATGAGGATAGGATTTCAAGTTTTTTGTTTGTATCGCTATGAGAGAAAGAAAATATAGCCATGTCATCTGCATAGAGCTTAATATTTCACAATTGGGTTTTAATTGAATATATGTTGCGCCCTTTTTTTTTAAATTGTCATCCATGTCTGATATGTAAAGGCAGAAGAGATATGCAGAGAGGACCTCGCCCTGTAATGCTCCTTTAATAACACCGATCTCGTCAGATAATGCCCCTTCTAATTTTATTCTTAGTGTGGCCTGGTCATATAGATTTTTTATGATTCTGATAATTTCCCCACTTAAACCGAGCGAATTTAATTTGTACCCTAGAATGTCATGATTTACACTGTCAAATGCTCGTTTATAGTCTACAAAGATTGCAAATAGGTCACTATTAGAGTATTCTAATTTTAGTTCAATTAGGCAATTCATTAGAAAAAGGTTGTCTAGAGATGACCTGCCTTTTCTAAATCCGTTTTGAGTTTCAAGGAGAATATTTTTTTCGTTTTCCCATAAAGTTAGCCGATATAAAAGAATTTGAGTAAACATTTTTAAGGCACTGTTCATTAAAGCGATGGATCGGTAGTTCTCAGGTTGTTTTCTGTCCCCTTTTTTATAAATCATGGTTACATTTGAATTTGTCCAATTTTTAGGTAAATTTTCGGTGGCTAGAATTTTGTTAAACAGACAGACTAGATATAACTGTCAATTCTCGGGTAAGTTTTTGAAGAATTCAAAAATTGAAGAAATCAAAAAAGAATTCGTTGGGTACATTATCAGGTCCGGGAGCTTTATTTGGTTTTAATTTATTTAGAGATACCTGAAGTTCCTCGAGAGTAATTTCGCGGTCTAATAGAGGGTCTGTTATTGTTAATTCAATGTGGTGAATTATATACTTCTGGCCATAGAAATTTTTAATGTATTCACTCCATTTTTCGAGAGTTATCGGGTTTGTATTGAATTTTTTAGTTCTGAAAGTGTTTATTGTTAATTGTGTTTATTGTGCAAAAAAATTTGTTGGTATCTTTGTGGTTACTTAATTTATCGATCAATTTTAGTTCATAATTTGATTTCCTTCCAAAGGTTTATGGATAATATGTTCAAGGACTTGCCATTCTGTTTCGTTCTTCTAGATGACCTGCTGATTGCTTCCGACAACCTGGAGGAGCGTCTCATTCACCTGGAAGAGATCTTCAGACGCTTAAATGAAAACGGCTTGACGCTAAACATCGACAAATGTGAATTTGGGCTAAACGATATCGACTTTCTTGGATATCATATTACAGCCGAAGGCATAAAACCACAGATGTCGAAAGTAAAGGCCATTATGGAGTATCCAAAACCCCAAGATGTTAAGTCTCTCAGACGTTTTTTGGGCATGCTAAATTTTTACAGACCCTGCCTACCGAGAACAGCCGGAACGCAAGCATCCCTAAATAAATATTTGCATGGCAGTAAGAAGAACGACCGCACCCCGATTGAATGGACTGAAGAAAGTAACGCTGCATTTGAGGAATGTAAAGCTAATTTAAGGAATGCCGCTCTTTTAGTTCACCCTAAATTTGACGCAGATTTATCCCTAGCATGCGACGCTTCGAACCACACTATGGGCGCGGTACTTCAACAACGGGATGGTGGAGTATGGGTTCCTTTAGGTTTCTATTGGAAGTCCCTATCGGAAAGCAAACGCACATATTCAGCCTATGATAGGGAGTTGCTGGCAATATATTCCGCTGTTAGATACTTTAGATCTGTTGTCGAAGGTCGAACATTTTCAATCTGGACGGATCATAAACCTCTAGTTTATGCCATGCTTCAAAAGCCCGAATCAGCATCGCCAATCAGGATAAGATGGCTAAATTTTACTAGCCAATTTAGTACGGACATTAGGCACATTGAAGGGCAACAAAACCTCGTCGCAGACGCTCTTTCTCGCGTAAGCTCTTCTAGCTTACGAACGACCTTGAGAAATTGGCCGCTCTTCAGAAGTCGGATCCTGAAGCGAAAGATCTGCAAGGGCAGCCTAATCTTACCCTGAAGTTCCTGAACTTGCCTGGATCCTCCCGACCTGTTTTGTGTGAAACCTCGACCTCGACAGCTAGGATCTACATACCGAATGAAATGTGAAGGGAAATATTCGATGCAACTCATGGTCTTAGCCATCCTGGAATTAGAACTACCCGGAAGTTGATAGCTAAGATATATTTTTGGCCACAGATGAATAAGGAAGTAGCAGAATGGGCCAAATGCTGTACTTCCTGCCAGGGGGCCAAGGTCACGAGACATACCGTTACAGTACCTGGTAAAGTTGAATTTTCTGGCCGTTTTGACCACGTACACGTAGATATTCTTGGACCACTGCCTCCGTCGCAAGGAAAAAGATATTGCGTTACCATCATAGATCGTTTTACACGATGGCCAGAAGCTATACCTGTTGAAGAAATCACGGCTGACGTTGTAGCAACAGCTTTCTACGATGGATGGATATCCAGATTCGGAGTCCCTAGTAAGTTGACAACTGATCAGGGGCGACAATTTGAAAGCAACCTTTTTCAAAGTCTCGTCAAGTTACTCGGCACAGAGAAGATGCGTACAACCCCCTATCATCCTCAAGGGAACGGTTGTGTAGAGAGATGGCACAGGTCACTCAAATCAGCCTTGGTTGCTCATCTCGACGCCAACAACTGGTCAAGAATATTGCCAAGTGTTCTGTTAGGTCTCAGAGTAGCCATAAGGGAGATTTAAATTTAAGTGCTGCTGAGGCAGTTTATGGTCAAACGCTACGCCTACCTGGCGAGTTCCTCAGTTCCTCGCAGTCCTCTACCGATCTACCAGATATGGTTCGTGAACTAAAAGAGTTCATGTCAGATCTGCGACCTGCCGATTTCCGCCAAAGCCACCGAAGTATTTTTCTTCACAAGTCCCTTCAGACCGCATCTCACATGTTCCTTCGGGATGACAAAATCAAAAAGGCACTAACACCACCATACACCGGACCCTATCCTGTCATTAGCAGAACTGACAAGTTGTGTACATTGAAGCTTCCGAATAGAGAACTGACTGTTTCATTGGACCGTGTAAAGCCTGCCTTTCTTCTCACTGATCCTAAGACACCTCTAGAAGAGTCTCCAGCCGCTGTGTCAAACACCTTTCTGCCACCTGATCCTGATTCTCCACATCACTCGGAAGAGGCCTATGAAGATGGCAAATTTGGAACACCTCAAGAGA
Source organism: Aelia acuminata (assembly GCA_911387785.2). NCBI lineage: Eukaryota > Metazoa > Arthropoda > Insecta > Hemiptera > Pentatomidae > Aelia > Aelia acuminata. The sequence goes on from CAJVQU020000010.1 coordinate 1,495,432, forward strand.
ACCTAGAGGAGCTCAAAAGTAGAACAGGAAGTAATAAAAAGCCTAACATTCGCTTCCTGAACACAATTATTTGAGGGGAGTCCTGTAGCAGCATAGCAACACATGTTTTGAAATAATTGTGTACAGTAGCCTACAGACATCAAGCCCGACAGTCCTTGTTCCAACATACCAGTGAAATATACAATAGTATTTTGCCGGCTAGCCAATCTAATCATTACAGATAGGGTGCACCCTATAGAAAAATGTTATTGTTATTGTAAGTAATTTACAATTGATATATTTATTATATGTTCCATAATTAAGGAGATGAAATTTATTTCTGTATTATTTAGTTCGTAATTATATTGTTTATGCTTTCATTCATTTTCTGTAACCATTCAAATAATGTTCATATTTTCATGTAAATAAAACGATTTTCATATTTATTGAGTGAAAATAATTTAATTATAAAATGCCATCTGGCGAAGTTAACCTTATATAGGTTACACATATTACAAAAACTTACATGAGCGAATATCCAATATTCACATATATCTATGGGTTCTATATTAAATAGGTTCCTGTTGTACACTAGTGCTAAGCCTCCACTTCCACGTCCTTTACTTTTTTCTTTGATAGCTGGTGAAGAAATTGAAGTGAATTCTTCCATTCTTGGAGGAATAGTAATGTTATCCGATGTTTTCCAGGTTTCGTAGAGACAAAATATTGATGATCACGTATAGGGTGGTGTCGTTGAGAGAAAATTGTTGATACCATGGGTGTTCCAAAAAATTAAAGTGTTGGAAGAAATCCCCAGAAATTCCAACGTGTGCTTCTCGAGTTATTTGGAACTGTGATGACTTTGTTGGTATTATATTATTAATTGGTATGTGTTCTGGGCAGAAATCGATATTGTTCCAACTTTTCTGTTGCTTTTCTTTTACGGAAGGTTTCGTCATTTAACGCTGCGTTATCTTCAGTGCGGTTTTGGAAATCAGTAGGATTGATTACGGTGTTTATTTCTTCAAGTCTATATAGATTATCACCAAATTTAATTTTACCTCTAAAGATTGTTGATTTTTCATCTATTCTTTTAATTTTTCCTAGGGCTTCGTTAAGTTCTTTTCGTTTTTTTCTATCTGCCTGTGTTCTATCATGGGCGATAGAGACCTTCATTTCATTTAGTTTATCTCTTTTTTCAAAAAATTCCATTTTGTCCTTATGGGTGGCCAAAGAAATAAATAATGGTCTAGGGGCTTTTCCTCGTCATTGTAAATATAATCGTATTTTATTTTAGTTAGTCCAGCTTGTTAAAGAATTAAATTAAAAACAGTTGTTATAAAGGTGTGTGCATAAAATAAAAAATATAACTTTTTGATTGTACAAAATAAAATATTAAAACATGGCGCAGTCGGATTAAACGATCAGACGTTTAATAGAAGCAGTTAAATAAAGGTAATGGATTTTAATAAGCCATCCCCTTTAAGTGTTGACGGATGTCTGTCGACGAATTTCAAGTTTTTTAAGGAGGAGCTGCTTATATATTTTACCGCAACAGAGACTACGAAGAAAAGTCGCGAAATTCAAGTTGCTAGACTTAAAAATCTATTGGGTCATGAAGCTCTTAATATTTATAAGTCAATTACTACATTAGACCCATCTGAAGAAACCATACTAGCAGTTCTTAAGGTACTTGAGGATTATTTTATACCAAGACGAAACGAAACTATGGCGGTATTCAAATTCTTTTCAAGAAAGCAACAGCCTGGTGAGCCTTTTGACAAGTTTTATGCAGATCTCAGACATCTAGCTTTGGATTGTGAATTTGGCAACCAAATAGATAAATTAATTAAAGCCCAAATTGTATTAGGAACGTCTACATTAAAGCTTCAAGAAAGACTAATAAGAGATGACCTTTCTCTGCAACAGATGGTTGATTACTGCAGAAGTTTAACTATAGCTAAAGATAATATGAGGATAATTACGGAAAAACATCAGTCAATCTCGATGGTAGATACCCGAAAATCACAGAAGCGAATTCCTAAGTGCCGAAAGTGTGGCTATAATCATTCACATGTCCACCATGGGTAAGAGGTTCAATTTCTGTCGAAGGTTAAATCACTTTGCATCAGTATGTGAGAAGAAGCAGTCACGCCAGTGTAAAGCAGTTGAAGAGGAAAATGCCGAAAAGTCAAGTGAAAATGATGATGCCACTTCAAGTCTACAAATCTCCGAAGCACGCATCTGCTCACTGCATCGGAAAAGATGGTACCAGGAACTACGGATAGGCAGCTCTTGTGTAGAATTTAAGCTGGATACTGGTGGTGACGTAAATATCTTACCTTTAAATATTGTAAAGCAAGCTGGATTAATGGGTAAAATAATTAAAAAAAAGTTAAGAATAGTTGATTATAATCAAGAACCCATAAAAAATATGGGTGTTGTAATAGTTCCCATTAATTGCAACAATCAAATAATCGATGCAAGTTTTGTTGTTGCCGTTGATGATAGAACACCTATTTTAGGTTTAGCTTCGTGCATTAATTTAAATTTAATTAGACGTGTAAATATCTTATCAAGTGTTCCAGATGATAAAATAAAGTTTTATAATTGTTATAAGAGTGTTTTTGAAGGGTTAGGATGTTTTCCAGACAAATGTAAAATTAAATTAACGCAGGATGCAGTCCCTTATGCTAGTTCAGCTAGGAGAATCCCCTTGAAATTAAAGGATAGGTTTAAAGCTGCACTGGACTCTTTAGTTGAGAGAAAAATTATCTGTCCTGCTGTTGAGCCTGTGGAGTGAGTCAGTAACATAGTTATAGTGGAGAAGCCTAATGGATCGTTAAGGTTGTGTTTGGATCCTATTCATTTAAATAAATACATAGTCAGGGAAAGGTATACGATTCCCACAATCGAAGAAATAGCTCCAAATTTAGCCTTAATAAGATTCTTCACTGTTCTTGACATAAAAGACGGGTTTTATCACGTCCCACTTGATAAAGAATCTAGTAAATTGTGCACTTTCAGTACTATATTTGGAACTTATCAGTTTTTGAGATCCCCATTTGGCCTTTCAAATTTACCTGAAATTTTTCACAAACTTGTTTTTAAGTATTTTGGGGTATACCTGGCGTGACTGTATATTTTGATGATCTGTGCATCGCAAGTTATACTAAAGAAGAGAATGACGAAATTTTATGTCGCGTACTAGAAAGAGCGAAACAATTAAATATTAAATTTAACTATGAGAAATTTCAATACTGCCTGCCGAACATTAAGTAACTCGGCGTAATATTTTGTGAATCTGGTATGTTACCAGACCCGAAAAAAGTTGAAGTTATTATGTCTTTAAAGCCACCACATAATAATCAGGGTTTGCAAAAACTATTGGGGTTTGTCAATTTTCTACGCCCTTTTATTCCTAACTTATCTGAAATTGTCTCTCCTTTGACGGAACTTCTCAAAAAAGGAGTTGCCTGGCAATGGTGTATCTCCCAGGACGATGCACTTTCAAAGATAAAAAAAATAATTTCTTGTGATCCAGTTCTCGCAATTTTTGACCCCTTAAAGCCTGTAATTATACAGTGTGATGCGTCCAAAAATGCACTTGGTTGTTGTCTGTTGCAAGACAACAAACCGGTGCATTTCGCTTCCAAGTCCTTGAGTAGTGCTGAGGAAGATTATTCTCAGATTGAGAAAGAGATGCTAGCTGTAGTTTTTGCTTGTAAGCGTTTCCATACCTATGTTTACGGCCATACTGAAGTAACTATACAAACGGATCATATGCCACTTGTCTCCATAGTAAATAAACCTCTTTATAAAATTCAAAATAACAGAATAAAAAGGTTAAGGTTAAAACTCTTGATCTATCAATTTCAATTAAAATATTTGCCGGGAAAGTATATGTATGTTGCTGATTATCTGTCAAGGTGTGGTGTTAAGACTCTTATGGAAAATAGTGAACCACTGAATGATGTTGTTCATTGTGTAGGAGAGGGAAATATTGAGTTCTCAGAAGATAAGCTCAAAGAATTTCAGAGAGTCTATGAGTGACGAGGTTTTAAATAAATTGATTTCATTTTGTAATAATGGCTGGCCCAATAATAATATGTTATATGGCGATTTAAGGCACTACTACAATTTAAGGAATAATCTTGAATTGAGTAATGGTCTATTGTATTACAACAGAAGATTGATTGTCCCTTCATGTAAACGAAAGTTTATATTAAACTTACTTCACGAGACACACTTAGGATTGAACAAAATTAGCAGTTTAGTGAAGAATTTTTATTACTGGCCGGGAATCTTGTCGGATGTTAAAAATTTAATTCTCTCCTGCCAACTCTGTCAAAAATACCAAAAATCAAAAACAAAAGAGCCCCTCTTAAGTCATGAAATACCGAACATCCCATTTTACAAAGTAACTACTGATATAGCAGAATATGCAGGTGAATTATATCTAGTTCTAATTGATTATTTCTCCCACTGGATTGAGATTTGTAAAATTTCTCACAAGACAGCTAGAGCAATCATATCAAAAATGAAAGATATTTTCAGTAGATTTGGTATTCCACATGAAGTTGTTGCAGACAACGTCCCCTTTAACAGTTATGAATTTGGGAAATTCGCCTCGGATTGGAACTTTAAGGTTACCACAGTTAGTCCTTACTACCCAAAGTCTAATGGTTTAGCAGAGAAGGCTGTGGGGATCGTTAAGAAAATGATTTCTAAAGCGAGAGAGGAAAAGCAAGATTTAGAGTTGTACCTACTAAATTATAGAAATACTAACGTGTCTGGTTTAGATTACTCTCCTGCTCAGATGTTATGTAGCCGAGTCCTACGTACTAAACTACCTATCCCTACCGAGAAACTAAAGGCAAGACCAGTACCCAGTCAGGTTTACAACCAGATGAAACAAAATCAGAAAGCCCAAGCGAGATATTATAACCGATCGAGCAAGAAGGCTAGTGCTTTTGCTGAAGGGGAAAAAGTCTTACTTCAAGACATTAGGTCCAAGTTATGGTTCCCAGCAGCCATTGTCAGAAAATTAGCAGAGCCTCGTTCTTATTTAGTTGAGTGTAGAGGAAAAGTGTACCGAAGAAACGCGCACATGATTAAAAAATTCATTACCCCTTCTTTTAGAAAGAGGGAGATGTAAATATAATCATATTTTATTTTAGTTAGTCCAGCTTGTTAAAGAATTAAATTAAAAACAGTTGTTATAAAGGTGTGTGCATAAAATAAAAAATATAACTTTTTGATTGTACAAAATAAAATATTAAAACAGTCATATTCTTCGGCAATAAGCGATTTCCTTTAAGGATAGATTGGTCTCAAATCAGACCAGATAAGTATGGTTTGTGATGTTTTGTAGACGTCTTCCGGCTGGTTCTCTTCCGATTCAGGAACTTTGTATATGATAACGTTGTTTCTTATTAATTCTCTTCTGAGACTATTTATTTCTTCCTCTTGCCTCAAAACCTTTTTTTCAAGCAAAGCATGTTTTAGTTTGCTAGCTCGTAGTTCCTCAAATATTTGAGATACGGCATCTTTGATTTGAATAAATTCTTTTCCCATAGAAGTGGTCTCCTTTGTATTAAGTTTTATTTTAGCCATAATATCTTCAAGGGTAATAGAAGGCGCCATTGTATTAGTTATGGGTTATATAATCTTAAATAAATATAAAATCTTTTATAACGAAACATAGGAGAGTTAATTAGCCGATTGATGGGGTAGGGAGAGGGGATGCCTCCACTGACAGGACAGATTATGGTTGCCCCCACTACTGGTTATCTCCGTGCAATCCTACCTTTATGTCAGGAATGGTGTCTTTATATAGAATATATTTTCTCTTACAGCTCAGCTTCCACTGCACAGAACGGCTCTAAATTTTAGCCGCGTGTTCTTTAATATTAAACAGTAAGGATAACCGATTTTTTTTTTTTTTTATTATCTCACTTATACTGATGTGAATGGAGAACAGGCACAGAGCCGATGTGAACGGTTTCAAGGCCTAAGCCAGACTCCAAAACATGTACTAAAACAGTTTATTCGAACTGTTCTAACAAGTCAAGAACTATTTTAAATCATATTTTTTTTTATTATATTTTTTTTTTGCGTCTTCAAGGCTTCCACTGAGCCCTATACTGTCCATACTAACACCCATGGCACTAAAAGCACCACCCAGGACGGGACTCGAACCGCAGCTCCGGTATGGGAGTACGGCGCTTTACCGCACAGCCACACAGCCCCATAATTCAAAATAGGTGAGAATGGTGCTACCTCTTGCCAAGATGGGCGGCGATTGGCTAGTTTCCAGTCCCGTATCATTTTCAACTCAGGATCATTTTCTTGCAGTTCCCGGATTGTGTCAGGTGTCCATTCTTCACTAACTACTCCAACGGCGCAAAGGTTGGCCCCGTTTGTTCGACTCGGCTGCAGTGGGAGCAATTCTGTGTTCAAGCAAACACCTGGTCTGTGTTCAATTTTAAAGTCGTATTCCTGGAGTTTTTTTAGCCATCTGGCAACTTGGCCCTCAGGATTCCTAAAATTTAGCAGCCACTTCAAGCCTGCATGGTTAGTCCTCAACAAAAACCTCGAACCATACAAGTATTTATAGAAATGGTCAACGGACTTAACAACAGCCAGGAGTTCCCGGCTGATAACGCAATAATTACGCTCAGGATTTGATAGCGTCTTGTTGAAGTATCCGATAACCCGTTCTTGAGATAAAACCCCGCTAATGCCTTCTTCGCTGGCGTCTGTATCTAGGATGAATTTGCCTCCTGGAACTGGGTAGCCCAAGATTGGAGCCGAGGTCAACCGTTTTCAGGGCTTCAAACTTCAGGGCGTCAAACGCTTCTTGACACTCGTGGTTCCAGCTGAAAGCTCAATCGACTCAGAGGCTTCCCAATGTCTCCAAACTTCCTTACATACCGGCGGTAGTAGGAACAAAGGCCCAGGAAACGAATCTGCTGCTTATTGACAGGGGTAGGCCATTGCTGGACTACCTGAATTTTTGCAGGGTCCACGGCAACTCCTTCTCCACTGACGATGTGTCCTAAATGGGCTACCTTCGTTTGAAAAAGATGACACTTCTTTGCGTTTAACGTCAAATCGGCCGCATTAAGCTTCTTGAAGACCTCTTCGAGATTTGACAGGTGTTCCTCAATCGTCCGGCCAACCACTATGACATCATCGAGGTACACGAGGCATATCTTCCAGGACAGGCCTCTTAGAATATTCCCATCAGGCGTTCAAAGGTTGCTGGTGCATTACAGAGGCAGAACGGTAAAACCGTGAACTGCCATAGTCCTGACCCAGCGTTAAACGCAGTATTTTCCTTGTCAGCAGGGTCCATCTCTACTTGCCAGTATCCACTTTTTAGGTCCAGAGTTGAAAAAAGTCTGGATCCTGCTAAAGCTTCAAGGGCGTCATCGATCCTCGGCAATGGGTAGCTGTCCTTCTTCGTCACATCGTTAAGCTTCCGGAAATCGACGCAGAAGCGGGTCGTTCCATCCTTCTTCTTTACGAGCACTACCGCAGAGGCCCATGGACTATTCCACGGCTCCATCACTCCGTCTCTCACCATCTCTTGGAGAGCATTTTCAGCCTCTTCCTTCTTAACTTGGGGAAGTCGTCGCGCAGCCTGACGAATAGGGCGTGCATCACCAGTATCGATTCTATGACGCACCACGCTTGTTCTACCTAGCTTTCCGGATTCCGAGCCAAAGACAGGGCGAAGGCGATTCACAAGGTCCCTGACTTTCTACTTTTCCTTTTTTGACAGCGACGGGTCAAGGCCTTCTAACATCCTTCGGAAATTTTCATTAGTTTGCTCCTTCTTTGTAGACGCCTGAAGCATCATGGAGTTACAGGCTCTAAACTTCCTACCTTAGTGCCCTTCTTGATTGTGACTTGGTAGTCGTTGATATTGCAAAGGGGTTAAGGAACCTTACCAGAAGGTATGACGAGCGCCTTCCCAACAAGGATGCCTTTCCCCACCTCCTGGTCATGATTTCTTGGATCAAGTAAGACGGGATGTCTAGGCTAATCCGTGGGGTTCAAGAATCGAGAAGAGCAGCTACGATAGTCGCACATTTTGCAGGAAGTTCCACCTCTTCGCCTAACGTGACTTCTAAGCTGGCTGACTCTCGATTATGCATAAAAAGTTCCTCCCCCCTAATATTTACGACTTGCCGTTTTAGGTCTATTTGGACACCACATGTGTTCATTATGTCCATTCCGAGAATAACTTCTTCTTCTATATCTGCAACTAGTGCTGAATGCGAGACAAAGTTTGAACCCAATGTATCTTTACCTTTGCTTCTCCGAATACTATGGCTACATCTCCTGTAGCGGTCCTCAGTCGCCACCTGGAGTGCGACAGCCTTCTATCACCAACTACCTTTGGGCCGACGATGGTCTTCGTAGCACTGCTGTCTACCAACATGGCGTATCCCGTGCCGTTTACGATGCCATCCACATATAAACATATAAACTAGCGGTTCTGTGCCCCAAAGAGGCTACCACCACAAGGGGATGGCCTTGATGACGTCGTTGAGTCGATGTCGCCCTCCAGGAGTCGACCCATCTTAGTTTTCCTGGGATTTTGGTGCGTCAGTAGCGGCCTGCTTCTTGCAAGTACTCCTGACATGTCTGAGTTCACAGCATCCCCAACACCGTACAGGTCAATCAAACGCCTTCGCAACTTTTAAAAGCACCTCTTCCAAGTTGTTCGGGTTCGCGGGTTCCTCTTGCCCCTCATTGCAGTCTGTACTGTTCATGGCCCGGACCCCTGCATGGCTCCGAGAAGCCTCCGTAGCCGCTTCATACTCCAACGCAGTAGAGAGGGCATCCACCAACAGTTTAGGGCGAGCAAGGCGCACGGCTCTCTGGAGTTCTGCGTCCGGTAAGCCGTCGACGAACGCTTGGACCTCTAAGCACTCCAACAAACTTTCGGGTGCTGTTGGATAAGCCAGTCTAACCATCCTCGCAACGTCCGCCTCAAACTCTTGAATAGTCTCGGCTGCTTTTTGCTTCCTGCTTTTTAGCTGGGACTGGTACACCTGTTCTAGGTGGGAGTGGCCAAACCGCTTCTCCAGCCGGCTTACCAATAGGTCAAAATCACAAGTGTCGTTAGCGTTGAGGGTCTGGAGGACATCTAGAGCGCCGCCTCTGAGTGCCACCGTAAGGGAAACTGCTTATCTCTAGGAGACCACCCATTAGCACTTGCCGCACCATTGAATTGCTTAAGGTAATTCGCCCTGGACGACTTACCATCAAAAGTTGGGGGTTCTATCCTGGCTTGGTTCTCCCTAACTGCGGGTTCACGTACTTCCTCGTCCCGTAATCACTGAGAGCAGAGCTGCTCCCTGACGATCGCCTGGGCCTGTTTTTACAGCCTCCGTTTTAATTTCTCAAGCTCCTCCTGAAACGCGGCAGCCCTTGCTTCATGTTGAGCCAACCTTTCATTCACGTTGTTCATCTCACCGGACAAGTTACTCAGTTTATCATTCATTTCACCAGAGAGGTTGGTCAACCTTTCATTTAATCCGTTCATATCACCAGACAAGTTAACCAGTTTGTCATTTATATCACCAGACGGACTGGTCAACTTATTATTTATTTCCACTGACTGGCTAGCTAATTTATCATTTATTTTATTTATTTCAGCAGTCTGGCTAGACATCTTTTTCTTTATTTCGGCTGACAAACATGAATTAAGGCTGGATAACTTATCATTAAGCTCAACTGAATATCTTCCTAATTTGTCATTTAATTCGCTTGATAAATTCGAAAATTTATCATTTAACCCATTTACGTCACCAGACAAATTGGTGAATTTATTATCTATTTCAGCCGACAAATGATTTAAAGCGGCTTTAAAAGAGCTATCCTCAAACTCTACAGTTTCAGTACCTACGCCCTGACTCGAGTAATACTCACGTAAGCGGGCAACAAAGATCGCTTTTGTCCCTGTAGTGTCTAAATCCAGCTCTTCTAATTCTCTCCGCAGCTCGGTAACTTTAAGTTCTCCAATTCGTTTACCTGGCATTTTTTATTTCTTTAACCCCACACCTGACACCAGTCGTAACACTTATGTGGGTAACAAATATTTATTTAACAGAAATATACAGTTATCACAATGCCAACGAATTATTACAACTTAAACAATTGAGCAGGTTAAAAAAATGATAACTTCATCACACACAATCATATGAATTGAGCAACACAGTCAACAATCAGACTTCAACTAACTCGTTCAGTCACTGCTCCTTATATATAATCGTAAGTAGTCAGGCCTGGATCATTCTAGAACAATGTAGGCAGATCTACGCCTTTGTGGACTAGGAGCGAAAGATCTAGACCCCAAAAGTTCGTTCCTATCGCATATTTTGTTCCAACAAACGGTCCGGGAGTTTATGTCATATGTTTTTTTTTTTTTATTTGCTTATCGATTTATCGTTACAATATGATCAACCCGGTGTCCGTTTTAACTGAAGGCGGCTAGGTCTTGGAAATACCGCCTTATATGTTACTGGGTCCATAAACCTTCTCTTAGAAATTCAAAATAAGCAAAGCCTAAGACCGACAACGCTGCCGACAAACTCCCAGGAAAATACCTAAGAAGATTGTTAGAGAAATTAGTGGCCATAAACCCGGTTTTGCCCCGGCAAAGAGGCCGCTGGGAAACACGTTGAGGATAGAAAGGAAGGGGAATTTTAGGATGGCCCACCAATCAGAAGAAGTCTGAACCAGTCAATCAGAATAAGTCTGGAGACAGCCAATCAGAAGAAGTCTGAAAAGAGTGAAGGAAAGACGACTTATATGGAGGAAGAAAAGAGGAGAAATTCGTACAAAATCACATGTGTCTACAGAAGTCCGATAGGCAAACTAGACACATTCGAGACTTTTTTGAAAAACACTGAAACAGACAGACAACACATTATTGTAGGTGAATTAAACTCCAAACACCATACTTGGAATTGTACCAAACCAAACGCATTAGGAAATCACCTGACCAAATGCAAATACACTATTATACACCCTAATGCGTTCACATACAGACACCACTCCAACCCTTCAATCGCATCCACAATAGATCTACTGCTCACACAACAGCCCCAAAGATTCACAGACTGTACAACAATCGAGTTCAGTGACAACGACCATATCCCGGTTTTATACAGATTAGGACAAGACAATACAACAATTCAACATACAAACCTCAAATATAAATTCCGGAATGGAGACTGGAAACTATACAAAAACATAGCTTACGAAAACATACCCTACTCTCTACACGGCCATTGCAACACTAAACATCATATACGAAGCAGCTCAAACATCTCTCCCCACATTCACCCCTATACCGATACATCTACGCAAACCCCCTAAACACATACTAACACTTATAAAACAACGCAACAACATCAAAAACTGTTGGTACAGGACGAAAGACCATACCTACAAACCCATCATTAAAACTCTCAAGAGACAAATCTCATCCCTAATGTCGCAGAGGAAAACGTCCCTCTGGCATTAAAAGTTACGCCTCACACATAACGACCATAGGAAATTCTGGAAGCTTACCAGAAGCCATAGCACCAAATCAAAATCAGTGAAAATTCAATGCGGCGATGAGCTCCTCACCCACGCAAATCAGGCTGACATTCTTTCTGACTATTACGTAGAAAGGGACAATCCACGCAACAATAACACATACCACCACAATCCCTCCACTGATAACAGACAGAATGCAATATTCTCTACATATAAAGACCTGACTGCAATCCTGAGGAAAACGAAGGGAAACAAATCACCCGGGAAAGACGATATTCCATACGTCCTTCTCAAACAACTCCCTGGAAAAACCCTAATGTTTCTCCTTAATATTTTTAATTCCTGCTCATGCCTCAGATACTTCCCTACAGAGTGGAAACATGCCATCGTCGTTCCACTCCTAAAACCCCGTAAACGAGGTGCGGTTTCGGAAGAATACCGGCCAATTAGTCTCCTCAACCACATCTCAAAAATATATGAGAAATTACTCATTATCCATATCCGAAAACACTGCGAGACACGAGACATCATACCCCCGGAACAAACGGGATTCTCGCGTGGAGTTTGCTGTTATCACCATGTAGCTAAGCTGCAATACGATATAGCTAACAACCTCCATAAAAACCTTGCCACAGCAATGATTTCATACGACTGCACACAGTCTTTCAACTCTGTGGCCTATCCCATCCTAATCCATAAACCCACATATTACCAACCCGGAACAAATGGTCCACATCATTGGATCATACCTCACTGAACGGTACTTTGTAGTCCGGGTCAGAAATGATATTTCAGCCCAGAAGAAAGTTACATGCTGCGTTCCCCAGGGCTCAGTCCTTGCGCCCATACTTTTCTACATATATACTGCCCAAGTAGTAGGGACAAAGACTGAAAATACTACAATCGCCGCTTATGCTGATGAAATAGCTGCAGCCATTCATGCTGGCGAAACATGCAATGCACAAGGCTCAGAAAACATCCCAACTAATCACAGACCATTTAAAAGACATCAACATACTTATTAACACGCAGAAAACAGATGCTATCACATTATCATACAAGAAAACACCTGATAAAACACCATCTTAAAAGGTCAAACTATCATAACAAAAAAACACCTCACATATCTAGGTATTAAACTCGAATCACACTTATCATTCACAGCACACATACAGAACAGAATTCACACTGTCACATCAACATCAACACAACTTCAGCACCTACTTTACTCACCAGGGCTGTCATTCAGACTCAAACTACTCATATACAAATGTATTCTCAGACTATCTCTTTTACACGGAACACTCCTCTTACACAACTCTACCCCACTGCCCAGAAGAAACTATAGCAATATCAGAACAACATACTCATGAAGATATGTAGAGGCACCATATTAGAAGGACGGAACATGAATTACATTCACGACACATTACAACTCGACACAATACAAAAACAGATATCAGGTAGGCACATTAAAATCTTTGATAACCTACCCTCATCCTTGAATCCACTATTCCGTCCTATCATCCATCCTTACTCCCAGCCAGATGGCAAGGTCGTAAGGGTCAACCCAAATCAAAGTATCAACCCAATTAAAATTATCATATATCAACCCGCCTTACGGCCACTCCCCCACTAACTACCATCTCCTCTAGCCCTTTCCCTTATCCTATCATCCTTCCCCCTCCCTTTTATTTTTTTATTTTTATGTTTCATAAATAATAACACGCGGAAATATATCATGATAAGCTGCTCCCCATTATTAATAGGATCACTAAATATCACAACTCACCTTCAAATACCACAGGTAGTATGAGGTAATGAGGTAAATCAGCATCGTTCCATTGTTAATGGGTCGAATTTTTTATATTAATACTTCTTTTTCTGTTTTAGAGGGACCGGAAAAAAAAAAAGGAGAAAGGAGTTGGAGAGAGAGAGAGAGAGAGAGAGAGAGAGAGAGAGAGAGAGAGAGAGAGAGAGAGAGAGAGAGAGAGAGAGAGAGAGAGAGTTCGGAGGTGAAAAGAGTTCCGGGAGAGTGGAGTGCAGAGGACCAAATAGAGAGGAGCGGCAGAGTCCAGATTTCCAGAAAGTCTGAGAGGGGATGCCGTAGTGAGTCTAAGAGAGCGTCACAGATGGCAGAGACTGATCCAGCAGATAGGGCAGAGACAACACAGAAAGTGCCCCACCAGATAAGTTTAATACACAATACTAGTTGTAATATTGTGTGGTCTGTATTTATTAAATTGTATTAGTAAAGTATCTTTATAGGATTTATTAGAAAGGGAATATTTATGATTTATGTTGTTATTGATAAACTATCAAAAGATCGCATTGAAAATGTTGGTCACGGTAGCCAGGGGGGGGGGGTAAAACCCCACCCGCCCTTCCCCGCCGCTTCACCACATAATAAGGACTTTTTGAATATTTACCTTTGCGAGAGGTAATTAGCTAAGAAAAAAAACCCATAGTAATTAGTTAATGAAAATTTACGTGTGCGAGAGGGAAACGAGTCGGCGACAGTTGTGGTCCCTGGTGGGGTCGGGGAAAACCCTCCCCCCCGCCCTAATCTATAGTCTTACCTAATAAAGATTTTTGGACTAATTACCTATGCGAGAGGTGACTAGTCACGAAAAAAAAGCCGTATTAATTACGGTTTTAAAAATTTAGTTCGCGAGAACTAACAAGAGATCGCATTAAAAAAGTTGGTCGCGGTAGCCAGGGGGGGGGGGGGGTAAAGCTAATCTAAATACCAACGTGATTTAAAATAGAACGTCAAATTTTAAATTGTTTGGTAAAGAATATAGAAGGGTTAAAGTTTTAAAGGATTATTTCAGCAAAGACGATATTAAACATAAATAACACAAATTTAAAAGGGACTAATAAAGAATAAAAGTGTAATAGGGTTTATTACCATCACAATAGACAGAAAAAATGTTCCAAATTAATCTTTTGCCTAATATATATTAATTTAATTCAGAATATAACACATGATGATATGAGATATCGTACCTCAGGTAGGTTCTATCTCAAACAGTTTATGAAAAGCGAGCAGCCTCGAGCCATGCTCCATGTTCTTACAGAGCTAGCTACATATCAAGACATAAAAATTTAATTTTATGAATGAGACAGATAAAGTAAATTTTATCGACATTAAGAGATCGCATTGATAACGTTGGTCGCGGTAGTCGGGGGAGTGGAGCGGAGTATTGTCAGAATTCAATTTATTATTTCTTTACTTTCTTTTTCTTTCACCCCTTGCCACAGGTTTCTTAAAATAAAATTAATTGGTAAACACGTCACCTTTGGAAAAGTATCCAATATTTATTAATACCTATTCAATATATTACTGTCATCTATTAACTTGATATATCCAGTTTCTGGTAACCCCCACAACCCGCCTTAGAAAAGCAGGAACCCAGAAATTTAGCACAAACGGATAAGAATTAACTGTAAAAATAAATAATCTCCGAACTAAAGATGACTTCAACTGTTTAAGTAAGGAGTTGAATCCTTTAAGGGCTGAAAATGTTGCATTGAGAGTAGAAATTAATTCTATTCAGGAGTGTGGACGTGTTATGGAAAACCGGCTGGATAAATTGGAGAACCATTAAATGTTAAAAGGATTAACATATAAAAAAGAAGACAATCTCTAGGACTTTCTCTAGAGATACGTAGACATAAATATAAATTATTCCAATGGAGGGATAAAGTTTGTAAATACGGTAGGCCAAGTGGAGGAGCATTATACAAAATTAAAAAGAAATTTAAACATATTTTTAGATTTATTAAACTAAATAGATGGTATAGATTTGGTTTTGTTTCTGATATGGCCCCCATTACCCCAGCGTATTTTTTACGAGATAATTTTAAGTGGGTGTACCCGATTAGCATGCCATAGACCAGGTCAGTCTTAAACGAAGGTTGCGCCGGCTTCAAGAAATCAGAAAGACATTTAGAACTGAGACGTTACGGGGGCTGTTTATTGTCTGTTAACAATTAATACAGCTTGACCATAAGACACCTTATCCCGAATCCTGAATTTTTCGATCGACTTTTCCTTTTGATAAACAGGGCAGCCATTAAAAAATGCTGGATGGGCTCCTTGGCAGTTTAAAAATTTAGGGGAATTTGAATAACAGTCGGATTTGTGTGAACTTTCTCCACACTTCACACAATTAATAACATGTTTGCTTGTGTGTCTATATTTGTAACACGAAAATATCTTATTCTAATAGAGAAGAAATCTAAATGTATTCTTTCAGGCAGTTCACTTTTTTCAAAGGTCATTAATAGAGAATTTGGTCTATTTTCATTATTAATTTTCTTAAAATTTTTTTTTACTTTTACCACCCCCTGATTTTCAAGTTCAGAAATTATTTCCTGATCTGTGCAGTTTATTAATTAAGGTACATAAGCGACACCGCGTGAAAAATTTAGAGACTTATGTAGTTCAAAAACTATAAGTATATTCTGGAACGATTTTATAATTTCCTAAATTTATAAAGTTATTTTCATTGTTAACTGTTAATAAAACTAAACCATTTCTTTGAAATTTCACATGAACCTGTTGGCAGTAGCTTTAAATAAATCTACAGACTCTAAAAGGGCTGAAATCCTTGAAAGTTTTGTTAGCCGGTTTATCTTCTAATCGCATTAAAACATATTTTTTGGACCATTGTCCTTTTATTATAAATAAAATTTTGTTAATATCAGGCGGTTTAGCCTCATGCGGAGCTGCCATTTGGACGACAAATAATAAAAAACAAAAAATACACAAGTTAAATTAAATAAAAGACTAGAATTTAAAATTAAAAGTAATATTTTATAATTGGTTAAATGATTATCAGGGATTCTCATTTTGAAAAAAAAAAATATTTTCCTATCAAAATATAATATTAAAAAAAGAAAAAAAAAATCAAACTGGTAATCCTGATTATCATTTAACCTATCGTTTAGAATAACACAAGTTGACTATCTCTCACCTCTGTAATATTTTATATGTTATTCATATGTTTCTCATTTAATCTCAAATTATCGCCACATCTGGGCGGGGCGGGGGAGTCGCTAAGGGGGGCATTATTTAAATCTCAGGATATTTAATTGAATTAATTAGTTTCTACTTAATTTAAAATTATATCAAAGGTAAGCAGCATGGTTACTCAAATCCACATAAATGCTATTTAATGTGGATGTTGTCATAATTGGAAAAGTAAAATGAATTAATAATTTAATATCAAAATATGTAAAGTACTGTATATGCTCAACCAGGTGGTAATTTTTACCTGAAGGCGGCAAGGTCCTGGAAATACCCTCTTGTGAGTTATCGGGGTCATAAACCTCGGTTAGAATTCAACAACAACGACAAACACCCAGGGAAATGCCTAAGAAGATTGTTAGAGAAATTTGTGGCCATAAACCCCGGGTTTGCCCCGGCAAAGATGCCGCTGGGAAACACGTTAAATATAGGAAGGAAGGGAAATTTTAGTATAGCCAGCCAACCAGAAGAAGTCTGGAGCCAGCCAATCAGAAGAAGTCTGGATCCAGCCAATCAGAAGAAGTATGGAGAGAGTGGGGGAAAGACGACTTGTGTGAAGGAAGAAAAGAGAAGAAGGGAGAAGTTGGAGGGGAGTTCGAGAGGTGGACAGAAGTCGGGGACATTGCTAAACAATGTCGGGTTTTGTTTAATATTGTTGTCTTGTTTAGTGTGAGCTTCGTAGAAAATCTATACCAGGAATTTCATTATGGTTTTTATCAAAATATGACTCACAGATAAACTGCTATAGGTAATAAATTGTTTCATATATTTTCACTTGACAGTGGTTTAATTATTGGATTAAATCAATTTGGGATAATAATTATAAAAGTGACTACATGAAAGAGTTCATTAAAAATTGGAAGTTGTTAACTTCTTAACTTGGATTTATATAGGATTTTTATATGTTTTTTCCCAATTAAGCAACGGATTTAACATTAAAAAATATTTCCACATGTAAAATAAAAGGGCGGTTTAGGTTTCCCACCTACCTCATTAGGGAGAATGCATTAGGTTTATAAGAAGTTCTTACTCAGTCCCGGACCTGCTCAATAATAGTAGAAATTATTCCTACTCCATAAAAACTATTTATTTCCATGGTAAGTGAATGGGACAGAGAATTAAATCGTGTGCGGATTCGGCCGGCTGTAAAGGGGGGTATGCAGCCTCACAGCCCTTCTTCTGGATCTTGCTAACCACGATTTCCATGAGTTCTATATAAAGCATACATCTATGGGAGTTGCTAGTTGATAGTCATTGAGTGAACATGCTATAAAAGTGCTCTGTATATTGCTGGTGTTTCTTGTGGTTTTAAAGCGATTTGTGTGAAGTTTTTTTTGACATAGTTGTTCATTAACATCAGTGGAACATTTGTGTAAAATATTCATTTAGTGAGGAGCTTATTATATTATTTATGTTTTGAGAGAAGTATTGCAGAGAGAATAGAAATAGTATTACATCTGAGAGAATTAACTATTGTTACCTCTCTACCACCCTCCATACTGTAGACCATTCATAAAGGCATTATATCTTTTTTACATTTTTAATAATTACTTTATATAAACATATAAAAATATTTGATATTAAAAAAAAAAATAAAATAATAATAAAAAAAAAAAATGGTAGAAGATTCGTTAAATTTGAATGATATTATGCATTCTATTAAAGAATTACAAAATGAATTATGTGCCAAAAATGACGTCATAATTGAAAAGATAAAGTCTATGGAAGAGAATGTAAATATATCTAATGGAAAGTTTGAAGATCTTTCAAGCAAAATAAAGGCATTAGAGGCCAGGTGTAATAATATTGATAGTTATGCGAAAAGAAAAAATTTAATTCTGTTTAATTTTCCCGAAGAAGCAGATGAAAAAATTTGGAATTTGGAAAGGAATATTGAAACAGCTTTGAAAGAGATTGTCAGGGTAGAAGTAAATATGAATGATATTGATTTAATTAAAAGAATTGGAGGAAGAAAGAATGGACATCGTCCAGTTCTCATAAAATTTTTGGCCTTTCGGAAAAAAATGGAAGTTCTCAGATCAGCGAAAAATTTAAAAGGGTCTGGTTTGACAATATCAGAGGATTTTCCACCAATGATTAGAGAAATCAGAAAGAAATTATACCCGTTCTCGAAATCAGCTAAGCAGGAAAATAGAAGAGCATTTATGAAATACGATAAATTATACATTGATAATAAACTGTGGACGCTAGAGGAACTGATGAATAAGCAAACAGAGAGCTCGGCTGTAACATCGGATAGTGAAATGGATGATGCATCCCAGGTAGGAGCGGATGAGGTTTCAGATGGCACCTTAAGGAACTGGCTACGTGAAGGTAAATTAGTCAAGAGGAGAGGGAATAAGAAGAGGAAAGCCGAAGGGTCACCTGGAAATCGTTCTCCTTTTCGCCGCCCCCAGGCAGTTCGTGAAAAGACAACCCAACAAAAAACAGGGAACTGATGAAGGGAATTTATCTGTGAACAATATTGGCATTACGATTTTGGCTTACAATGTACAAGGTATAAAAAATAAACTAAATGACTTAAGTTTTATTAATTTTCTTAACAAATTTGATATAATATTATTATTTGAAACTTATATTGAAGAAAATAATTCTGAGATTTGTGAAAATATTCTATATGAGTTTAATATTATTGTAGTACCTGCACAGCGCCGCTCTTTGTTTGGTAGAGCTAGTGGTGGAGCTATTTAAGGGTACAAAAAGTCAAAGTTGGTTGCAGAAATATGTTCATTTGTTAATATTAATAGTATTTCTATAGTTAAGATTTTAAGAGTTAATGAGGATGATATATTTAGAATCCCAGTTTATATAAACTGTAATAATTGGGAGTCTGATTTTGAGCAGTTGTTAAATTTTTTTTCTGAAACAGAATTAAATAATTTTGTAGTTATGGGTGATTGTAATGTTAGAATAGCAAATCAGCAAAAATTAAAGTCAGATTTTCTATACAATTCAAATATCTGTCATACCCGAAAATCTAAAGATAATTGCATTAACGCTAAAGGTAAAAAATGGATTGATTTTTGTAATGATAACGATTTAGTAATTTTAAACGGAAGAGTAAATGGTGATTATGATGGAGAAATGACATTTATAGGAGCCATGGGATCTTCAGTTAATGATCTATGCAATGTTAGTTTTTCGTTATTATCAGTGATTGACAAATTTGAAGTGTTACCGGAATTTTACTCGGACCATTTCCCCATAGCAGTATCAATGAAATATAAGAGTCAGGTTGATATTAACTTAGTTCCAGTCCCGCTACTTCCGAAATTAAATTGGACTCATAAAGATAATCTCGAATTTAAAAATAAAATTGAAAAAGAAATAGATAATTGGGAATTCATAGAAAACAACCCAGAGGATAGTCTCCAAGGTCTAATTAATGTAATTAAGAAAGTGGGGGTTACAAATTTGAATGTAATTAATAAACCTCTAAATAAAAAACAAGAATGGTTCGACTGGAACTGCTTTAATGAGAGGAAAAAAGTATTTAGGTTGCTTAAATTGTTTAAAAAAACAAATTCAGAATTGGTGAAAAAAATGTTCATTAATTGTAAATTAAACTATAAAAATCTTTGTAATTTAAAACGTGTCGAATACTACCAGTCATTAGTGGAGGATCTCAAAAATATTAGGGACTCTCAACAGTTTTGGAAAACAATTAAGTTATTTAAACAAAAACCTTTCATGTGTGCAAAAGAAATTAGTCTCTCTGAATTTAAAACTTTCTTTCAAAGTAGTTGCAACTTTCAAATAAATGTTAAAAAAACACTCTATGCTGAACCTTTAATTCATGATTCCATTTTGGATGATGAATTCAATTTGTCGGAGATAGAAGCTATACTTGTAAGAGCAAAAAAGGGAAAAGCTCCAGGCTTAAATAGGGTTCCCTATGAATTCTTTAAAAATGCCCCCACAAATCTTTGGAAGAGGCTGATCTCTATATTCAACAATATATATAATACGGGGAATGTACCAAAAAATTTTAAAGACTCATTAATTTTTCCTCTTTTTAAAAAAGGCGATCGAAAGTTAGTTTCGAATTACAGAGGTATTTCATTTATTGATACGGAAGCAAAATTATTCACTGGTTTACTTTTGAATAGATTGAATTTTTGGTTGGAGACTCACGACATTATCACGGAGAATCAAGCTGGGTTCCGGAAGAATTTTTCCACCACAGACAATATTTTTAATTTAGTTAATTTAATTAATTTGGAATGGGAGGTTGGAGCGAAAAAAGTTTATCTATTTTTTATAGATTTTAGGTCCGCTTTCGACTCTATACCTAGAAATTTGTTGTTATATAAACTAGCGAAATTAGGTTTATCAAGTAAGTTTATAAACATATTAAAAAATTTATATTGTGGTACCAGAGCTGCAGTGTGGAGTTCGATGGGCATGTCTGAGTTTTTTGAGACCCCCACAGGCCTCCGGCAGGGCTGTCTTTTATCCCCGGTGTTGTTCTCAATCTATGTGAATGATCTGGTGAATGAAATAGGTGGAGGTATAACCATTGGAAACCACAATGTAAGAGCATTGCTTTACGCAGACGACATAGTCTTCATTGCCGACAAGCCTGACGTCTTACAAAGTATGATTGACTCATTAAATAGATATTGCTATGATTGGGGTTTAGATTTGAATTTGGAAAAGTCTAAAGTCATGATTTGTAAGAGGAAGGGCGGAAGGCATTCGCATAAGGAGCAATGGTATTTTGATGGTCAACAAATTGAAATTGTAAATTCATATAAATATTTAGGCATCTCTCTCACCCCCTCTCTAAATTTTGACAATCATTTAAAAGATAAGTTAACGAAAGCAAAGTTTGGAATTAACACCTTGTGGAAAAATATTGTATCGAACGCGGAAATACCTCTTTCTTCCAAATATAAAGTTTTTTACGCGACATCCCGTTCTGTAATGTGTTATGGTGCTCAAATTTGGGGATTTAAGACTTACGACCAGTGTTCAGTCTCAGACTGTTTGAATTTAAAAACAATGTTTCCCGCCATCCAATGCCTCCTAACTTATTGTAAGTGCGTAGCTTAAGTGCAAGTTAAGAAGGCTATGAAAATCAGCTGTCGGATGTCTACCGCCACGTGCGTCCTCCCCACTCCACTCACTCTGCTGTCGACCGCCGTCACGTTAAGATCTCCATCTCTCAATCATCCTGCCACCGGCCGCCATCACGACGCAGGTGTTATCTTTGGTCAGATTGCGAGTCGACCACGTAAGTAAGATCTTACTATATGCAATTGCCATTTTTCTTCAAAGAATTGACTCAGAGCAGAAGAGAGGTCAACGTTGGAGATTGTGCAACCCAAGCATATCTCTATGAGTTTCAGTTCACCGGAAGTTAAGTTCGCCTTCAGAAACACTAGTGGGTTTGTTCGCCGTATTTAATAGCTATTTATTTTAATCACCAGGAGTGGATTAGAAGACAGAGCTCTGTCAATTAGTCTGGTTTTCTTTATCTCTGTTTAATTTTCTTAAATGTTTCATGATCATTTCTTAACATGCTCTAAGGCCTTAATTCATTGTAAAATTGTTAGTGCTAAGTTTCATTTAATTTCAAGAATTCTAGTTTCTTTTTTTCTTCATCTTTATTCATTCATAACCTTTTAAGTTATTGTTGTTATTAGAAGTGTCATATGGTTCAGCTTTATTTTATTTCATTTTATCTAATGCTCGAGCTGTTTATTAATTGTATTTTTCCTTAAGAATAAAAGTTTTGTTTTTCTCTCTCTGTAATTTCACCGCTCTTCTTTTTTTATCATTCTCCTTCATCATTATTTTAATATTAACGCCCTATTGAACATTTTGGTGCCGAAACCCGGGAATTTAATTAATAAAATTAAATATTATTTAACCGCTGAGAGACTTGTTTACATTTCAGAAAACTTGTTTCGCCATTGTCTAGAGTCATTCCTGGTAAAGCTGAATCATCATTGTTGTTCTGTTTCTTTTGTGAGTCATTGTGTTCTGAGTAGTAAGATAAGTTTTCACTCTTCTTAGCTCTATTATTTTCTATTGTTACTATTATCATCATTTTTATTACTTTAATTCTTATATTATCTCTAACATTGTAATTCTTTTCAGCACCCCGTTTTCTTTTGTATATTGTAATTGTAATCATGGGAAATCGCCGTAAATCAAATAATTTAGGGGTGAGTGCCCGTAAGGCCATTCTGATAAAATCATTAGAACAATTTTTTACCTTTTCCGAAAAATGTAAAGAGGCATTGGATCGCCGGGATTTCCAAGTATCAAAGGTTTTCATTAAAAAATTAAATCAATTAATAGAAGAGATGCGAGTAACTTTCAACTCCCTTGTCGAGGAATGTTTCAATTTAGATCAAGGGGTTCCCGAAGATGTGGAGGAACAATTCATAAAAGCGCAATTCGATATCATAGAATTAGAGTCTAGAGTGCCTGACCGATCGGCATCCGCGTCACCAGTTCCTCCCTCAGCTCACCGGTTCACGGAAATGCGACTTCCCTTACTCAATTTGCCCACTTTTAACGGGGATATTTCTCAATTCCAAATTTTTAAAACTACTTACCTCCCTATCGTTCACCATAATGATAGTTTAAGTGATGGGATGAGGCTTACTTATTTAAAGAGTTGTCTATCGGGCGAGGCTCTATCCGTCATAGGTCATTTAGACAATTTAGATTCCAATTATGCTGTTGCCTGGGACGCATTGACCAAGCGTTACGATAACGCATCGACTCTCGCCGCCCGTATCCTGACGGATATGTTGAATTTCCCGCCGATTTCACGCCCATCTCCCGAAGCTCTTGAGAAATATTTAAAGATCTATTCTGAATTGGGGCAACAATTAAAATCAATGGCTATTCCGAATCTAAGCGATTATTTATTATATTTCATGGCGTTCCGCAGTCTAGATCCGGTCACGCAGAAGGAATTCAAATTTCACCATCCCGAAGACTTTCCTACCCTCACCGATTTGTTGGGTTACATCAACCGTCTCCAAATAGCGTCCACTTCCGTTTCCGGATCACCTCCCCCTAGGAAACGGGAAGCTTCGCCTATTCGCCAACCACCGCGCCCTGTCAATCGCGTAGCGCGTGCCTTCGCCTCCAGTATTCAATGTCCTTACTGTCGAGAGGCCCATAACATCTACCACTGTCGTGAATTCAAGGAACTCTCCGGCCGGGACCGATTACAATTTATTCGCCGATCAGGGCTATGTTATAACTGTTTGGGGGCCCATTCACAACATCAATGTCAGTCTAGCCAGCGCTGTCATAACTGTCAGGAATTCCATCATACTTTGTTACATAGGGGGTTTTCGGAATCCTCGCGCCCAGAGGCGGGTCCGCGCTCTCCACCTAGTTCACCCCGGCCAGCTTCTCCCACCGTCCGAACTTCTCAGCCGCGCCGCTATTCGGCCCAACGCCCCCCGGTCCGTTCGCAAGAACCTCGCTCCTCGCCGCCTCTACCGGTGTTCCACGCGGCACCGCCATCTCCTCCACGGGGCTCACAAAGACGTTCGCCTAATTCCCATGATCATGCCCGAAGGTCCTATGAAAATTCGCCGCCTTCGCCGTTCGCTGCCCCCGTTTCTTATCACCATCCGGGGGGGTCCTTCCGCCCCTATCACAATGAATCTTCGAGGGGGCCTTCTCCACCGCATGGAACCTCACCTGCTCGCCGATCACCTACATTAGGGGCCGCCGGTCACGATAATTGACTACCTACCGCCGCCAACACTCCCGCTCTCGCTCCTGCTCGCCCAGATGATCAACCCTCGCCGATAACCATTGCTAACCCTGTCCACCGCTCATCGAGTA
The DNA here is from genome assembly GCA_911387785.2 of Aelia acuminata. Classification (NCBI taxonomy): domain Eukaryota; kingdom Metazoa; phylum Arthropoda; class Insecta; order Hemiptera; family Pentatomidae; genus Aelia; species Aelia acuminata. Next base: position 1,519,856 of record CAJVQU020000010.1, read on the forward strand.
GGAGTGACGCGCCATTCAACCACCATGCTTCTGCGCCGTCTCCCAGCCGCTGTCCTATTCGCCAGTGCCGCTCGCCGTCTCCTGATGTAAGCACCAACTCCTTTCCGCCGTTAACGTTATTAGGTTCCTTTGGGAATTTTTCGCCTGCTCTCCTTCCAACTGCGCAGATTGCGGTTCGACGTCCTATTTATCCTCCCAAGCTTCTCCGCGCCCTTCTTGACTCCGGAAGCCAGGTAAGCTTCATCACCGCCGATTCCGCCTCTCGCCTAGGGCTGCCTGTCACACCCTCGCCCGTCGGAGTTAATGTTCTTGGGGGCCCTTCAAACATTTCTTGCCCAGGGTATACTACCGCCTCCCTAGAAGTCCCGAACTCCTTGTCACTTAGGGTACGGCTCTTTGTTATTAAGAAAATAACCGACACTCTTCCTACTTCGCACGTAGATTTGTCCCCTTGGCCGCATATTACCCAGTTGCCACTCGCCGACCCTTCCTTGTGTCAACCAGGGGAGATTGACCTCCTGTTAGGTATAGACGTCCTTCCCCTCATCATTCTGGGTATCGCTCCCGTATCTCAGGGCGGACCCATCGCCCTTGAAACTGTATTTGGCTGGTGTATCATGGGGAACTGTCGCCCCCCAGCCAATCAGCGCCGTATTACATGGTCGAAAGACGTGATCGACAACGAAGGTAAGACCTATCGCCCACCTCCTCGCCGCCGTTCTCATCATTTTCCGCCTGCACCCAAGGCTGATAGCCTGACTACTTCACTTGCCAAAGATCTCTCTCCTGCAATTCCCAGTCCTCCAGAAGCACTAAGAGCCTTTAATGCGCTCACCAACCTCCAACTCAATAAAGAGTTGAAAAAATTCTGGGATCTCGAAGAAGTGTCCGCCATTTCCCCCAAGTTCTCTGCTGAAGAACAGTTGTGTGAGGATCTATTTCTAAGATCCGTCTCCCGGAACCCTGAGGGTCGCTACATCATTCCTCTACCACTAAAATCTGTTGATATAGGGGAATCTTATTACCGAGCTCTAAAACAATTTCACCGTCTCGAAGCCCGCCTCCAACGCGAACCTATTCTCCGGGAGGCCTATGTCGCCTTTATGCGCGAATATCTTGACCTCGGCCATATGTCCTTAGTTCCGGATCCTGATGACGCCCGCGGTGCCACCTATTATCTTCCTCATCACCCTGTTCACCGACCTGATGACCCTCCGTCTAAAATTAGGGTGGTATTCAACGCTTCGTCACAATCATCTAATGGAAAATCCCTCAATGACATTTCTTACACCGGGCCCAAGCTTCAAACGGACATTGTTACCCTTATCACCCGCTCACGTACTCACCGATATATATTCACCGCGGACATTAGGCAAATGTATCGCCAAATTTTAGTCCCCCCGGAACACCAAGACCTTCAAAGAATCATATGGCGTTTTTCACCCGAAGAGCCTGTGCGCTCTTACCGCCTCCGCACGGTCACTTACGGGGTTAGTTCTTCTCCATACCTAGCCATTCGGACACTTCACCAATTAGCTCAAGATGAAGGGGACCGTTTCCCTAGTGCCGCCCCGGTTCTACGCGATGACACCTATGTGGACGATATAATCACCGGAGCCTCCTCACTCGCCGAAACCATTCAGTTGAGGGATAATTTAATAGCTCTTTTGCACGCCGGGGGATTTGAACTAAGAAAATGGGCCGCCAATCATCCCGATATCCTCGCCAATTTGCCCGCCGACCATTGTCGTATCGGACCCCACGCCTTTGATTTTGACACGACTGATGAGCCCACCATTAAAATTCTAGGGTTAATATGGTCTGCCGATACCGATGCCTTCTCTTACCGGTTCTGTTCCAATAAATTACCGGCTACCAAGCGGTTGATATTGTCTAAACTTGCTCGCATTTATGACCCGCCTGGATGGTTAGTGCCTGTTACATTCACCGCCAAGTTATTGATTCAACGCCTGTGGATTGGACACTCCGATTGGGATGAACCTGCCCCCGCCGATGTTACCCGCGATTGGGATATTTTTCAAAACGAACTTGAATCTGTATCAAAGATATCCATCCCTCGCCGTTTCCCCTTCTATCAGGAATCCCGCAGCAGTCAACGACTGGTCGCCTTCTGCGACGCTTCAGAATTAGGATACGCGGCCACCATTTACCTCCACTCTACTTCATCCGCCGGTGAAATCGCGGTTCATCTACTCATAGCTAAGTCCCGCGTAGCTCCCCTCAAAAAGGTATCCCTTCCTAGGTTAGAATTATGCGGAGCTCACCTTTTAGCAAAATTGACCACTAAAATTCTCGGTATGTTCCCTCAACCATTTGAAGATATCGTTGCTTTCTCCGATTCCGCGGTAGCTCTCACCTGGATTCGCGGCGAACCGCACCGATGGAAAACTTTCGTGGCCAATCGCGTCACTGAAATACAGGAAGTTATCTCCCCTTCTCAATGGCGTCACATTGACGGTAAGGAAAACCCCGCCGATTGTGCCTCTCGGGGGCTATTCCCCAATGAATTCACCCGTCATCCTCTGTGGTGGACAGGTCCCTCCTGGTTATCAAAACCGCCTAGTCAATGGCCAAAATCGCATATAGATTCCCCGCCTGACGCCGTTAACAAGGAGCGTCGAATCTTCAAAGAAATCATCACTTGTGTCGCCCTAACTTCCCTCGACTTGGAAAGTCGATATTCTTCCCTGACTCAACTCCAGAGAATCACCGCCTGGTGCCTCCGCTTCGCCCACAACTGTAGGAATCCTGATCGCCGATATACCGGGTTTCTTTCCGCCGTTGAACTAAACATGGCACTTGATACCCTAGTCCGCGGAGTCCAACAAGTCGCGCTAGCAGATGAATATAAAGCCGCGTCAGAACCCGCCTCCAAGTTGCGCATTAAACGCATTTTAGAATTGTTCATCGATTCCCACGGCCTTTTGCGCGTAGGCGGTCGTCTTCATCTTGCTCCTCGCCCGTTTGATGCTAAACACCCGGCATTACTTCCTAAGGATCACCCCCTCACTCACTTAATAATCGATAATGCTCATCTTACCAACTTACACGCCGGTCCATCTGCTACTCATTCATTCATTCGCCAGAGATTTTGGATTTTAGACGGAAAGAACGTTGTTCGCCATCGCCTAGCAAAGTGTAACCGATGTTTTCAAGTCAACCCCCAACCACTCATTCCCACCATGGGTTCGCTCCCTAAAGACCGTGTTTCATCCACGTATGCTTTTCTTAAAGTAGGAGTCGACTACGCCGGTCCCTTCTCGGTTTCTTCTGCCCGCATTCGGGGATGCCGCGTCACTAAAGCCTATATCTGCGCCTTTGTCTGCTTTTCCACCAAAGCTGTGCATCTAGAACTCGCCTCCGAGCTCTCCATCCCCGCATTTCTTGCCGCTTTCGCTCGGTTCTGCAGTCGCCGCGGCGTTCCCTCTGACATCTATAGTGACAACGGTACTAATTTTGTAGGGGCTAGTCGCCAGCTGAACGAAATTGGGCGTTTCCTGCGACACGCTGATACCCGCGAGGCAATATCACAACGCTCATCCGCCCTGGGAATTCAATGGCATTTTATCCCGCCTAGTGCTCCCCATTTCGGAGGTCTTTGGGAGGCTGCAGTCAAATCCACCAAGCGACATCTCCGTACTGTTATGGGTTCCCAGATTCTGTCTTTCGAGGAATTTTCTACTCTCTTGACTCAAATAGAGGCCGTTCTCAATAGTCGCCCCTTGTGCGCTCTCTCTCCGGATCCTCAAGACTTAGAAGCCTTAACCCCTGGCCATTTTCTCATTCACCGACCTCTTAACGCCCCACCTAGTCGCGATGTTTCCGACACCCCGGTTAATCGGTTAACAAGGTGGAAACTAGTCGACAAACTTCACCAATCATTCTGGAAACGGTGGACGGTAGAGTATCTGCACACTCTTCAACAGCGTTCCTGCTGGACGGACTCCTCTCCTGAATTAGCTCCGGGTTCTCTCGTTCTGGTCAAAACGGACAATCTACCTCCCCTTTACTGGCCTCTCGCCCGGGTCGTCGAGCTGTTTCCAGGTACTGACAATGTAGCCCGAGTGGCCAGCATCTTAACCCCTTCAGGCTTGCTTAAACGTCCCGTTAATCGCCTATGCCCCTTACCCTCTCAATAATGCCGCATCCGCGCCATGGGGGGGGGGATGTTCAGTCTCAGACTGTTTGAATTTAAAAACAATGTTTCCCGCCATCCAATGCCTCCTAACTTATTGTAAGTGCGTAGCTTAAGTGCAAGTTAAGAAGGCTATGAAAATCAGCTGTCGGATGTCTACCGCCACGTGCGTCCTCCCCACTCCACTCACTCTGCTGTCGACCGCCGTCACGTTAAGATCTCCATCTCTCAATCATCCTGCCACCGGCCGCCATCACGACGCAGGTGTTATCTTTGGTCAGATTGCGAGTCGACCACGTAAGTAAGATCTTACTATATGCAATTGCCATTTTTCTTCAAAGAATTGACTCAGAGCAGAAGAGAGGTCAACGTTGGAGATTGTGCAACCCAAGCATATCTCTATGAGTTTCAGTTCACCGGAAGTTAAGTTCGCCTTCAGAAACACTAGTGGGTTTGTTCGCCGTATTTAATAGCTATTTATTTTAATCACCAGGAGTGGATTAGAAGACAGAGCTCTGTCAATTAGTCTGGTTTTCTTTATCTCTGTTTAATTTTCTTAAATGTTTCATGATCATTTCTTAACATGCTCTAAGGCCTTAATTCATTGTAAAATTGTTAGTGCTAAGTTTCATTTAATTTCAAGAATTCTAGTTTCTTTTTTTCTTCATCTTTATTCATTCATAACCTTTTAAGTTATTGTTGTTATTAGAAGTGTCATATGGTTCAGCTTTATTTTATTTCATTTTATCTAATGCTCGAGCTGTTTATTAATTGTATTTTTCCTTAAGAATAAAAGTTTTGTTTTTCTCTCTCTGTAATTTCACCGCTCTTCTTTTTTTATCATTCTCCTTCATCATTATTTTAATATTAACGCCCTATTGAACAACCAGGTAGAAAAACTGCAGAGATTTTTTGTTAAGAAATTATTCAACATTCCACAAAATAGTCCTAATTATATTTTAAATTTGGAAATGGGCATGAATAGTATGTTCCTATACACACTAAAATTACATTTCAATTATATTTTGAAAATTTTAAATTAGCCGAGTAGTAGACTCCCAAAATTATTAGCGACAGAAATCATTAATAAAAATATTTACTGGTTTGCATTTTGGAAAAAACTATGTGACTCATACGGGGTCGAGATAAAAAATGGGAATAACTCTGTGGATACCTGGAAGCCGATACTAAATAAATTATTAAATATTATAGTAAATAGAGAAAAAGAAGATGCCGAATCAAAGGCAAGAAATGGGCAATTCCACGGGTTGTATCCCATATTAAAGTATAATGTTAATTATTTTTCCGACGAGTTACCTTTTACAAGTGTTAAATTAATATTAAATGCTAGGTGTGAGCTGTTAAATTTAAATTATAGGCCTTTCAATTCAGACTTGTGTCAGTTATGTTCGGTGTGTAATTTGAAAGAAGTAGAAGACACAACTCATGTAATTGCCATATGTCCTATTTACAAACAATATCGTATAAAATATTTTAAAAAAGCCACATTAACACCAAGTGAACTTTGTAGCCACCTAAATGGTCAGGATTGGGTTTCGCTTGTTAAATATGTAGAGGCTACTCTACATTACAGAGCGATATTAATTAATGAATTCAATTATTAATTTAGATCCATACTAATTTAAGAATCATATATATTTTTGTAATTATGTTAGTTATTAAGATTAATGTCTTTTTTTCTTGCATGTAAAAGTATATAGATATGTTTATATTTTATCTTGGCAACTCTGCTAACGGATTATATCCAAGCAATATGTTTATTTTCTTCATATAAATATTAATGTTTATGTTATAAAAACTTAAATAAACAATCTAAAAAAAAAAAAAAAAAAAAAAAAAAAAAAAAAAAAAAAAAAAAAAAAAAAAAGCATACATCTATGTATTATAATGTTGGAAAATTTGTATAGAACCTGCTATCGATAGATTAGCTTTTTATAGATATCATATAAATAGGAACGTATAAAGTCGGAATGTTCTCTTTCAAATATGAGAATTTAGGTTACCTTGGCCTTTTGATCCTCGCGCGAGTCTCTACCGCGTATGGGGAGCGTTCCACGGGTGGCGGATGTGGGGATTGTCGGTGGAAATTCTTATGAAGTCCGTAGGACTCGCTGACCAACAATGAGAGGGCTCCCCAGGTTTGCTGGAGGCTGTGACCTAGGTTTGAACCCCCTAATCACATGTTAGTTCACCACACTCCACAAAAGTCATGGATCTCCATAAACTAAAATGCTGATTATCCGGAGGTAATCTAGTCCTCCGTTCGGGTCTCCGGGTGGGGACTACCTTAGGGGATTCATACCGCAAGTTAAAAAATATAGATTTTTAGAGCATAGGAACGTGGAACTTGAAGAGTTTAAATACAGCGGTTAGGTTACGATCGGTCGTGAATGAGGTTATGGGGTATAGTTTAGATAACGTCCGCTTGCCAGGGGAGGGCTCGTTAAGGGAAGGGAAGTACACTTTGTGGTACGGTGGGAGCGGAAACTATTGTTTGGGCACCGGATTTATGTTTAGAAATAGGTTATTTTTCGCGTTCAAGGACTTTTATTTTACGGAGATAGGTTATCGGTTGCTTTATTTCAGGCAGGGGGGTTGGTTTAAAATCGCGTTAATCAACATACACGCACCTACTGAAGATTGTGACGATGAAGGTAAATGCGAATTTTATGAAAAACTAGGTTTATGATAAACTACCGCGTATGATAATTTTAAAATTCCGACGGCTAGAAAACAATTCGAACTAGTCAAAAATAGGTTTGAGGCTTTGGAATCCTCTGACGAGGATAACGAAGACATTGATAAGTTACGGGAAGGTATCGGGGTAATATTGAAGAGGTCGGTAACTCGTGTCTTGGAAAAAGGGAAAATAAAAAGAACAAACCTTGGTTCGATGAAGATTGTGTTAACATGTGCGACAAAATAAGAGCTGCTAAATTAGAAGCGTTAAATAATCCTAATGAAATCAATCTTGCTAACTTTCGAGCATTAAGAAAATAAACTACTAAATTGCTCAAATTTAAAAAGCGAAAGTATCTCAAAAATAAAATAGTATAAATTGAAAGTAACAAAACCGAGAATATCGTTCAAGCCATGTACGAAGGCTTAAACAGATTTTGTGAACGGTCGGGGCCGATTATAACTGGAATTAGGAATGAAAAGAACAATATCTTTGCTGGTCCGGTAGACATGTGAAGACGGTTCAAGCATTATTTCGATAGCATTTTATGGAAAATAAGTCTATCTTCTCATTCGGAATACCAGAGTGCTGAATCGTTAATAGTTGAACGGAGTAATGAGAAAGTGAAATAGCCATTGGAAAATTAAAATTCCTTAAAGTAGCAGGAAGAGATAATATTCCTAGTTTACTGATCAAAGCATGCGGGGAAGCTAGGATTTCAAAAATACTTCATTTGGTTCAAAAGATCTGGGAACAGGAAAAGATACCCGAAGAATGGAAAGGATCTATTGTCATTCCGATTCTCAAAAAAGGATCAAAAACAGGTTGCAATAACTATTGCGGAATCTCACTCCTTCCGGTTCGCTATAGAAATATTTACGTAATCCTAGTCGAATCACTGAATGCGCCAAGGATATTATCGGTGAATATCAATGTGGTTTCAGGCAAAACCAATCAACCGTAGACCAAATACTCTCCATCAAATATTGGACAAAAATTAGAATATAGCGAAATAGTAAATCAGATTTCAAAAAGGCATATGATTCCATTAACCGCCAAAAGTCATATAATTTTATTGTCAAGCGGAGAATACAAAAAAGGTTAGTAAACTTAGTAAAAATGTGTATGACTGAAACGTTCAATAAAGTTAGAATCGGTAATTATTTTTCTGACAAGTTCAAGGTTCGCTCTGGTTTGAAACAAGGAGATTCTCTTTCACCTGTTTTATTTAATTTAGCGCTGGAAGGGAGCTCACACGTAGAGAAAAGGGTGTGAATTTACCCTTGCTCGGATCAGAGATGAGACATCGACATTTTTACAATCATAACATCGATGTAGATTAAACATCTACCTCAAAACATCGATGTTCAAGAACATCGATGTTTTTCGACATAGATGTCTTTTAATTTATACGTTCTTTAAACATTAACGTATTAGAATCCATGTTCAAATGTAAAGCATGTTTTTTAATATATAAAAACATCGATGTTTTTTCTATATAGTTGGTTTTACATAATCATTTATTAAATATTCAACTGTTAGTACCTAAACATCTTAATTAAAGGTAAAACATCGATGTTAAAAACAAATTTTTATTGTTAAAATATATTTGTTTTTGCAGAAAACATCAATGATTAAAACAACATCGATGTTTAAAAAAATGTTGTTTTTAATAAAACAAAATTGTTTTTAACATCGTTGTTTTTGACAAAAACAAAAATGTTTTAACATCGACGTTTTCGGCAAAAACAAATATGTTTTAACTTCGATGTTTCAACAATATCCAAGTTGTTTTTAACACCGAAGTTTTTGTCCAAAACATCAATGTTAATACATCTTTGTTTTTATAGAAAACATCGATGTTTTAAAAAAATGTGTTTTTAACATCGATGTTTTTGACAAAAACAAATATGTTATAATATCGATGTTTGAATTTGACAAAAACAAAAATGTTTTTTCATCGATGTTTTGAACAAAAAACATCAATTTAAATGCTCTTAACATAGATCTTAAAAACATCGATGTTTTAACAATAAAAAGTGGTTTTTAACATCAATGAGAAAAACAAATATGTTTTAACATCGAAGTTATATACAAAAACAAATATGCTCTTAACATCGATGTTTTTTATCCAAAACCTCGATGACGAAAGATACTTGTTTTTGCAGACAAAAAAACCATCGATGTTAAAAACAGCTTGGATATTGTTAAAAAATATTTGTTTTTGTCCAAAACATCGAAGTTAAAATATATTTGTTTTTGTCGAAAACATCCATGTTAAAAACTACTTTTTATTGTTAAAACATCAACGATTTTAACATCGATGTTAACAGCATACATATTAATTTTTATTGTATAAAACATCGATGTTAAAACATTTTCGTTTTTGCCAAAAACATCGATGTTATAACATTTTCGTCTTTGTCAAAAACATCTATGTTAAAAACATCTTAGTTGTAGCTAAAACATCAATATTAAAAAAAAACTTTTTAGTGATAGAACATTGATGTTAAGAGCATATATATTGATGTTTTTTGTTCAAAACATCGATGTTAAAAACAACTCGGTTATTGTTAAAACATCGATGTTAACTAATATTTGATGTTGTCTAAAACATCGATTTTAAGAGCATATATACTGATGTTTTTTGACCCGAACTTAGATGTTAAAACATATTTGTTTTTGTCATTGATGTTAAAAACCACTTATTATTGTTTATCGGTATCTTCTGCGTAAACAAATCTTTTTATTCAACGATGTTTTGGACAAAAATATCGATGTTAAAAACAGCTTGATAGTTAAAACAACGATGTTAGGGTACATTAGTTTTTTTCAAAAACATCGATGTTAAAACGAACTTGGTTATTGTTAAAACATCGAGGTTAAAAAGAACTTGGTTATTGTTAAAACATCGAGGTTAAATAGAAATTGGTTATTGTTAAAACATCGGTGTTAAATAATATTTGATGTCTGAAACATCAATTTCATGAGCATATATATTGATCGATGTTTTTGTCCAGAACTTTGATGTTAAAACATATTTGTTTTTGTCATTGATGTTAAAAACCACTTTTTATTATTCATCGATGTCTTCTGCAAAAACAAATCTGTTTTAACATCGATGTTTTCGACCAAAATATCGATGATAAAAACAGCTTGATAGTTAAAACATCGATGTTAAGAGAAAATCGAAAAAAAAAAAAAAATCGGCCCACAAACATCGATGGTCGGAAAACATCGGCTACGTAACATCGATGTTAAAAACATCGATGTTTGGCCCAAAACATCGATGTTTCAAAGACATCGATGTCGCATCCCTAGCTCGGATATGAAATGATTTGGTATTGCTTGGTGAAGACATGGAAACCTTAAAACTAAACACAAAAACGTTGATGGAAGCCGGGAAAAAACTTAGACTGGAAATAAATTCAGATATGAAAAAATATATAATTAGTCGTAGAGAAACTGCTTTTCTTGGCATATGATATCAAATTATTCAATTATGATTATTAATTATAACATTTTGTTCATCATTTGTTAAGCTTATATTAACGTTCCATGTATATATTTTAATTAATATAATCTATTTTTATCTGTTTCTACTTTTTATTTGGTGATTCCTTTGGCGCACATCTAATCAAATATAATAGTAAATACATTTTCATATAAAAAAGTAAGTTTCAGTTTCGGACCGAAACCGGACCTGGGGCCGAAATTCGGTGTCTTTTCGGCCAAAAATATAGTTTCGGTTGGTCACTAAAATGAAATAAAAAGAACTATATTTGATTTAAATAAAATAAAATCAGTCAATCTTTAAATATTCACCGTTTTTTGCAATGTGTCTCACCCAGCTGTCTTACTTTAATCTTCTTTAATTAATTACTAATCGATCACCTGTGTAATTTTTTATCAAATTGGCCAATCTGTATTTATTAAATTTCTATCTAGCATATCCTATATACATAGGTTTTTTTTTTCGTTATGTACGCATATAAGGGTGTATTAAATAGAATAACTTCATTCGATTCGATATAATTAAAACATAATTCTAACTACTAATTGGATTTTTAAATTTGCATTTAAAGTATTGTACAGATTTTCCCGGTGGTGTTGGGACAAAAATTTCATTATTGTTAAGTTATTTGTATGAGATAGATTCTTGTTTGGTAGAAAGGTATGCATTATTTTGATGACTGACGAAATTCTTTGGTGGATTACGTTTTGCTTTTCTCAATTCAGAATTATAACAACATGTGCCCTCTTCAGAAAAGATATTAATTTTTTCATTTTATAATTTTATTTATATAAATCAAAACAGAAAAGAATGAATTACTATAAGTATAATCGAGCACTTATCTATGTATCCATACAGAATCATGCCAGTTTACTTTTTGCTATTATTTAAGGTTGGATGGAATTTTTTTTTTGTTTTAGCAAACTACCAATAGGGTTAGTGCATTTCCCTTATTATCCAACAAATTTGATGATTTCACCACATTTCTAATGGGCCAACATCTGAGGAATCGGAAACCACTTCAATTTTCATTAAAAAATAAGAGCTTAAGCTTTAAAACCTTCAAAACTGAATGTGGTTTTATGTACCAGTTTTCGACTTCCGATGCCCATTTTCCGACAGGGGTTAGAACCAGTATTCGACACCCACCGTTTTTCCATTGTTTATGAGGTAATAATAGGTAGGTAGGTAAATAATAGTTCAAGACTACTTCCATAACATTTTTAATCATTTAAGGAATTCAACAGTTATAAAAATTTAAATTAAACTTGAGATCATTTTTGAGCAAGTAGATAGCAAAATAGAATTGCAATTAAATATAATTTCTCACATAAAAATACAGCTTCTTTATTAACATTAAAAAATATATATATATTTTAACTAACAGACTTTTAAGTTTTACGCAGTAGTCCTAAACTAATGTCTATGACTTAGAATCAGACTAGAAATTCGTTCTCATTGTAAAAAAAGTGATTAAAGTATAAATAAATTCTTGATAGTCCTAATCAACTGCTACAGTGATGTTAAATAAGAACTTTCCTTCAGTGCCAATAGTGGTTGGATTCGGAAGTTTTTCTATTACATCATCACTATTAACAAGGAGTGTGTCCCCATCTTTGGCTACAAATACAGTTTTAAACCTGTTGCAGCAGTGAAGCTGTCTCATCACGGCTTGTTGTGGACCAGTAACTTCCACAATTTGACAGGCTATCCTCTTCTTAATAGTCCTTGTTGTTTTGAGGAAAACGACAAAATCTCCTTTTTCGAAAGGCAACACTTCGTCAGAATTTTTGTGTTCATCTATGTTTTCCGTAACATCTCGAGAAAAGACGTCATCCATCAAAGCTCTTTCAATGTCCACCATGACAGAATCAGCTAAATTTGCGACATCGATTTCCATGTTGGTTATTGACACTTCCATCTCATCTGTAAGTTCAGGAACACTGTTTGTAATCTCTGCAGCTATGACTTTCTCTGTCGGGGAGCCAATAGTTTCAACCACTGGTAAAATCGCTCCGGAATTCTCTTCAATGTAGTCTTCTTCATTATTTGGAATATTAGTTGATGTCTCATTTTCTTGTTCATTGCTTACGTTATCTTCACTCTCATCTGCATAGAGAGGCTCAAACCCCATCTCTTCATCAGACGACGTTTCTACCTTTTTTTTTCCTCTTACCCCTTGTTTTCTTCATTTTTTCCTGCTCCTTTAGTTCTTTAGATTTCTTTCTCTGTTCTTGTGCTCTCAGCTTCAGTTCTTCTTTCTCTTTCTTTTTTTTAGCTTTCATCAATGCCCGTTCCTTTTTTTCTTGTTCCAATTTCAGTTCCTTTTCCTCTTTGTTTTTTAAGAATCTTCTGTATGTGTCTGAAGATACCACACTAGGTATCACTTCTCTTTTACGCGTAGTTTTTTTCTTCTTTTGTTCCCCTGGCCACATCAATGCATTTTTGAATGGACTGGGCACTAAGCTTTTCCCTTCATTGGGAGCAGTTGAGGTACTAGGGATGCTGACAGCGACGTTTGATGTTGTTGATAGTGTAGGAATTGTTCCAATATGATTATCATCCTCGATCGTCATGGTTTGAGGTTCACTTTCTACTATTGTTGACAGAGATTGATCTGCACTAGTGCTTTGCTTTGAAGATACTGTGACAGGCAGATAATTTTCAGGTTGCTTTTCAACATCACCATTATTGAGCTTGGTAATTGTTACAGGTGCAAAAGATTCATGTTTTTTAATGTCATCATCCATTTGCTTCCAGATCTCAAACAGGGACATATCTTCGGTTCTCAGTGGAACGGTTGATTCTCTGAATAGTTTCACTCTTTCTGATCCTATGTAATCCTCCAAAACTAAGATGGCACTTCTTAGTTGTGCCTTACTGACTTCGTTAGCTGATGTTTTTTTAGTGACAAGGTGTGGTTCAAATGGGAAGCAGACTGCTTTAGAGTTCCAAGGGACAAGTCCACATCTTCTAAAACCATTGGAAACTATGGATTTTGTAATTTTTCTTTCCAAAACCTTTTTCAATAAGTAACTAAAGTCTGTTTTCTTCAAAACAGTGTTTGCACCAATCCTTAGACGTCCAATTCTCCAGTTATGCACCTCAGTTTTCCAGGACTCTTTCAAAGAGTGAAAAACACTCACATCCATCGGTTGTAAAAAATGAGTGGTATTAGGGGGTAGTGCAATTAGTATAATTTTTTTTTCCTCGCAAAATTTACTGACGTGATAGGTCAGATGTGATGTGTGACCATCTACAAACACTATGACTGGTGTTGTTACGCTTTGCTTCGTGAGCCAAGGTTCGAAAATTGATGTGAAATATTCATAAAAGGTGGCACCGGTCATCCAACCATTCTCACTTTTCCCTATTCCCCAGCCACTAGGTACACTGACAGCTACTTCCTGAGGGACCCTTTCATACTTAAAAACTATCATTGGAGGAGCCAGCAACCCCTCAGCATTTGTTGTTATCAGGACTGTGAGACACTCTTTGTCATCTGAATTTACAGTCATGTAAACAGACCTCTCTCCCTTGGGAGCCAATACTTTTTTACCTTTTGGGTTCAAAAAGAATGCGGTTTCATCACCGTTAAATACCCTATTAGGGTCCTTCAAAATGTCAAAGTAATTATTTTCCTTCAAGTAGGCTTCAATTTCTTTGAACCATTGTTCAACTTGTTCTTTTTTTACATTGACGCGAGTTTGGGTGAGATTTTCGGAGATTTTTTGAGAAATTGAAGGGTTTCTTCTCATGAAACCTTGCATCCATTTTCTCCCGGGCCGATTATCCTTGAATGGCGTTTCCCTTTTCATGGAGTCCAGAATGTGTTTAATGCTATCTTTAAGCTGGGCAGCCGTGACAGGGAATCCTGTCCTAAACATTTTCATGATCCATTCAACCAGTCCTTCTTCTTCATTTTTTGACAGCACTGGGTCAGGACCCATTCTACATACATGTGGAGATTTACCCTTTATCTTATCATAAAGAGTTATACGCGGCACCTGATGTATTCGCGCAGAGGTGGCGATGGCCATCCCAGCATTGCAGTCTTGAATTGCGGCTAACATGGCTTCTTTAGAATAATTACGTCTTGCATCTTTTGTGTGGGGTTTCTTCTTTTTCACCTTACTGTTTTGTAAAGCGCTCCTCCGCCTGTCGTCCATTTCAGACCACTGGAACAAATAAAACTTTATTCTTAAGTAAATTCATGAAAACTGTCGGTCACTGGATCATCGAGGTGTCGAATACTGGGTAACCCTCAACCCAGTTTTCAACATCTGTTGGACCAGTTTCCGACCACTGTCGAACACTGGATCCAGTTATTATAGAGCATAACCTCAAACACCATTGGAATAACCGTTCATCAACGATTCACTTTACAATCAGAACTTAAAATTACTCTGAAACCCAGTATTCGACACTCGCGTCGATAACTGGTAAACCACGATTTTCGAGTACCTAGTTTCCGACACCCCGTATTTCGCTCTATAAAACTCATTTGAAAGCATGCAAAGGGAGGAAAACATTCCTTCAAACATAAATAACTAGAATAAAAATCGAAAACAATGATAATTTGAAGTATGTATGGGAGAGACAGCAAAAAGTTCACTCACCTCCTTAGAAGAATCGACAGCACACGTCGGCGTCTGGAACACAATAGCTTTATCACGTTTTCATACTCATAACCTCCCCAGCAACCCCTTCAAATTGGCGGGAATCGGTGGAGAAACGTTCGTAGCTGTTAAAGGAGCCAAGTTTAAATGGGTAAATAGCACTATAAGCTTATTTTTCCAAATTACGTTCGTGACTGTCGAATACTGGTTCACTGTCGGAAACAGGCGCACTTACCCTACATCAAAATAAAATTTGTTATTAACTTCTGAACAAAAGATAAAGAGCATATCATTTTATAAAACTAACATATATGCTTATCTCATAGTAAAGCCTTAATCCAGTAGTTAATAAAGAAGTACATAAAAAAAATGCGATCGTTATTGCAATCTGTTTTTGATCTCTCTTTTTAAATCGGACCAGGAATAGATACTTTATATTCCTTGGACATTTTATCTTGTCTCTAGACATTTTTAACTACAAGATGGATGCTACTATGCATTAACTTTTTCTTTGATATTTTGAAATACATACATGTATTTCTTCTTCAATCAATTAAATATAACAACATTTTTAATTTAACTGAAAAAACCCTCTTTTGCATCCATATTCATTTGCACTGTAGTTTAACTACACTTTCCACCTAGTTTGACATACAGATAACCTACTACTATACCTCTGGTTAGATCTGCTTCTCTCTGATAATTTCTAATTTCTATTATTTTTCCTTGTCTTTTTCTTCTCATCATACAATTTTTAGATTATCATAAAAATGAGTGAATTTGAAAAGCTTATTAAATCTCTAGGAGAAACATTTCAAAAAATCCTTAAAGAGGTTAATTAGATTAAGAATGAAATAAGTAATCTCAAAACTCAATCTCATAATGATTTGTTATCCTTGAAAGAGGAATTTAACAAGGTAACAACTGAACTGATGAAAATAAACCAAAAAATATCTGCTATGAAAGAAAAAGCAAAACTTACTGATAAGGAACTAAAAAAACTAAATACTCAGTTCGAGGATAGGGCAAGACAAAAACATATTATTATGTATAATATATAGGGAACTAATGATAAAACTTTTCAGGATATTGAAAATATTGTATTAAATGAAATGAGATTAAATATAGAGTCAAGGGATACAGATTACATTATATTATTAAGTAGAGGGACTTCTGGCAATAAACCAATATTAATTAGGCTAGTATCTTACAAACTAAAAATCCAAGTATTAAAAGCAGCCAAAAACTTACAAGGTTCTAGTATAGGCATCAGTGAGGACTATTCAAAAGTTGTTAGAGAAAAGCGTAAGCAATTAATGCCATATCTAATACGTGCTAAAGAACAGAATGTACCAGCTATCTTGAAGTACGATAAATTAATAGTCTCAGGCCAGTCATATTCTATTGATGATCTTGAATCCATTGAAACCTACCTTAAAGAACCCTCAACCAGTAGTAACCAAAAACACAAAAACACGAAGAAACAGAAGGATGTGACATTAGAGGAAACAGAATGCGATGATACCGAATCAGTGACAAGTAATGCTTCCACCAAAAGGAAAAGACCTACAGCTCAAAAACGCAGAGGTGTTCTTGAAAATCAAGAATCTGTTAAAAAATTGGTGCTGCCAGTCAGCCCACTGAAGCTGATAAACATGACAATATGGAACAATAGCAGTTACAGTGCTGGCAGCATTCAAAAGTATGTTTTTGGAACTGTCAAGGAACTTTTTACAGAGAATATGGATCATAATGTAATATTAGAACTTCTTGGGTATAATATTTTGTGCTTTTATGAAACTTGGGCAGTCTGGACCATTGACGAAATTGCTCCCTTTTCTATGTTTCCAAAATAATAATACAGTTTATTTTTTCTATTAGAGATGAAAATAACTAGTGAAACTCCTAAGGTAAAAAAAAAAAATAAAAATCACTCAAATAATAATCGTTCATATCGACTGTACGCCGTAATTTAAATAAATACACTGTATTTTAAAAAAGCCAAAAAAAGAAAAAAGATTACCCCTTTAGAGGGAGATTCAAACGCAGATAACCTGTGTGGGACTCTGTTACCTTACCTTTTGGCTAACAACTAATTATTTAATACTCTCTAGTAATCTTTAATAACTTCATTTACCATTCTCAGAAATTCTGTGGTGTATGGGTGTAAGTTATAATTTAATTATTAATATTATAAGGATATTATGAAATTATTAAAATAGAAGGAGAGAGAGCAATGCTTAGAAAAGATGAAAATTTAATTGAAACCATACTTCCCTGTTACATAGAATTTGCAAAATTTCCATGCTCTTGCCATGTTGGCGATATTTATAATCGACAACAGAAAGCAGTAACTCATACTTAGCTGTACTCTTATATATATTAGCTGTACTCTAATATATATATATACTTAGGTATGAGGTATTACATAAAGTTGTCCATTAACTATAGACTTATTTTAACCCCTTAGAGTTTATTTTTTCTTTTATATATATTTATTTATTGGTTTTTTATGTTAATGTTAACTATTACAAATGTTAATATTGTTTTAATAATTATGGTTTGTTAATGGACCACTTGTGATTAGTTTCAAATAAAATATATTTAATTAAATGAAAGAGAGAAACACTTTATTATCAAAATACATGACAGAAGTAGGGCTGCTCAATTACATTGAGTTGCTTAAAAAGACAGCTTTCTTATCAGTAAAAAAATGCATATTTTAGTAAAGCAAGCGTAAAACAAAATTAAGTCAAAACTAATTAGTTGCTGAATACAAAAGCAATTATAATATATAATAAACATAGACTAAAATATAATAAATATTATAAAAAATATAACATAATAAAATATAAAATATAATGAATATCACTTATTTACATTGTTTATATGAATAATGCAGCCTGCTAAGCAGTTGTCAATTATAAATATGATTATTTATAATACCTAATCTTTGCCCATTGTTCTCGCGAACCAAACCACAACCTTGTGAGTATAAACTCCCTATAACCTAATTCTTCATAAAATTTATCTTCTTAGAACTTTTTCTTATCCCTATCTACTTTTTCAGCCTGTTCGCTATCGTTTGTTTCGTAGCGAACGGTTGGGTCTAATATATACATCTCCTTACCATTTGGCTTGTGTGCTATTATATCGGCATATCGGGTGGAGCCGTCAGTGACTATGCCATATATGTACTTCCTCCAAACACTTGTACCCCTTTTCAGCCAGCATCTCCATTATGGCGTGCTTAAACCTGTGATGGCGACGATTAATCAGAAGATGGTTATGTGGACAGCTACCCAGCACATGTGATGGGGTCTCGTTCTCTCTGCCACATTTACGGAAGAGGAGTCCAACCTCTCCTACGGTTGGTCCGCCAGCTCCAGGAACTGCACGTAGAGGGGCATAATTCGTGTTTAGTTTAATAGCATTGGTCCATTCGGAGGCCGAGATAATCTTTTTATCGTAAATAAATTTATTAGCTTTGTGATTCTCCCGAAAATGACAGACCCCTAAACCTTGCCATTTGCATTTGCTCCATTCGGTAAACGACTTATCCCGAAGAAATCACCGTATCTTCTTAGTGCCAAGAGACTCTTCTGTGCCTTTTATAACAAAACCAAGTCTTTTGGCACACAGTTTTGCCTCTTCCTCATAGTTGAATATCGGCTGGAACTGCTCATCTTTAACTCTTGACAGTTTCTTGGCAATTGACCATTGCTGTAGAAGAGCCTCCCATTCACATTTCAGAATGCCCAGACCTCGAAATCTACGCGGCGCATAAAGCATGGCCGAAGATGTATTGGCTGGTAGTCCTATCATAGCCTTTACATTCCTCCTTAGCATAATGTCAAATCCTTCGAGAGTTGTTGGGCTAAGTTTAGTCAATGGTGCTGCTTGAAGGGGGTATGTCATCATCGGGAAAATATATTTTCTCCTCAGAAGAAGTCAGAAGAGGCTCATTTAGAGTAGAAACAAATATTGTAAGCATTACAGGGAACATCATTCCAGGAAGATATCTGGAATCGCAACAAATGAAGATGTTTACCACCAATTATTTGTAACAAGCGACCCATATATTACAGATTAAAGACCAGTATACAAGTATAAAAAGAAAAATGAGCAATCCGAGGAAGCATACAATTTACCTAAACAAGATTAAATAATTATATGCTATTTGTATTATTGTACAAAAAAAATGTTAAATAAAAAAAATCTATTCAATTTTTTATTTGTTATTTTCCACGTAAAATTTTAACTTGATCTGATGCTCTGATTTCGATGATATTGATTTTATTAGATTCGGTTCCTCAAAAACATATAAGACTATATCGAACACGATTTTTTGATATTTTTGACTTTTGACCTCAAATGTGGACTTGATCTTGTGGTCCCATTGCACTGATTTTGATTTCATTACATTCGGCACCTCCAAAAATCAATACAAGGATGGTTCCAAGCCGCTAACAAAGTAAATATATTTATTTATATTTTTCCCATTTTCAGCTTTTTCGGACCACTTTGTGAGGTATCGATAGAGGATCTAATATTATTAAATCCAACTCGTTAAAATCTAATAACAATAAACAATGAGCGGATCAGGCGAAAAGGTTATTGTAGATCTTCCAACGGCTGGAGCGACTCGAAGCGATATCCACCGACATCAAAACCATAAATTTAAAAGTAACTAGCGTTCAAAGCGAAAACCAGATTATAAATAGCGCAATTAAACAACTCAGAGAAGATTTTAACAATACATGGCCCAAAGCACAAAAAGAAATCTAATACTGCAAAGAAAAAATAAACGAATTACAGGCAGATAACCTATCTCTAAAAAAACAAATAGCTGATTCGCAAAAAACGTTTCTGATAACGCACAATTAGCATATGGTGAAAATAGATAACATTCCATTTATTGAAAATGGAAACCTCTTCTCAGTGGTGAGTGAAATTGATAATAAGATAGGACCCACATCGGTGAGGAAGCAATGGATATGATATACAGGACCAAAACAAAAGTCAAGGACTACCCACCATCAATAATAGCTAACTTTACATTAAACTCGACTAAAAGGATTTTCATTGTTAAAGCAAAAAAAAAAAAATAACAACATGCTAAAAGATCAACAAATATCAAGCTCAACAAATATATGTAAACGAGTATCTGTCACCAATTAAACTGGAATTATTTAGAAAAGCACGAAGCCTAATAAAAGAGGGGAAACTAATAAACTTTCTTCCGATGGGCTAGGTAAATTTAATCACTTCGGCCACTGTTATTATTTTCGATCTCTAAATTATTTTTATAATTACTAATTGCCTTGTCATTCTTATTATAACCCACTTCTTCTGAATTATTATTATTTTCATTCAACAATAAATTCAAATATTTCATATTTTCATATATATATTATTAATTTTTGCCATAAACTTACAATGCTACTCGACCAATCGTTCTTTCATAGTTATTTCCAATAAATCTACCCTTTTATCTAAATCTTCAATAGTTAATGTCCTAGATACCATTTTATTAGATTGATCCGCCATTTTATTTTAATATTACCGTTATTATTTTAATATTACCGTTACTTTGATTAATTTATTAATTATAACTAAATCGCTCTAATAATTAAAAAATATATTTCAATTAATTTTAATTTTCAATTAAATGCCCAAATACTTAATACAAATAATCTAGCCCCAATATTTCATTAGTAATTAATAATTACACGCGACGATAAAATTCACTATTTTTTTTTTTTTGCGATTTTTAAAAAGGAAAAACACCGTCTGCGAACCAATTGCTAATTATGTCCCTGATTTTATTTGAATTAATATGGGTTAGTAAAGAGGTCCGTTAAGGTCCGTGGATTTTAATTATCTAAATAATTGGGACAAGCAAAAACAACAGAATTATGCAATGTAAGTATATTATAATATGTGATAATATATACATGTATACATATAGTGAAATATATTAAATTAATATATACAGGCCTTGGCAAAGGAATGAGGTTTTGACCGGCGCTAGGGCACAATATGCCTTTTCAGAACTAGGGTGATAAGTTAGTAGGCATGTTTATATAAACTCAATGATTTCTTTGGGCACCTAATTTACAATAATATATAATCACTCTCATTACTATTTAGATAAACAATATTTATTTAATAGCCCTCTTACTACAATTAGAAATAAATATGTGTGGGTTACATCACAAGGTGGTAATTTGACACTTACGTGAGCCACTTGCGAGTCTGGTTGTGCAGGCAGAGAACGAAGAAGTTTGAGTTGATTTCAAATTCAGAAATTCTTTCTTCTGAAGACATTTTTAATCGGGGTCACCACTATTGGGTTTTATGTTGAGTGAATAAACACACTCTATAATTAATGATTATTTATTTAACTTGACAAAATAATAGAATTATTTTTTTATAGTTTATAGTATAAACTAACTTTTAGTTTTCAATGAACACAATTTCAAGAAATACAATTTATTAATTGCAAAGATAAAATTACAAAAACAGGGTAATCTAATGATAACCAGCTCGAACTCAATGAAATAACATCTGTTTAACCTTCTCCACAGAGGAGGTATGTAACACCTTTCCCCCCAATGAAAATTCCTTTTAAGATGAAATGATTATTAAAATACTATTAATCAATCATCAATCATAAGTGAATTTGTTGGTCTAAACCGCCAATTACAGAGGCTTCAACGATGCTTTCGCGGTTCTGTTTGTACCTCCTTCAAGCACGCACTTCCTCCGCGGTTTTCTTAAGATGTGCGCCTCGGAAGGCAATGCAGTCCCCGGCGGCAGAACTGGCTCATCTCTCCCAGGCTGATCTGGCTCAGGTTCATGGTCAGGCATATCTGGCTCAGATCCATCAAGTTCAGGCTCATCTAGCTCGGGAATCTCTGACATCTCCTCTGGCTCCTGTACCTCAGGATGCAGGCTGATACGCGACCTTCCCGACAACCCCTTGTTAAGGAAGTATGTTTGTTACCTTAAAAAGTTGGTAATGTGCCTTCTGTGGTTCAGACCAAGGGTGAGCTCCTTTACCACATATGACAAAGGGCCAGTTTTTTGTATGACCTCACCCAAAATCCATTTAGGGCCTGAGGATCGGCAGTTCTTCATTCTGACAGTGTTCCCTACCTGGAGCTCTCTGGAGTTGGCATGCGTTGTCAGGTCCAAGGTCTCCCTTTTTTCGTCAAATAGAGAGAGCATGTCCAAAGCTCTGCGAAGTCTTCTGCCGAACATCATCTTACCAGGCGTCACCTTCGTAGCTGTTGATGGCGTCGTATGAAATTTCAACTGTATTTATGCAAGTCTGATTTCCCAGTCACCTTCACTTAGCCTCTTAAGGCTGGACTTAACGGATTGGACTGTTCGCTCCACTTGGCCATTAGAGCTCGGGTGAAATGGTGCTATAAATATGCTCTTTATTCCATTAATTTTTAAACAATCTTGTATCTCGTTAGATTTGAAAGAAATCCCATCCTCGACGCCAGTTATATGTTTTCAATGAACACAATTTCAAGAAATACAATTTATTAATTGCAAATACAAAATTACAAAAACAGGTTAATCTAATGATATCCAGCTCGAACTAAATGAAATAACAGCTGTTTAACCTTCTCCACCTTAACCACACTAACATTCAAATTCAAATCTTAAAAATAACTTTGATAACAATATATATATCATAACCTTCAGTCTATCTGTTTTTACAGTGTTGCCGGCCGAGCGATATATTGGGTACGTGGAGAGGGGGCCCCCACAAATCAGAAGATATAATAAAACAATTATTTATCCAAAGGCTGCCAATTTCAACCGAGGCTATATTGCAGGCCTCGGTACAAGAATTGGAGAAATTAAGTGATACAGCTGATGAAATTGCTGGTGTTAGCAGACCACAAGCAGCAGTCTACGCCACTTCTTGTGTCGGAGAGCACGGAGGTTCGGAGCTCAGGATAGAAATTGAAGCCTTAAGAAATGAGGTACGTAACCTGTCCACCAAAGTACGAGATTCTAGATAGATCCCCTACCCATGGTAGCCCTGGTTCCTATCAACATCGCCAGCGTTCAAAGTCATTATCCCAAAACAAATCTGACTGGTGCTGGTACCATGCGAAATTCGGTGAACAGGCCGAGAGGTGCCGATCCCCTTGTTCCTATTGTCCAAAAAACTAACTGTAAGACAGACATCAGCGTTGTGCTCTTGCCATGGAAATTCAAGTCTCCTTTTCTTGACCGATAAATCTACGAAAGTAGCATTTTTAGTGGATACCGGAGCCGACATTTCACTTATTCTTCCAAGATTTTGTGACGCGAGATCCACTATTACTAAATATCTATATGCAGCAAATAATACTCGAATAACCGCATACGGTACATGACTACTTAAATTAGACTTTGGCCTAAAAAGAAGTTCAACTATAATTTTCTTTTAGCTGACGTTTCCAATCCCATTATAGGGTCGGATTTTATAACTCATTTTAATCTTTTGGTTGATCTTCCCGGACGAAGAATCATCGACAGGGCTTCATTTTTAACACTTTCTACGACCATTTTCCGTTGTGATGCAATCGTCCCACATTCGCTAAGCGCTGTTGAACATTCGGACCCCATTAAGTTCATGCTAAAAAATTATGGTCTCGACGCACCACCTACCTACCGGGATGTCAAAAAAGTAAAACCTACAACTCTGCACCGAATCGAAACCAAAGGTAATCCAGTTTATGTTACACCCAGACGCCTATCTTCGGAAAAACATCAAATATCCAAGGCCATATTCCACAAGATGGAATCTCTAGGACTATGCCGCTCATCTAGTAGTCCTTTACGTATGGTCCGCAAGAAGAATGGAGAATGGCGCCCATTTGGAGACTACCGTCTGTTAAATTTCGATACCCTCTACCAAACATTCAAGACGTTTCTAATTTCCATCCAAAAAAACGGTTTTTTCAACTATCGATCTAATGCGAGCCTACCAACAAATCCCCGTTCACAAATATCACATAGAAAAAACAGCTATCAACACCCTTCTTGGACTCAAAGAATTCCCCCTTCATGCCCTTCGGGCTGCGTAACGCAGCGCAAAGCTTCCAGAGATTCATCAGCCAGGCACTACATGGTCTACCCTTTTGTTTTAAATACCTAGACGATATCCTAGTAGCTTCCTCTTCTTCAGAAGAGCACTTAAAACATTTGGGCGATTAAGAGATTATGGGATATTCTTGAATCAAAAAAATGTGTTTTCGCGCAATCCAAGGTCTCATTTCTGGGTCACGAAATATCAGAACGAGGAGTTAAACCTTTGGATGAGAAGCTGAAAATTATTCAAGATTTCCCGATTCTAAAAACAGTCACGCAATTAAGAAGATTTCTGGGAATCTAAAGCATGTGGGATAATGATGAGCTGCTTCCCGAATCAGAAGATGAGCAGAAAAGGGGCCCTATGTAAGACGAGGAGGGAGTGTAGGGAATCGACTTTTCCTTTATTTTATTTTATCCTACATAATGTATTTCTTAATTTTCTGGTTAAGGACGCCGCCCCGACATGGTAGAGCGCCGCCGCTGAGAACGTGCGTCGAGGAATGATAACAATATTTATCATCCGCCACTGTCATCGAGCCCGGGTGACACAAGTGGGTCAAACCTTTCGAGCTCCTCTTCGTTTAAAGGGAATGATGTGACGAGCCGTAAAGCGTCGTCTTTTGCAGCCTGATTTTATTACTTGAAAAATTCGGACCACTCAAGGTGTCTTTTAGTGGAGTAATATTACGTGAATGGGAAAAACACGACGATCCTTTCCTAGAACACAAAAATGGTTCAAATACTGAGACTCTTTTATAATTTATTAAATGAACTCAAGAATATACCCACATGAGTTGTAATTTATGCAATAAGTAATATTTCTGTATATACTTTTTTTTATTTCTTGAACTTGAAGTAAAAATGAGAAGAAAGGTAAATAAAAAAAAAAATTTTGTTTTTTGAATTAAAGCATGGGATAAATTACATATATAATATTTATTTATGGTCTTAGGTTGAATATTTTAATTTATAATTTTTAAATTATTTTATTAGAGAAATCTTTTATCTTCTAATAAAATAATTTACAGATATAATAGTACAAATAATAATTAATATATTCATTGAGGTAAGAAAGTCTTCGCTTCTGGATAAATTCCTCTGCTTCTTGCCACTCCTCAGGTAAATTGTCCCAGATGTAATCTAATGTATAGTCGAAAGAGTACAAAAGTAATGATCGAGGTAAAGCTCTCAATTCTTCTGTAGTTAACCTTCCGTCGGGCGCGTTATCTGTGAGATACACTTTTTAAAGAAAAATATTCACCAAACTGCCTTCTTGAGGGTTGTGATGTTGTGCTCCCAGTTATGTGTTCCACAGGTCCTTCTGTAAAGTTCAGTAGTGCAATTTCATTGGATAGTGTTCTTTGTTTACTTGCCATTATTTTTAGTCTGCTTGATACAACGCGCCTGTTGACATAATTTTTTTCAATTCCATATTTCTCTTTTTTATTTATTGATTTAGTGTCTCTATGTAACAATTAAAATATACATATATATTTTTTTTTAACTTTATTTCATATCTGAATTACTACTGAAGCCTATTATCTGAGAGATGCACGAGTCCGGCGTCGTATTTTTCTACTTTTCGTAATGGAATACAAGACTATTGGAGACTCTTCATAGTTGAAGTCCCCAAAGGTCCATTTCAATTCGTGGATATTTTTCATCACCCATAAATTTGTCCTCGACTTGCTCACTTCTCTGCTGACATCTTGAGGTGGTTTGAAAAACCAATGCCAAGAAGAACCATGACAGACGGAGACAACAGACGAGACAACAGATAACCGAGTTAGAGGCTGTACGATAGCCTGAAAGTCGATAAAAGCAGCCGAGTGGACATACTTTGTCAAAGACTGATTGTGCAATTAAAATAAGAGGGCTCTATATATGGAAGGGGGGGGGAGAGAAGTGTGTTTTTTCAGTACAGTTTACGGACCAAACCGGTTCCCACTTCGTATTTTACTATTTTATCATGGAGAATGTGACAGTACGCCTTAGTATTGGCCGGAAAGTTTTCGCTCGCTTCTTTTTGAACACGAATATCGATAGTAGTACTTTTTATTGCTTCAGATTGTTTAGAACAATCTATAACGACGATAGGTGCAAATTTCTCGAAATCGGATTTCGATAGCAGAGGCTGAGAATGTTGAATATCATAATAACTTGTTTGAAACTCGTTATACATCTCGTAGAGGAGGGCCACTCTTCCTTGTTCAAAATCTAAATTCAAGTCGTCATAAGGATAATGTTCGCTATTTAGGTAGAGTTTCAAAATTTTCAATTTACAACTGTCGAATTGACTGCTATCTTTGTCGGCTTTTCACATTCTATCAATTTGAAATGCGATAATAACATAGCGAAGCTTTTCTAAATTCTTCGACATTTTCACTGTCAAATTTTGTTGCTGTGACGCGGGTAAACTAGGGTATTCGTAAAGATCCCAGGATCTGAACGGTATAGATACGACTATGTTCTTGTCTACCATTTTTAACAACCTTAGACGTTCTAGATCCAAAACACGGACATGAGGCATCCTCCATTCCAGTTTATCTAATTCTATTTGTACGTCATCGTTACCTAGAACACAGTTCAAGTCCGTACTCGACCTGATTAAAACGGATTCCTGCTTAAGATTGTTCAATATTTTTCGATAGTCCTCAAATATTCCTAAAAGAATATCCAATGGCAGACATACGCTGAAAAACCCATTTTTATCAATAGAAAGAGTTTTATGTATAGTCGAAAGAGTACAAAAGTAATGATCGAGGTAAAGCTCTCAATTCTTCTGTAGTTAACCTTCCGTCGGGCGCGTTATCTGTGTGATACACTTTTTAAAGAAAAATATTCACCAAACTGCCTTCTTGAGGGTTGTGATGTTGTGCTCCCAGTTATGTGTTCCACAGGTCCTTCTGTAAAGTTCAGTAGTGCAATTTCATTGGATAGTGTTCTTTGTTTACTTGCCATTATTTTTAATCTGCTTGATACAACGCGCCCGATTCTTGATCCAAAACACGGACATGAGGCATCCTCCATACCAGTTTATCTAATTCTATTTGTACGTCATCGTTACCTAGAACACAGTTCAAGTCCGAACTCGACCTGATTAAAACGAATTCCTGCTTAAGATTGTTCAATATTTTTCGATAGTCCTCAAATATTCCTAAAAGAATATCCAATGGCAGACATACGCTGAAAACCCCATTTTTATCAATAGAAAGAGTTTTACCGGAAATTATCTAGCCGATATTTTCCAGGCCTTTGACTTGATTCAAACCCAGCCTCTTTAAAGTGGGTACCCTTAATTGAAAAATTAAGGGGAAAGAACCTGGCGGTTGAGCGTGATCACGGTCAAATCACCTCCTTGCACGACCGCTGACCAAGAAACAGTACTCTTCCTTACATAGTACTGCACCCAAGACCCTTTAAGGGTTGTAGTGGTACAGGTTTTTTTTTTTTTTTTTTTACTTGATTCGGCGAAAAAGATGCGTGTCCTTTGAATATCGTCGTTATTCCGGAGTTTCTCACTCTATCAACTTCTATGCCGTTCATTTCGTATCTGATCTCGTTAAAAAAAAAAACAAAAAAAAAACGCGTTATTAGTCAATTTCGAAGTAGCTCCAGTAGTACCGTCATCTTTTAAAATCCGTCCTTCAATGTAAATAAAACGAAGAAGGAAATGTATAGACATCTTGTTGATGGATAGGTATTCTGATTCATCAGACTGGTTAAAAGTGTTGCCCGCATACGGTTGAAGAGAATGATATTGAAACTGTGTGAGAGAATCATCAAACTTTAGGATCGACGCGATGTTTAGTATGTTATTCATAATTCATTTTTAAACGAAAACCGCAGTGTTTTAAAAGTCGATGTTTGCAGGTGTCAAAGGTCTCGTTGATTTTGGTTTACTAATTCTTAGCAGCGTTTGACATCTCCTTTCAAAACATGTCGCACCATCATTGCTGCTGCTGCTGCTGGTAAAATCAATCCCCATTTTTCTTCTTCAAATTTAATCTCAACGTAACGTAATCGTTTCTCCTCTAAAGTCAATGAGCTCACCGGTTTGATCTTCTGAATGGACGATAATGGTGTCAACTGTCAATTCCTCACGGTAGTAGGATAGTAAATGACTGGATTCGAGGTTTATATCCTGGCCCAACGGCCGGAAAGAATTGGTGTATGCTATGATCCGGTTGTCCATTCTTACGTATAAGACCCCGATGAGATGTTACAAATAATCGAAATAACGTTTACGCTAGGAGTTTGAACAATGTTGCTTAATTCGGTATACCGGTGTATTGGATTAATGGCTACTTCGGGGCTAGGCTACTAAACCCCATTAGCGGGCCGATGGAATGTGGTTTGCCTTGAAAGTTGAAAAAACCTGCTTAGACGATCTAACTTCAGTCTTCAGGGTACTGGAATTTCCTCTGAGTACAAGTACAGCACCCGGATCACGGTGATTTCGTCGCTTAGAAAAGATTGGATAGCGTCGATATCATCATACGATCCTTCAGGTATTTGAATGGCCAGATCACAAAAATAAAACATATGGTTAACACCCTTTCTTTATGTTTGTATACGTGTAAAAAGATATTAACCCGACTGTACAATCCGACCCTAATTCTAGAGGAGGTAGGAAGTTGGCGCGGAGAACGCTAGACTTGTCCGTAAGTGTCACCATGTAGCTCATGGTTATCAATGATCACAGCCTGTGAGAAACGTCGACTAAATACTTTAAGCAGAGATGACCGCAAATTGGTGTATTCCACTTCTGAAAACGTCGGCGGTTATATAATACTTGACAACCTTTAAAATAATCTACCAATTGAGGAGGAGGTTTTAAATTTCCTAAAGAATCAAAGTATTTCACACCATTATCTTTTCTTACATAACAGACCCAATGAATACCAGGTTCTGAACTCTTATTTAAATTTACAATAGCTGACTCATGTTTTTTTGAATATTTAGGAAGATTATCAATCATAAACACTCCGCGGAAATGTGGAACATTTAAAACTTTTGCTAAACGATTTATTTTCAAATCGGTCAAGGGTTTATTCAGTAGCCCTATTTTTCTTGGTCTTTTTTGTCGGGTTATAAAAAGTCCGTAGCCATTCTTATACGGTTTCAAATAAATTTTCCAGTTTTCTGACCATTCATAGCCAAATTATGCCTCTTTTGCTCCTCCAATTTCAGTTTAGCTTCTTTAGCTTCATTGATCACCTTGGCTACGCTCGTCCTGCCAAAGATCCCACAGTGGAAAGTCCTGCCATCAATGGTACAAGAAATTTTTAGAAAACCTCCCTCTTTTGGCAGCGGAAGAACTCTAGGTGGTGAAGGTTTCGTCTTACCACGTAGATGCATTTTAGCCTTCTTATATGCCGCTTTTGATGCACTGAGAATAGATGATACATCCTCTACTTTTGACAATTTAATCAAGTTAACGAAGCTAATCTTCTTTTTCTTATTTTTTAAACCTGAACCAATTTTCCTTTTTGCTTTGATGGCATTTGTAACTAGCCAAGCCGCGGGTTTTTCTCCCCATTACATATCGGGAGCTTTAACCCGTTTCTAAGCATTATCAGCCAGAATCTTGTCCGCTTTCCTACGACTATCCATGTCTTTGTTTTTTTTAATAACCTATATCGTGTTCTTTAAAAGCTCTATCAAGCTGGTTTATTCCGCTATCTCCTCTAGCTAAGCGTTTTTCTAGTTTCCTACCGGGACCGCAAATTCGTATCTTAGAAGGTGTAATTCAATCGGCAACTTATTGATAAGACTGTTCTGCAAGCTTCTACCTCTGCGAGCCTTGTGACTCATACTGTATTCAGAAAATGAAAAAAAATTATGTATATATAGGATGGAAACATGATGTTGTTTACATTCAGAATGAAATTAGTTAAACAAGTACATCGTTTCCCTACTACCAACTTTTCCCGAGTTAAAGGAGAATCGAAGGAGAGACATAGTTCATTATTACAAAACACTATCTGAGCCTCGATATCTGGTCCGAGCGGATGCATAAAGACCAATATTATGATTATATTGTTATTAAACCCCAACGGCTTAAAATTTAAAAATATGTATCTTTTCGAAAAAAACTTTACATCAACCTAAATATCAGTATTTAAAAAGCGTCGTAAATCTTGTTCCAGAAATAAAATTATACGGAATCGAAGATGCGAAGAAATTGCCTCAAAAAGTCGAAATCAATTCGGTCTGCATATTTGATGATGTCACAGTGGAAGATCAGGATATAATTAAAAGATACTTTATTTATGGCCGTCATTGCTTTTATTTAACACAAGTTATGTTTGTATCCCGAGACATCTTATCAGATGTAATTTTAACTTTCTAATAGCTTTTCCTCACGATGAATTAAATTTGAAACATATTTATGATGAACAAATAAGCACACCAGATTTAAGTTTTACTCTTTTTAAAGAGATCTGCTCGTTAGGCTGGAAAGAACCGTTTGGCTATCTCGTTATTGCTAAAAGTAGGGGTATGAACAATGGACGTTTTAAAAAAGGAATCGACACAAACATTGTAGATATATAAAGAGCGATCCCGGCAGTAATTATCATTAACAATCATGGACCCGAAAGTCACAGGTGAAATAATAAAAACAAGTGAGATTTTGAAAAACAAATTTCGAGTATTAAAGCGTAGTCACCAGAATATCGAAGCGGGTCGTCAAGAATTTTTCACATCCGTGCTTCAAACTCTAGAAGACATTTAGCAATCATTAAATGAAGAATCCAAACCGGAACTGACTCCCAGAAAAATAATAAGTTTTAATGAGCGGGACGAATCGCCAGATAAAAACGAGTCTGCTAGTATTTACCGAAAATAAAATTCATTGCCGTAAACAACGCCTCACTACAAAAGAGCTACACCGTTATCTACATTTTCTTTCACGTATTATCATGAGAAGAATACGAGGCCGAGTTTGTGACTGACGAACCACTATTAGAGCAAGTCAAAGAATACGCTAAAACTCCACAAGGAGAAGACGAATTTAAGGAACATCTCGCCGAACGTGGAAACCAGCAAAGGAAATACTTGGATAAGTTGTTAAAAGACAATGAGGCGCACGACGATAGTTATGGAATTAGAGTCATGCCTTTCTGTTTCCAAACATCGACCATATATCTATAAACAACATAGAGTATGAAGGAACTCCGGGATTGTTGCAGCTACTCTACTTGAAAAACCCACAAGATTATACCGAGACCAACTTGGAAAGTATAAGAATATTTTACACTCGACCAATGCACACAGGAGAGGCTATAACGAAGAACAAGGGGTATTTAGAAACAGATCTGAGAAACATAGAAATGTAATATCCAATTTATTTCCACCGGAAACCTTAAAACTCCATCACCTCAAGTCCGAGAATGAAGCTCCGTTCTCACACTTAGAAACGGGGCACTGGTCTTATGAGAGCCGAGAAACCTCTGTATGAGTATTGAAACGATCCAAATGAGTTAGTAAATCTTCTAAAGCTGTTAATGGCTTCCGCTCATGCCGGTCATGAAAACTACCAAAACGAAACAGAATCAGTGATTGAAGAGCTACGAGAAAAAAATATTATATATTAAAGACCATATATAGCTAGGTTTAGTATAAACATGACGATAAACAAGTTCGGATCTCACATGTTATTAAAGCAATCAGCAATTATCATCAATATAAAAACAAAATTAAAACAATCAAATAAAAAAAAAACCGCTATTTTCCGTTTAGCATATTGAAGTCTGTAAAGGAAATCGACGCACGCAATTTACGAATAATCAATGTTGCAAACCCAATCGCATGACGCTGCTAATAAGGTGTATTGGGATACGCTAGCGGCTAAATACACTGATTCAAACAATTGGCCAGGTAATTGGATTGATGGAAAAAGAAAAAGACAATGTTTGACTATGTTCAAGTGTATTTAAGTAATTGAATGCATGTATTTAAGTTAACTGGTCAACAGCTGTTTTTTTAATACCTTTTGACTTTTTAATCGTTATTTCATTATTCGTTATGGATGAATACATTTTCGGTCTCAAACTTACAAATTCGGTAATATGATCTCCAAAAGTTTCATCTTTGAGCAGGCCAACTACTTTTTTTTATGACAGAATGACATAAATGATATGTGGGGAAATTGCTTGTGTCAAAATATTTCTGTAAACCCCTAGATATATCGAAATAAATGTCCTCAGTCTGAATATTGTATAACAATCAATCGGTGTCAGTATAGCATAAAGTAATATTGTCAATACCATATTTTTTCATGAAGACGTTATAGTGGTAGATCATACATTAAATCCTTGCTCAAGTCTTACACTGTAAATCCCATACACAGAGTTATTTTATCATAAGTCCACTCGAAATCGGCATACGGCAGTGGAAGGTTCATAGCATATCCGTACAGATTGTTAACATCAACATAAATTAAGTAATTACTTAGTTTAGTGGAGTCATAGTCATTTACATATTTATTATTAGCTTTTGCGTATCGACATATATCGACATATAACTTGACATATTCCTCCCTCTTCAAAGAATTGCAACATATCCATGTCTTTCAAAATATTTAATTTTATTTGTACATACTTCAGCATTGCGTTCCATGATAGTTGTGGCAAGGTAAAAAACGACGCAGGGTCTAGTTGATAAATTTTGTGACAAAGTGATCTGAAGGTTTCAATAACTTCAAACAGGTGAGAGGGCAGAACTACATCTGTTTTTATATACAATTCTGCATAATCTTTTAACATTATAATGTTAAAGATTTCCCAAACTTTTTCCGCATGTTTATAGTCAGCATCACTGATAGGTGTTTGTGTTAAATCATTAAACAAAAACATCTTTCGACGGTAACTGAGTTTCATTTAAACGTTCAAATGAATTAAATTATGTATAAGGAAATACACCTTTCCTCGTCAATAATCTTATTTTTTCTTTATCTTTAATAATCTTGTACATGTGGAAATATATCAGATGTTGCTTTCGAATTCTGGTGCAAATTTGTTACTAATGTATCCAAGCTAGATGAAAGAAATGTATTTCAACAAATCGACATTTTTGTGTTACATCCTTTGAACTGTATACTAAAACTGATGTATTTGTCTGAATTGCTCGGAATGACTGTGACAATCTCACAAATACCCAAAAAAGGAATTAGAAAGGGAGTCATATCCTTGCAAATTATGTATATCCGGTAAAAACCTGAATAAAATAAGGTTTCTTCCCCCTCAAGTTACATGCATTATGTGCTGCTCCAATAAATTTGCCCGATAAGTGACAGTGGTGTCGCACACGATCGTTTTCGTGGATATTGACAAAATACACAGTCTTTAGCCGAGGAGAACGCGAACATCTACTCTTTAGTCATTTCTTTCATCGCAAGAGTATTACCGTATATATTATCCGCTTCAACCGCTAATGATTTGAGCTTTTCCAACAGTAATAAAAACATGCAATTTCATCCTGTATAAACATATGGTTTCAAATCGTACATTTCGGACTTAACGAGAAGTAAAACGGAAAAGACATGACGCTCATGAACATCTTTACTCCAAGAGGATGATGGATTTGAATTAGTTCCAGAAATCAGTACTAAAATGGATTCAATATCTGCATAAACTACAATGGGAACAATTTGTGTGTATTCTACATGTTTAAACTGTATCTTATAGTCTTTCGAGAATTCGGATCGCACAGCTTTGAAGTTACTACAAAAAATTTAATGATCACGCATGCGCTCGTTGCCGTTTTTTCCATTCTTGTTTACATAACGCCTCGGATAGACCGTCAGACATCTACGACATATTGTGTAAGAACCTTTTGAAGAAGATATCTGAGAACTTATTAATCAAGATAGATTTGTGATTAAGCAGTAGTGACATGTTTCACCGTTTTGTAAAAACAAAAAATCAAAGGATTTATCGTGACTATCCTTTTTAATGTAAACGTACCTATAGTGGACACTGTTCCAGTAGTTGCCACTTAGACAATTAAATTTTGAAAATAAGACAACTAGGCTTTAAATCAGCTTCAAACTTCGAGTGAATGTACCTACTACCATCTAGTACTGGTATGGGGAAATCCAGCTTCTTCAAGTTACCAAGGGATCCAACAATTAGTAATTGCAAATTAATATTTCGTCCAACATTGTATTTTTTTATGTCATCTGTATTTCATTAAGGAGGTAGTTCAATTTCATTAAGGAGGTAGTTAATTGTTTTTATATTTTTGGGGATTTGGCATAGTTATTTATAAAGTAATGAGGTGTTCCCAAATAAGGAAGACTTCATAGATTCCATTTTTTATATTTCCGTTAGAATAGTTATTTTTGTTTGGTCGTAGTTTTAGTGGCCACTTCTAACACCAATGTTTTTGAAAAATTCAGTAGTGGACACCAGCTGTCCACTACTAGCGTTGTGGGTTTATTTTTTTTTCTATTATGTCAATTCTTTGAAAGCATTAACAATGCTTTATTATTTATAATACATATTTTGATTTTGAGAATCTTAGACCGTTAAATCTAGTAGTGGACACCTTCAGTCCATCCATTACTAACGCCAAGCATTTTTACTACTAAATAACCTGATTTGTGAAAATTGGTTTTTTTTCTTATACGATGATCAGTTGTGATATTCTTGTGACATGACATAAAGATCTTAAGAGCCATTCCTCATAATTATACTTGACACAACTGAATATGTAGAGGTGTGAAAATAGATATCAAATAAAAATATTGTTCATTATTTTCTTAAGGCTCCAATAAAAATTTTCAAATACCGTACCTATTCGTTTACGACATTAAGCAAATATGAATCACATTGTCTTAACAAGACTCAAGTGATATTTTGGCCTAGGTATATTTAATGCCTTCAAGCAGAAATAGTTATTTATATATGTTTGGAAGCAAATCAAAAGAGTTTTACCTGAATATAACGAGGTTTGGCTCAATAAACAGAAGATTGGCTTAAGATAGCTTACAAGTGAGTGAATCGGAAGAGTGTATAAGGAAACAATGACTACTTATTTAACAATCCTGTGTACAGCACACCGATAAAACAAAACACACTTAAATTTTGACAGAAGAGGAACACAGCAATGTTGATAACAACCATAATAATCAAAATATCATAAAATTAATAATCATGCTGAGCACTTTCAAACGATCTTCTATTGAGTGGCATAAGATAGCCAATGAAGTTATCCCAACAAAGAATGTGCACACACTACTTTAGGTCTAACATCAGATTTAGTAATAAAATAACACAAAGATGAGACAACAGTTGGAGAAAATAGAAATAAAATAGACAAAAGAGAAAATGTTACTGAATATATACCTAAAATGAGAAGTAAAAGGGAAAAAAACAGAAATTTCTCAGAAGACGATAATTCTTGGATCACTTCAGGTTGTAGTACCGAAGGTGAGCTTTGGATTTGGTGAACTTGATGAATATTGTATGGATATGGAGGGGTATAGCGGTAGAAGCAGAGAATGAAGAGGAAGGGGGAAAAGTCGGAAGTGA
Organism: Aelia acuminata; assembly: GCA_911387785.2. Classification (NCBI taxonomy): domain Eukaryota; kingdom Metazoa; phylum Arthropoda; class Insecta; order Hemiptera; family Pentatomidae; genus Aelia; species Aelia acuminata. The sequence goes on from CAJVQU020000010.1 coordinate 1,555,491, forward strand.
AGCAATTTATGAAAATATTTTATGGACTTGGGCCCTTAGAGTCGATAATTTCTAATCAAAAGACAGAAATATGTTGACAGCTCAGGGGCAATGGGACGCAGATAGCTGCCTGTCACCCTCGGCCTGTCTCTTCTGGAATCCTGGCTCCCGCAGGCAGCAAGCAAAGTAATCTCGCTGTCCCGGAACATAAGAAATGTGAGAGCGCAGGGAGGAGATCAGACATGTCAAGTAGCATCATATATATGTCATTAACTAACATTGTACTCGAAATCCACCTTTTTATGTTTTTCACTTTTAAAAAAATAATATCTTGTCAGAACTATTATTTTAGTTTACCTATTAGCCCATTACGCTAGAAAATAAGCAAGTATTAATTTATGCATTTTAAGTAACAATAATTTGGACTTTAGAACAAGAAAAAGTAGCGAAAATGTTTGTCCACTACTAACGCATTGAGGTGTCCACTATTGAATTTTCTGAATTTATAAATGTCCACTACCAGTGCAAATTAGACCATTAAATAAAAATTGAGAAAAAATATAATTTGCTTTTAATTAGTATTTTATTGGTTACAAATTGAAGGAGGAAGGATTCTTGTATACCCCAGATGTGTATTCAATCTCATGAGTATCCAGGGAAACCCTTAGCCCAGAAAAAACATTGAAAATTTCCTTAACTGTGTCCACTACCGGTACGTTTACCTTCCTAACTCTTATAGGATAAACGTTATTTTTCTCGTCCAATCCGTAAACATTTATAGACACATTATTTTTATTTTCAAATCTTTGAATATCCGTAATCGGAGTTTGGTATGAAATAGATTCAAAGGAATATATAGTTTGAATATTTTTGTATGCATTTGTATCATTTGATCTGACTATGTCTATGTAACTAATGATAGCTAAACGAAAACAATCATCACTATAATTTTTTACATTAATAACACAGCGTTTGCCCCTTATTGGCTTAGGCAATGGGATAAACTGTGATCCGCCGAAAGGTTTGTATTTATTTTTATGTACATTTTGTTAAATGTACACAAATATAGTTTGCTGAGGTGTACATCCAACCAGAATCTTTTTTTTTCAAACTCCTCCTGTTCATGTAATATTTTGTCAAAAGTTGCTTTAATGTACTCTTCCAAATCTACCGAATTATCCACAGTACTAACTTTTGATTTGAAATAGCTCGTTTGCATAATTATATCGCTACATTTTTTATGTAAGTGCACTCTAACATTATATTTAGTTTAAGATTTTTCCAAACAGCTATGTACGAGTTTACTACATTAATTAACAATTCCTTCTTATTGTTTAAAATTCTGACGCCATCCGACTTTTATCATCATTCGGGATGTACACATCTTTTACCGCATTCCCCAGGGAAGTTCTAATAATACCGTTCTCCTCGGCAATGGCCTCTTCTCGCATCTGCTTATTAAACATACTCAATTTCCTTTTCTTTTTCATCGGTACTTCTACTCCGGCCATGTTAGATGCTTTATCGCTACTAATCGTCTTAAGAATAGAACATGTTAATTTATGTCTTTGGAGGTTATACTTCTTTCCAAATTCTTTACTACATGCTAGGCAGTAATTAAATAACCATTGGCGTTTGTGGTTCCAATTGGGTAAAAGTAACCCGCATCGATCACATAAGTAAGATTCCCGTCCCATTTTAATACCTAATACTATTATCAAATTATAAAATATCAATTCTATAATAGATTATTTACCCTAGGTCTTCTTATTCTTTCTCTATAGATTTCAATTCATACCTGTTTTTTCTGTTTCCCTGGAATCTGAATTTTAGTTGTCCTAAACAGAAAAAAGTAATCCATTATCTTGTTAAAACACATACTTTTAAACACACGTGACTAATATTTAATTTACCTTTATAATTTGCGTGGTATTCATCGCTAAAAACTTTCAAAAATCTTTTTGGGAGAAACGTTCTTATCTTCTCCCCGCCGCCTTCCTCTTCTTCGATGAGAGCTTGAATGGTTGGCCCGTATTCTGTCTCTTTTTTCTCTAGCTCAACAATTTTATACGTTTGCCCAATATTCATCTCCCCGGTCCTTTTGTATGAAATAATGTTATTCAGTTTTGCCAGGAGAGACATCTAAAACGTGCACACACAAAAAAAAAAATATACATTCTATTGGTAATGGAAGACATTCACATGCTAATTATTCAACGAACAGTTCTTAAATTACTTAGTACTTACTGCGATTGAGGAGGTGAGGACTGTATTTCGTCTTCAGTCCGACGTATGCACTGGTCTCTAAGGCAGGGCTTCCTCTGCTCCTTCTATTCAAAGGTCACACAAATGAAATCATTCAAAGGAAATCGTTTTTTTTTTTTCTTTCTTTTGATGATAAATATTGTTATCATTCCTCGACGAACGTTCTCAGCGGCGGCGCTCTTTCATGTCGGGGCGGCGTCCTTTCAAATAGATAACACGTATTGCGATAGCTTCTCTAATGCTGACTATGCATAGATAGGATGGCGGCGGCGCTCTTTATTGTCGGGGCGGCGTCCTTTCAAATAGATAACACGTATTGCGATAGCTTCTCATATGCTGACTGTGCATAGATAGGATGGATAGAATGGATTCTTTGTCGTCTTAACTACTCGAGACCGTCCGGCGTTGCCACGTCTTGCTCAGGACCTCCGGAAAAACACGAAATACACCACTCCCCGCTAGATTTAGACTGTAAACTAATAACCCCCTCGCCCTTGTACAACATCCCTCCCGCCCTATACTAGAACGGTCAATGACCCCAAGATCTCACACACACCCTACTACGGCACGTTCAAGGTCACGGAGGCCCTGCTCTCTCCTAAACCCGTCCTGTACACCTACTTATAAACAATGTTAAACAGCTAAAAGGTATAAACAATGTTGAACAATCGAATTCTCTTGTCCAGCTTTGAGCTTCAAAACGTTTTTTGTCCAAATTGAAATACTTGCTAAAGGCTAAAAATTGTAAGTATCATATTTTTTGTTTGAATAACAATCTGGAGTCCAAATAGAATTATGTTGAAGCAAAAATAAAAAGATTGGTAGATTTTTTAGAGTACAACATTTTTGTGATTTTTCGAAAATTCTCCAAACTGGACAAGAGACGTTTTGAAATTCCACTCCTCATATATAACTGCTAGAAGGTATAATGTACAAGTGAATAAATAAAAAAAATCTGGTGCGTGCACGCAACACACAACTTTCACTTACCCACTTACTTAGATTAGAAATGAATGCGTTGTGTTAATGCCACTTCTCAAAGATACACATTTTTCCATATTCATTTCTTACCTGATATTAAAGAACACCTAATTTTCATTAAACATGACGAATTTGATGAAAATCGTTAAAGCCGTTTTTGAGATAATCCCAAAAAAGGAAAAAATCGGAAAAAAAAGTTATGAAATAAGTGCCCCCTCCGTTTCACCAATTTTGATGAAATGTTGGCTATCACATCTTTGGCATATACATACATCAAATACCCAGTTTGATCAAAATCATTAAAGACGTTTTTGAGTAATTAAAAAAACACGTAAAAATGATACAAAATTTATTAAGTAAAGTCCCCCCTCCGGTTGATCAATTTTGATGAAATGTTGGCTATCACATCTTTGGCATATACATACATCAAATACCCAGTTTGATCAAAATCGTTAAAGCTGTTTTTGAGTAAAAAAAAAAAACACGTGAAAATGATACAAAATTTATTAAGTAAAGTCCCCCCTCCGGTTTATCAATTTTGATGAAATTTTTACAGCCATATCTCGGGCATATAAATACATTAAATACTCAGTTTGATAAAAATCATTAGAGCCGTTTTTGAGAAAATCGAAAAAAACGTAAAAAGGTATTAAATAAAGCACCTCCTACCTTAAAGCAATTTTGATAAAATTTTTGCTGTCACATCGCGGGTATATACATACACTAAATACCTAATTTCAGGTTCGCACGGTTTTTAGTTTTTGAGCTAGTCTGTTTACACACACACACACACACACACACACACACACACACACACACACACACACACAGACCATTTCGCGGGACTTGGTTATTTGGACTCAGGGGGCCCCAAAACGTGTATTTCCGTTGAAAACAGGAAGTCCAAATTTTTCACGATCGCAATACTTCCACTTACTATATATTTCATACATATGTAAGTGAAAGTAAAAAATAGAAATAAAGAACATACTTCAATCAATAATGTCTTCTGTATTTTCTTCAGAAGGAAAGAGGGGAGCGAGAGAAGTGACAGCTCTAGTAAGAATGCTGCCGGAAATGTTTCGGACAGAGACTGTTCGGGTGACGCCATCTCTGCCGGGAAAGGTTTCAACAGCTTGTCCTACTGGACAATGTATGTCCTGGGAAACAGCGTTTTTCAAAGAGGATGACTAAATCTCCGCTTGAGAGATTCTTGACACATTTGCTCCATTTAGTTCTTTGCTAGAGCGTATGGAGGTACTCTTTCCCTGACGGTCTTGATTTGTGGTTGAAGGAGACGCCATCTGGATAAGGCAGAAATGCGTGTCAGTGTTTCAGGTGGTACGCCTGACGATGAACCGCCGGTGAATAGATGTCCTGGTGTGAGAAAATCGAAGTCATGAGGACCTTCTTTGAGTGGACACAGAGGCTGGGAATTTAGCAAAGACTCAATTTTGCAGAAGGCAGTGGGGAGATCTTCGAACGTGTACGGTTGTGAACCCATAGTGCACGCAAGGAGTCCCTTGGCTAACTTTACGCCGGCTTCCCTCAATCTCCCAAAGTGAGGTGCTCGAGGCGGGATGAAATTCCATTCTACTCCCATACCATAGGTGCCTGGTATTATTAACTAGTTCGGGTTCCATGCTTCGTTGGAGCTTATAAATGTCCTTCAGGATGCTAGAAGCGCCTGCGAAGTTGGTTCCGTGGTCGGAGAGTATGGTTCTGGGGAGACCTCTATGAGAGATAAATCTTTCCAATGCTGCTAAGAAGGATGATGTGGTGAGAGAGGAAACAACCTCAAGATGGAGTGCTTTCGATGCCAAGCACACGAATAAACATAGATACGCTTTCCCTAGCGCTGAATTCTTTCTTTGAGATTCTTTGATGAGGAAAGGAACGGCATAGTCTTCTCAAACTTCGACAAAGCACCTAAATGGAGAGATTCTTCCTCTTGGGAGGCTGGCCATAATTGATGTGAGGGGTTTGGCCATCAGAATGCGGCATTGGACGCAACGGCGGATGGAGCTTCTAATAAGTTTTCCACCTTAGAGAATCCAATATTTTCCTCTAACCAATGCAAGGGTAAGAGTGGGTCCTCCGTGAAAATATTGAGGCTGAGTATGTAGAATGATGAACCGCGCAAGAGGCGATTGCTGTGGAATGAGGGCTGAATACTTTGCCTTGAATTTTAACAGGTGTCTACCACTGTTGAATGATGGAGTCTACCACCCACCCTGTCAATACCCACTTCATCGACGAATGGAGACAATTCACTGTATGATTTGGGACGAATAGCTGATTCGGAAAGGAGTTCCTTGGGCAGGTAATGCCTCTGGATGGCGTTTATGCATCGAACTTCGGCTTCCTGATACTCTTTCTCTGAGATGAAGTCCGATGAGGTAGAATTCCCATTTCGCGCCCTTCTTGCGAGTTTCAATATTCGGGAAACTGTTTTTAGCAGAGATGGGAAGAAGGAGAATCAAGACATCCAGTCACAGTTCGCATCTTGGGTTGGGTCAATATTTTTCTTGGGTCGGATATGTTGGTCTAAACGACACTTGGCATATCCTGCGGGAGCCATGATGAGAGGGGTTCTTTCAACCAAGGAGGACCGTTTCACCAGAGTGAACATTTGCAGATGGCTTGAGGTTCACATCCACGAGAGGCAATGTCCGCTGGGTTCTCCTCTGATCTAACGTGGTGCCAGCAGTGTTAGGGAATAACTGTTTGGATTTGTGTTACCTTCTTGGCTTCGAAAATGGATAAGGTGTGAACTGGAGCCTGAAGTCAAGCAAGGATTACTTGCCAATCAGTAAAACAAACTATTGTTTGAGACAGAGACTGTGGGATGGAAGAGACCAATTTTGAGAGTAATAGAGCTCCACAATCTGAGGACTGATAGGAATATCAATGGAGCTACATTAGTCTTAGCCTTAATCAGTGCAACTCTGACATCGCCACGTGGGGCTTCTGACCGCAGGTAGAGAGTTGCAGCATATCTCTTTAAGGAGGCATCGCAGAAGACAATTAGCGAGCCTGCGTGAATGAAAATTTCCTATGGATGCGAACTGCAGAAATGTGGTCCCACTGTTAAGGCTTTCCATTTAATGATGATTTCATGAGATAGTTCGTCATCCCAACCTACCACAGTTCTTTAATGAGGGACTTTGCGATAAAAATTATTGGAGCTAAAAGACCTAATGGGTCGAAGATTCGAGCTATCGCCGATAACATGGTACGCTTAGTGATTCGGGTGAGAACAATGTGCTTAGCATAGTATGAGAACGAATCATCTTACGTATTCCTGGCTAAACCAAGGATTTTGACGGAATCGTACTCTGATGACTTGATAGAGATAGGTTTGGTGGGTCTGGATATAATAGGGATGAGTTCTTGGTGAGTTTTTGCCCCTAAGAGAAAATCCACCGCCAGAGAAGATTTGCTGAAATTCTTCAACCAGCTGAGTGGCTTCACGGATGGAGTTGCCTCCCGACACAAGATCATCTATGTACATGTCCTCATTGATGCGATTAGCAGCGAGAGGGAACTCGACACCCTCGTCCTTCACGAGCTGCTTGATGACACGTAATGCATCGTAAGCACTAGACTTATGATATGACTTAACACCATAAGTCACCGTGTTGAGCTGGAATTCTTTTAACTGTTCCATGGGATTCACACGCCAGACGATCTGCTTATAGTGTCTCTCATCGGGATGTATCGAGATCTGGCGGTACATCTTTACTAAGTCCGCACAAATCGGAATTTGATAGAGCCTGAACCAAGCACAGATCTGGTTGAAGTTTCGGTCCTGAATGAAGTATATCATTAAGGCTGGCGGTGCTTGAGATGCATGAGGCGTCGAATACTACGCGAAGTTAGCGTCCTTGCCGCGATTCTTGCCACACCCCATGGTGTGTTGATTTGACATCGGTAGGAGTCATATGACCGAGATCTTGATATTCCGCCATGAATGTTGAATAAGAAAGAACCAGGGGCGTGTCCTTTTAAAGTCTCTTTTCGAGAGAGCGGAATCTTCTTAAGGATAAGTCTCGGTTGCAGCCTGACAACGTATCTGCCTTCAGGTGTGCGCGAGTGTGTGCGGAGAAAGTGTTCTTCGCAGATTACATCATCAGGATCGCTAACGGTTAATGGTAATGGCTCTTCAATTTCCCAAAATTGCTTGGGCTGCTTTTCTTTGGATGGTTTAGACTTGAGTAAATAGAGCTAGGATGTGCTGGAAGTCTGCTGAGATATAGGACGAATGGTGGCAAGGCCAAAGGCTGTTGGAATTAAGTGAAGTTGTTGAATTCCTATGTGACGAGGAACAGAAGAGAACCATGGAATCAGCGACGCTAAGCGCTTTAGCTTAGTGCCACTGTTGCCGAAACCCTTATGGGCATTAGGCCAGGTAGGGATGTAAATGAATAAAGAAATAAATGTGACGAGGAAGACCGACTACCAATTGAGGGAACAAGTCAGCGCCTATCAGGATTTCAATGGGCGCAGGAGTTGAGAAATCAGAGTCCGCCAAATCAGGTCTTGAAGCTGCTCGAAAATGAATTCCGGAATACTTTGATTGGGAAATGAGGAGGTTATATGGTGATCGAGAACAATTGCATCAGTCTTAAATTCCCGTGGGTCTTGCAAAGGACGCATTGTGCAGGAAGTAGTTCCTTTGAAGAGTGTATTTGAGATTGGCATCTCCGCGGAGTGGCTATCCCTAGCCCCAAACATCACCCCATCATCGAAAGGGGTGATGTTTGCTCCAATCGCCTTCGCAAGTGAGCTGGTGATATAAGTAAATTGACTGCTCGAGTCGAGTAGAGCACGAGCAGGATGAAAAACATGCTTCGATAAGGAAACATGCTTCCAATAAGGATCCGAGCCTTTGACAACATAACAAAATGGCGGGTCTTTGAAAAAGGGGAAGTACCAATGGTGACCAAAGATGGTTGAGAGGAGGTTTGATTTTCAGCTTGTGGCACCGTGTGGGTTTTCTTATTTATTGTTGTATCCCGCTGTCTGTCTTCCCTCCTTGATTTGTTGATGTCTTCATGCAGCAACGTGTGATGCCTTCTCTTACACGTGTGGCACGTGAATCACGATTTGCAATCAAGAGACCTGTGACCTGGTCGAAGGCAATTAAAACATATTTAAATGATCGCACTAGACGAACTCTTTCATCGACGGGCAATATTTTGAATGAGGCACAGTGGAAGAGATAATGATCTCCCTTGCAGTTTTAACAGACCTTAACAGATTTGGAATCAGCGGAGCTTGAACATGAAAAGAAGGTAGAAACAGTTTTAGAATGGGAAGAGCTATGTGATGATAAGTGAAAACGGGATTTGGAGGAATTAAACGCAATTCGTGAGCCATCAACCAGACCGGAGGACATCTTAATAGCAGTTTTCTTCTTTCGCACAAAATTAACGTCATCGTCGGACGTTGGGAACTCCTTGGTTGAATGTAGATATAATTCGAATGCCTCCTAGTCTCATTGTCTAGAGCTCTGAGTGCCAAGGTCGCGAGCAGCAGCTCACATGGGTCGGGAATCTTCAGGGCTCGAAACTGGCCAATGCTATCCGCAACACCGGTAAGAAAGTACTCGTACCTTTGAAGTTCAGATTTATGAGATGCTACATTACAATCCACAATTCCGTCTATGAGGATGCTAGTGAGGACACTTGGATTGTCATAAGTCTGAACGACCAGACTTTCCCCATGCTTGTTGATACGAACTATTCTCGACTGGGAAGCGGGCGATTAAAGAGGCAGCTTCTCCTTTTAGAGAATGCTTTACTAATTAGATAGTGCAGCTTCTCTACCCAGGAGAGTGTAGGTTCATTATGAATCATTGAAGTAAAGGTGTCTCTGAAATGGGTCCATTTGGTTAGGTTTCCTCGAAACTCAGGACTAAGAATTCGGGATAATTGAGTTTTACTCATGAAGGTGGTTGTGTTCATTGCAGATCACTTCCGAACATCGGAATCGTGACCTTTAACCTCAGATCGTTTCTGAAAAATCAATAGATTGCCCTTATCAAGTACTATTTCATTTCTGAGTTTGTCGTATTGATTGATTGATTAATTGATGTCCAAGATTCGTCGGGGAATTTGTCGTCTTCATGCGTTGTCTCTAACAGTTCGCTCATTTCGAACCGTTCATCGAAAACGCCTTGAAATTTGTCCAGTCTTCTTTGGCGGCTTGGACTTTAGCCTCATAAAGAAGAATCGTCAAGATATTGTTCGTCTTGTTGGATAGATTGCATTGCTCACCGACTGTCCGCTGGACCGCTCATTCTCCCCATTCTCCCTCTTCCTGGGTTCGCTGAATGACTTTACTCCATGAATTTAGAAGATATGAGAGTAAAGCAAAAAAGGAGTTCTCGTCCGCTTGCGTCGCTAGCTTGAATCAACGTCTTCTGCTTGATGGACAAATTTTGCTGGTCTGGAATTGATCAAGGACTTTTCTGTTACAAATGAATGCGGCCATTATGATCACATTATGTGTATTCTCTCTTTAAATATAATGGCCTCATAAGACTTTGTACGTTTGAATCAAACCGATGTAAAAACGGAAGTAAAGTACAAGTGGGAAAAATCTAAAATTGAAATTTTTAAGAGAATGTTACTATCATATCGTCGTCACCATGCTAAAGTAACGAATATGCATAGGATAGTTGCACATTCGTTACTTTAGCATGGTGACGACGATATGAACCCCCCTGTACAGATTATTTTAATGAAATTAACTCACAGATTCTTTTGAGTATAAAAAAAACTCCTGAGTTTTTGTGGGTTACCAAAAAAAACACACAAGAAAAGGTCACAGCAAACAAGTACCTACAAAAATATGGTTCGATGATGAGTGCAGAGAGGAGAAAAAGAAACATAAGCAATGTGTGAAAATGCTACGGAAAATAAATAATCTTGAAACTGTCTCATCTCTTGTTAGTCAAAGAAAAAGATATAAATAAAGTATAAGAAATAAGAAAACTGCTTATTTTGTCTCTTTAACCAAAGATTTGTGTAATATCAAAAACTCATCTGATTTTTGGAAGGTAATCAGATTATTCAACCAATTTCCTTCCCATAGTTCATCTTCTAGCATCTTACCCACTGATAGGCTATCGCGTTTAGAGTCACGAATTGCCGAATTAACCACTGCTATCAGTACCTTATCGGCTGCAGGCCGTTCACGTTCGCGCTCTCATTCAGGTTCCCGCCCTTCCTCTAGTGGTCCTCTTTGCTCGTGCCACCGTAGACTTCGTGAAAAAGCAACAAAAAGTCACCAACCTTGCTCTTATAAACAAACATCCCCATCCAAGTCAGAAAACGAGTAGGCCACTCTCTTGAGATGGCGCAGGAGTGAACAGGCCAAATACTTACTCGCCGTCTATTCGTCACCGAAATTCCTACTGGAACAAAATACCTTGTGGATTCCGAGGCAAATATTTCTGCCGTTCCTTCCTCTCCCCAAATGCGACAAACCAAACGGGTACTCTTTGTGGTTAGTGGAACGCCTATAAACACTTAGGGTGAGCGTCTAATTAACCTGAATATAGGTACGAGACGTTCTTATTGTTGGCCTTTCACAATCGCTAATGTTCAGACTCCTATTATTGGAGCTGTTTTTTTAAATCATTTTCGACTATTAATTGATCTAAAAAATAGGCGGCTTATTGACAATACAAAACAGCTATATACTTCTACATTGACTACGGTTAACTCACCCGAGAGTGAAATTCACTTAGATCCACTTAGCAAATATACTGAACTGATTCAAAATTTCCCAACTTTACTCCGCGAAGATCCAAATTTCTGTGCCATGGATATAAAATATTTTCACAGCACTAAGACAACCGGTCCACCCGTTGTTGCTAGGCCCAGACGTCTACCTCGCACAAAATTGGAATAGGTTACATTAGAATTTCAAAAAATGATCGACTTGGGAATATGTTGAGCCTACAAAAGTCCATGGTCGAGTCCCTTACATATGGTAGCTAAAAAAGATGGTTCATGGAGGCCTTGCGGCGATTATAAGGCACTTAATGCCATAACAGTTGCTGACCGCTACCCTATACCATATTTAAACGATTTAAACTCCAGACTCGCCGGTAAGACATTCTTTTCTAAAATCGATTTAGTTCGCGCCTACCACCATATTCCAATTGCACCAGAAGATGTACCTAAAACAGCGGTGATTACACCTTTCGGATTATTTGAGTTTCTAAAGATGCCTTTGGATTAAGAAATGCCGCTGAATCTTTCCATAGTTCGTTTTTAGGTTATTCTATATTTGTTGAGGGTATTGCCTGATCGAGTTGACAAGATCGTTTCGTACAAAAAACCTAAAACCATTGCCGATCTCAGACGTTTTCTTGGGTTAATAAATTTCTACAGAAGATCGTTGCCTGCCACCGCCGAAACGCAACAGCTGTTATTTAACCTTTGCAAAGATACGCGTAAAAATGATAAACGCAATGTCAAATGACCTACCTTTGCTAGTACATAAATTAAAGGAACACTTCCAGGCGCTAAAACCGGGAATACGATGCAATAACTCAGCTAAGCGACCCTACCTGGATATTCAACAAACCTCACATGTCTTTGTGCGACGAGACGCTGTGAGAAAACCCTTGCGACCTATTTATGAAGGACCATTTAAGGTGATTTTACGAACCGACAAATTCTTCGATCTTGAAACTTCCAGAGGCACGAAAAGGATCTCTATTGACCGCCTTAAACCAGCATGATTATCGGAGGACGGAACATCGCACCACCAGCAGCAACAGAATTCAACAACAGAAGGATCACAACACAATTCATCTAGTGCTCCTGTTTTTAAAACAACTTCGCCTCCCAAGAACAACCGGACACATTCAGGACGCAGAGTAACATATCCTTCAAAGTATCTCTCCGTTATCACTGGGGAGGGAGTATGTGGTGCTTGGCGACTGATATGACTTTTATTAACATGTTTAGTTAATATTGCATTCAAAATATTGTGCTATTGAAATAAAAAATGTTCTGAGTTAATTCTCATTATTAAAATGTTTAATTATTTTTACAATATTGTGGTTTAAGACCAAACATCAACCACAAGATAATTCATTCTTTGGTTTTTCTTTATTAATTTTAGGATATTAAGTTTCTTTATACTATTTATCTATTTTCTAATATTCTCTTAAGTATATAAGTATTTATTTAGTAATTCACAATCTTTATAATAAATATGTTTATTGAATGGCATAGTTATGTATTATCTATAATAACCAAATATTAGGCTAAAGTGGTGACTCCCGACAGTTGTAAAGATATATTAAATTAAGAGTAATTAAAGAGAGGAATTAAAGCCTTTATAAACTTATTTCTATGATTTATTAAATTTTTCTTTTCTGTTTTTATTTAAAACATTAGTATAACCACTCAATATTAATTTTATGCAACATATGTTTACGTTTGCCATATGTCACTCACTGAACACATTTAATTTTATAATTCTTTTCATTAATTAATAAATTCATAAATTGTGAAATACTTAATTATTTCTCCATTAATAAATAAATAGGTAAAAATAATGGAAAATACTGATAATTGTTCCTTAACAAATGGTTTTCCACCTTCAAGCCCGGAAACGATATCTGCATTTTCATCCGTAGATAAAATACCCCCGTTTTGGAAACGCGATCCAGAACATTGATTTTGTCAGATTGAGGCAGTATTTGCCAGAGCTAATATCCAAAATAGCCTAACCAAATTTTATGCAATTATACCTAAAATTGATTTCGACGTGTTAGAGCAAGCATCCGGGATAGTAAAGCGGCCGAGCGATTCTCTCTACGAAGATATTAAGAATAAGCTGGTTAATATATATGCGGATTCGGAGTCCAAACGGATTCAACAATTATTAGAGGGCAAGCAGCCCTCTAGGCGATCAAAAACCTTCGCAACTGTTAAGGCATAGAGGCAGCTACCAAGAACTGCAATAGCAGAGGATATTCTGAAGACAGTCTAGATGCGGGCACTCCTTCCAAGTATGGAGGCTATTTTGATGAGTACGGAACAGACGGCTGTGTCAAAACTAGCCGACATTGCGAATAAAATACAGGAGGTTACCCAACCAGCAGAAATATACTCAGTGCCCACCCAGAGCCAAACTAGGATAGGGGAAGCGAAAATGGAATTAGCGGTTTAGAACAGAAGATCGAAAAGTTATCCCAGCAGGCCGCCGCCATTAGCTTCAACCAACAACGACGCCGATATAGAAGCAAAAGTCCATACAGAGGAAGAAACAGGTCGAATAGCGGATAGCGAAGAAACTCCAGCAACCCAAATTGGCTGTGCTTCTACCATTACAGGTTTAAAGAAAAAGTTTGTGGAGCCCTGCTGCTGGAAAGAAAATATAAACCAACCAGCGGGAAACTAAATAACGGATCGGAAGTAACGGCAGCCGCTTCCGCACAAGCCCAACGCCGCTTTTTAATCCGAGATCAGCATACGCGTCATATGTTTGTAATAGATACCGGGGCTGCCATTTCCGTTTTACCTCCAGGTCGTAACAGGAATTCTAGTCCTAAGGCATTTAATCTTTACTCGGCCAATGGGACTAGGATCAAAACATATGGAGAGCCTAGTGTGACTCTCCAAAGCCTAGTGTGACGTTTATGTCACAATAGAAGGTATCCCGGGATTTCCATCCCCCTTGCTCTTTTTCTATTGGTTGGGGTGAATTACCGGTGCGTCTACCCGCAAGGGGTTCCGACAATCAGTTTAGTGCAAACAGTTAGTATTTGTGTTTCTATTGAAGTTTGAAAATTGGTCTACAATGAATTTTGAACTTGATGCATGGTAAGTCATTTTATGTTATTATATATATATTTAATTGTTCGGGTTTTGCTTTCATTTGGCTCTAAAGTTAAAGCATACAAAATCTTAAGTTTGAAAAAAAATGTTTAGGTTCATATTTTCGGTCATAACTCAGTGTAACAAATATGTCACACTCGGATTTATAACTACCTTTGTTAAATTTTAGTTCACAACTCGTTCGAAATCACGTAACTATTAGTATTTTTCAAACAATGGTAGTTTTTAAAAATTGTTTTTAAATTCTCGTATTCCATGTAAATTAAAAAATAAATAAACGATATATAAATTTTGATAAAATACATAAAAATATAAATATAATTTTCTTTTTGTTTTTGCTTAGTGTCTAAATAAAAAATGAATAATTTTGAAACAATAAAAGTTTTCACAACTTTAATTAACAATTTTTGAGATAGCCTTTCAAATTTTAAATTTATTTTATAAAAGTTTTCAATAACTATCGATTTTTCAGACCTTATCTGTTGTTTAAATTTTAAATTCATATTTGGAATCGCTAATAGCAGAATCCGTTTTTTAAATTTTTTACATAAATTGAGGATAAACTTTTTTTTATATAATAAAATAATAACTTTCTTTTATATAATAAAATAATAAATTTCTTTTTATATAATAAAATAATATATTTTTTTAATATGCATTGAGGGTATATCACTGGGTTTTCCCCGATTATGCTATTTCCCGAATATCTTCAATCGATATATAGTTTTATAGAATAGCAGCTTAATCCTCATTTGCCATTTAAAAAAAATAAAATAACTATTGTGGTTTATACGGAGGTATATATTTTCAAATTATATTTCATCAAATACCTTTTTTCTGGGATTGCGTACATGCTTATTTTTTTTATTTCTATTTATTTATTGTTTTTTAAGAAAAATATTTTGTTTGTGGGTGGTCTCACACTTGAAGAGGCTCTCCATATCCTAGAAGGGGATGAAGATGCTTTGCAACCTGATGTCAGTGCTGTCCAAGAAGAAGTAGCTGGCATTCTTATTGCTCCGCCTGAACATCCAGACAGACGAGGACAGTGCTGATGAAGACGAGGGAGGACTCATCTAACTAACCTAACTGCTAGGCAATTGACTAGTGATGCAGAAATTGTTCTGAGGAATAATATTCGCATAGGGGAAATATTCGAAGTGTCTGATTATGTGAAAAATAAAAAAAGGACATGGATTGAAGGTAATTTACAAAACATTCAATATAATTAATTCACCACAGAATCTAACGAACTTTTCAAAGATATTACACCAGTCGTGTAATGTTGTTAAAAATGTTTTTAACAGATGAAATTTTTACGTTTCTCAGAGATGAGTCGAATAAGTATGCCTTCAAATTCAAAAATATGCCTGATCCTCAGATGAGCGTGGATGAAATCAAAGCTTTCATAGGCATGCTTTTATTAAGTGGATAAGTGGACTTACCAGGCAAGAGGTTTTATTGGGAAACAAAGATAGCTGTTCATAATGTCTTGGTTTCCAATTGTACCAGAAGATATAGATTCATTCAAATTATGAAATGCATGCATGCTGCTGACAACAGCAAACTTGACTTATTAGACAAAATGAACAAGTTACGCCCACTTATGGATATGTTAAAAATAAATTTTTCAAAATATTTTGTCCCATGCGAATCACTAGATTTTGACGAATCGATGGTAAAATATTATGGCCGCCATGGATGTAAACAGTTTATACGCGGGAAGCCTATCCGTTTTGGCTATAAAGTATGGTGTCTCAACACAAAAGCTTGCCAAAAAAAGAGAAAAACGTATCAATTTCTCTACCTGTCCTGATTAATCAATATAATAAAAACATGGGAGGAACTGATCGGATGGACAAGGACATCGGTCAGTGAAAAATTAGCATTAGTGGAAAGAAATGGTGGTGACCGTTATTTACGTGGCTGATTGATGCTGCAATGAATAATGCATGGCTAACCTATAAGCAAGCAGGGCATCCAAGTTGCCAAAAGCTTCAGTTCAGGCGATCTGTTGTTTTGTGCTACTTGGAGAGATAGAAAACACCAACAAAGTCACCAGGGCCTTCGACATCTTCAAGTCCCAAATCATTCAGAGTTCCGATCGATATTCGGTAGGATCGGATAGACCACTTTATCGAACCTATCCCCAAGCGCAAGAGGTGCGCAAGTGAAACCTGTAAAAGTACTGTGAACACTATTTGTGTGAAGTGTTAGGTGGTTTTGTGCGTAAAATGTTTTCTTCCATAGCACAAAAAGTGAGATGGACCATGTAAAAACTGTAATTTGTAAATGATGAAGGAAATTCGTTGACCGTAGAAGAATGAGATAAAAATGGTTGGGGGTGCGGTCAAATGAAAACACTATATGTGAAATAATATATATATTGTGCCGACGTTTCAACCCGATATTCAGGTCTTCTTCAGGGCTGTCGAGTGAACTGTCGGTGATCGACTGCAGTAGGTACAAACGGCGGATAGTAAAATTGAAACCTAGGTCACGCTGTCTGCCCAGGGCGAGGGGGGTGTATATTGAGGGTGAGGGGGGGGGGGAGTCCTTGGGCGGTTGGTTGCACAATCCGGCAACGTTGCATGGAATGTGTTAGATGTGGCAACATCGGTTTGTTTACATTTGAGCTGTAGTACGAGAGTAATAACCTTGTGACGTCACCGGGGCTCAATGTGCTTGTGACATGAGGACTGTTTTTGTTTACATTTAAGCTGTAGTACGAGAGTAATTACCTTGTGACGTCACCGGGGGTCAATGTGCTTGAGACATGAGGACTGTTTACGTTATCTTTGGCGTGTACACGGGTTCATTTAATTTTTTTCCTTTTTCGCTGCGGGCCCCTCCGGACATCGGTTTGTTTACATTTGAGCTGTAGTACGAGAGTAATTACCTTGTGACGTCACCGGGGGTCAATGTGCTTGAGACATGAGGACTGTTTACGATATCTTCGGCGTGTACACGGGTTCATTTAATGTTTTTCCTTTTTCGCTGCGGGCCCCTCCGGACATCGGTTTGTTTACATTTGAGCCCTAGTACGTGAGTAATGACCTTGTGACGTCACCGGGGGTCAATGTGCTTGTGACATGAGGACTGTTTACGTTATCTTCGGCGTGTACACGGGTTTATTTAATTTTTTTACTTTTTGCTGCGGGACCCTCTGTCTCTTTTTGCTGTGGGATGCGTTGACCTGATACACACCTTGTTTGTTTTGGTGTTATGAACAATTATGAATGAAGTTGGGTTTTTTCTTTACATGAAACAATGACTTTAATATGCTTACATCATCTGAGGTGGTTTTGCTTACATGTGAGGCCTTAATCTGTTGATGCCATGTTGCTTTGTTTACACGGGGGCATTGAGTGTAATCACAATGGCTTGTTTACATGGGAGCAATGCTTTCCCTTCCACCTCTTCCTCATCTTTTCCCTTTTTCTCTCCAGTTTATAATGGGAGGGATGATGAGTAAGGAACGGAGGAGCAAGAACTTGAGGTATGAAAAAGACCGTCTGTCGACATTTGTCGGCTGGACGTCACCAGTGAGTGCTGTGAAGCTAGCGGCTGCAGGATTTTATTACTTGAAGACCTCTGACCTGTCAAGGTGTGCATTTTGTGGAATAATTTTGCATAAATGGGAATACTATGACGAACCATTAAAAGATCACAGGAAATGGACTGGAAAGTGTCCATTTATTGAGTACTTGGATCGGTTGGAGAGCCTGCATATGAAAACATCTGTAGAGGATGAGGTTGATTTTGAAGAAGAAAATAAGGAAAAAAGATATGGGTGTTGTTAATCCATCTGCGAGACTGAGAATATTCCTTCATCACCTTGACGAATTGAAAAACCTTATTGCATTGTATGAAATAAAAAGGAATGAGGTGAATGAACTTATAAAAAATCTAAAAAAACTTCATCTTTCTCCCCCGCTCTGTTAAAATTTTCAGTGCCAACATTGAAGCCTTGCGCGATGGTTGGACCACGACGATTGGGACTAGTGACTGATTACCCCATCACTAGTAGCAAACTATTCCGTGTCGGTCTCTGCGATTTTATGCCCACTGTCGCAATCATTGACAAGAAAACTACAGTGTATATGGATACAGAAGAATGGAAATTCATCGCCGATCAGGTTTCAAGGATGTTGTCTCTTTTACATGGCAGACCTAAGAAAGTGGAGGTCGAAGACCGAGTAAGATGCAAAAACGTGTATTGTACATTATCCAAGAGGGGAAGGAACAGAGTTATGAAAATTGAACATGTTATTTTTTGTTTTGCAATGTTTAATCAGAGTTCGCCAACCTTTCAGTTCGATTCACCTTCACCATGTTTTAACAGAAGCGATACAGCGAAGCTTTGTAAAAGTATTGAAAAAATCAACGATTCAATCAGCTTGATAACCAAGATGGCGGAACTCTACAAGAAACATGAAGAAGGTCAGCAAACTGAAGCAGTGGAATCTGCGCCAATAGATTTGAGTGTTAACTCTAATCCATTAGACTTGAATATAAATACTAATACTCTTTTTTATAACTTGAATGAACTCAGAAAATATGTAATAATACCGATGTGAATTGTAATTTGTGCTATTATCAATAAATAATTTTTATATTTTATGTCCTTGCCTTTTTTTTACTGACCCTTTACCCCTAATAAAAAAGGATAAAAGGAAAAAAAACAATAAAACAAACATATAATTGAAATATTTGGTTTATTTGAAAAACAAAGATTGACAAAAATTTGAGTATAAAATTATAATTAATAATTAATATATTTATTGAGATAGGAAAGTCTTCTTTTCCGGATAAATTCCTCGTCTTCTTGCCATTCTTCAGGTAAGTTGTCCCAGATGTAGTCCAATGCGTAATCGAAAAGGTACAAAAGCAAAGATCGAGGTAAAACACTTAATTCTTCAGTGCTTAAGGCTTCAATGCCTTCCTCGCCTAAGCGACGTATCACTGCCTCCATTCTGTCCATTATTATACTGATGTCATGTAATTCCTCTAGTGTAAAAAGTACTCTTCTTCCTTAAACCATAAACATTGAGGACTATTTGCTTTATGGTACCTGAGAGGGTTAATTAGCGATTTTGTGTCATAAGGCAGTCCACAGTATACACATTTTACCATATTCTTCACCCCCCTTATAAAACCTCCATGACAACAGGTGAAAAATATCCATGACAACAGATGATGAGATGAATCGATACTTCTTAATGTTTGCTTACGAACATCTTCTTTTTTCAAGTTGACTGCTTCAGAATTTTTGCTGATCCATGTAGCCAAACGGTGTGCTTGATTTAATGAACAGACGAAAGATGAGTTGAAATGAAAACGACATGCAATGTCATTTTCTAATTGTTTGAAGTTTGGACAACCGAAATCATGTAGGTCATAGACTGGTTTATTAATAAGTTCTTCTATAAACCTGCACTTTTCCAGACCTTTTCCTCATAATATGTCAAAGTCGTCAGTAGCATATTCTAATAAATACTTCATATCTTCATATTGCACATCGCCGTAGTCCCATTCCAATCCGTGAATATGTTTCTTAACCCAAAAGTTCGTCTTTGACTGCCCCACTTCTTCAACATCTTGAGGTGGTTTGAAAAACCAATGCCACGATGAACCCCGACTAATAGAGACTACAGATAATTCTTTAACAATTAATGAGTTAAAAGCCGTGCGATAACCCTGAAAATCGATGACCGCTGAACGCATCTTAAGTTTATAGTCTATGACCAACGGCAAACTGATATTATTTTAGTCAATAGCGTGGCTATATATACGCGTTTCAGTACATTTTACGGACCAAACCGGTTCCCACTTCATATTCTACTATATTATCATGAAGAATGAAACAGTATGCTTTTGTATTTGTCGGAAAGTTCTCACTCGCCTCCAGAAGTATGCGAATATCAATAGTTGTACTTTTTATCGCTTCAGATTGTTTTGAACAATCTATAACTGCTATGGGTGCAAGTGTCTTAAAGTCAGATCGCGAGATCAGAGGTTGAGAATGTCTATTACCATAATAACTCATTTGAAATTCCTTATACATCTCGTAGAGGAGAGCCACTTTTCCTTGTGCAAAATCTAAATTCAAATCGTCATAAAGATATTGCTCGCTGTTCAGATAGAGTCTCAAATTTTTCAATTTACAACTATCAAACTGACTGCTATATTTGGTTGCGTTTCTCGTTCGATCAGTCTAGAATGCGAGAATAACATAGCGCGGTTTTTCTAAATTTGTTGACGTTTTTACAGTCCAATTCTCTTGCTGTGACGCAGGCAAATTAGGATATTCGTAAAGATCCCATGATCGGAATGGAATAGAAATTACTTTGTTTTTGTCAACCATTTTCAACAATCTCAAACGTTCTTGATCGGAAACACGAACATGAGGCATTCTCCATACTACTTTATCTAATTTTATTTGTACATCATCGGTGCCCTTTACACAGTTCAAATCCGTACTCGATCGAATTAAAACGAGTTCTTGTTTAAGATTAATTAAAATTTTTCTATAGTCCTCGCATATGCCCAAGAGAATATCTAGCGGCAGGCAAGCGCTGAAAAAACCGTTTTTATCTATTGAAAGTGTTTTACCGACACTAGGGATCGTCCATCCCGCATTTTCTAGTCCTTTGACTTGATTCGATGAAAACGAAACAAGTCCTTTAAGCGTCGTAGTTATTCCAGGGTTTCTCACTCTATCAACTTCGATACCATTCAATTCATATCTAATCTCATCAAATAAAAAGGCAAACGCGTTATTAGTCAATTTTGAAGTAGTTCCGGGGGTACCATCCTTTTTTAAAATTCGGCCTTCAAGATAAATATAACTTAAAGAAGGAAACGTATAGACATCTTGCTGATGAATCGGTATCCTGATCTCGTCAGACGTGTTGAACGTGTTTCCGGCATACGGTTGATGCGAATGATATTGAAATTGCGTAAGCGATTCATCGAATTTTACGTCGGATAAAATGTTTAGTATGTTATTCTTATTTTTAATCGAAACCCACACTGTTTTAAAAAGTCGGCGTTTGCTGTTGTTAACCGTCTTAGAAATTTAGGTTTACTAATTCTTAGCATGGTTTGACACCTCCTTTTATAGCGATTGTTTGGTTCAAAACTCTTCGCACTAAAATCAATCCCCATTTTTCTTTAAATGTATTCTCAAAGTAACAGTTTCTCCTCTAAAGTCAATAAGCTCACCGTTCTGATCCACTAACTTAACGGTAATATTGTCAACAGTCTTCACGTTAGTAGGAAAGTAAATGACAGGATTCGGGGTTTCCATTATTTTATATCCCGGTTCAACAGCCGGAAAGAATTGATGTATGCTGTGGTCAGGATCACCGTTCACGAAAGAGCCCGTTCATGTTACAATGAAGCCCGATTCTATGTTACAATGAACCGAAATCGTGTTTACACTAAGAATTTTCACAATTTCATCCGATTCAATATATTGAGGTGATGAGTTAATAACTAAATTGGGACGAGTAAACCCCAATAACGGACCAATGGAATGTGGCTTTTCGGGAAAGTTGAAGTAAACTGGCTTAGTTGTTTTAAGTTCTGCCTTTAACGTACTCTGGTTTCCACGCAGTGCCAAACCCGCTGCCGGATCATGATGAGAGATTTCTTCACGAAGAAAAGAATCCAGAGCTTCGATATCATACGATCCTTCTGGTATCTGGACCGTTAAAGTTCCAAAATAAAACTTATCGTTAACATCTTTCTTTATATTAGGAATAGTATTATATGTGTCAAAAGATAATAGCCCGACTGTATAATCCGATCCTAATTCTAGAGGAGGTAGGAAGTTTGCATGAAGAACGTTAGAATTGCCCGTAAACGTTACTGTATAGCTCATGATTACTAATGATCAAAATTTACGAGAAACCTCGACTAAATACTTCAAGCAGAGATGCCCACAAATCGGGGTATTCCATTTTTGATAACGTCGTCTATTGTAAGTTATTTAAAAACCTTTGAAATAGTCGATTAGTTGTTGTGGCGGTTTTAAATATCCAAACGAATCAAAGTATTTTACGACATTATCTTTTTTGACATAACAGACCCAATGAGAACCGGGTTCTAGACTTGTATTTAAATTTACAATTGCTGATTCATGTTTTTTGGGATATTCTGAAAGATTATCAATCATAAACACTCCGCGAAAATTTGGAACATTTAAATCTTTTGCTAAATGATTTAATTTGATATCGGATAATGGTTTATTAGGTAGTCATATTTGTTTATTCTTTTTTTGTTGAGTTATAAACAGACCATAACCATTCTTATACGGTTTCAAATAAAGCCCATTACCGACTTTCTGCCCTTCCATAGCCAAATTATGTCTCTTTTGCTCATCCAATTTTAGCTTTGCTTCTTTAGCCTCATTTATAGCTTTCGCTACACTAGCGGCTCCTCCTGCCAAAGATCCCACAGCGGAAAGTCCTGCCATCAACGGCACGAGAAATTGAAGAAAGCCTCCAACTTTTGGTAATGGGAGGACTCTGGGCGGTGAAGGTCTCGTCTTACCGCGTAAATACATTTTAGCCTTCTTATATGCCGCTTTAGCTGCGTTCTGAATAGATGATACATCATCAACCTTTGAAGATTTAACTAAATCAAGAATACTAATCTTCTTTTTTCTCTTATTTTTTAATCCTGATCCAGCCTTCCCTTTAGCTTTCAGGGCATTTGTAACTAACCAAGTCGCAGCTTTTTCTCCCCATGAAGAATCTGAACCTTTAACTCGTTTCCAACCTTTATCGGCTAGGATCCTATCTGCCTGCTTGCGACTACCCATGTCCTTATTTTTGCTATAAGCTATATCGTGTTCTTTACAATCTCTATCAAGCTCGTTTATTCCGCTATCACCTGCAACCAAGCGCTTTTCTAATCTCGTGCCAGGTCCACAATACTGATATCCTGGAAGATGTAATTCAACTGGCAACCTGTCTATAAGACGGTTCACTAAGCCCCTTCCTTTGCGAGACCTACGTATCATACTGTAGTCGGGTAATGAAGAACTGATGTATATATATACTGAGAATCAGTGTTGTTGTTTGTATTCATAATGAAATTAGTTAAACAAGTACAACGTTTTCACATCACCGACTTTTCACTTACTAAGGAGGATTCAGAGCAGAGACATAGTACGCTATTACCAAACGTCATACGGGCATCAATTTGTGGACCGAGCGGATGCGGAAAGACCAATGTTATGATTGGACTTTTAATTAATCCTAACGGTTTAAAATTTAAAATGTGTATCTTTTTGGAAAAACTTTACATTAAGCAAAGTATCAGTATTTGAAAAGTGTCATAGATCTTGTTCCTGAAATAAAATTATATGAATTTGAAGACGCGAA
Organism: Aelia acuminata; assembly: GCA_911387785.2. Lineage (NCBI taxonomy): Eukaryota > Metazoa > Arthropoda > Insecta > Hemiptera > Pentatomidae > Aelia > Aelia acuminata. The sequence continues at coordinate 1,578,982 of CAJVQU020000010.1, forward strand.
AGAATTGCCTCGAGAAGTTGAATCCGATTCGGTCTGTATATTCGATGATGTGACTATGGAAGATCAAGATATAATAAAACGATACTTTAGTTATGGCCGTCACATGCATCTCGATTGCTTTTACTTAACACAGAGTTATGTTTGTATCCCCAGACACCTCATCAGGTGTAACTTTAACTTTTTAATAGTATTTCCTCAAGACAAGTTGAATTTGAAACACATTTACGATGAACATGTAAGCAGTCCAGATTTAAGTTTTACACATTTTAAAGACATATGTTCGGTATGTTGGAAAGATCCGTTTGACTATCTCGTCATTGACAAGACTAGAGACACAAACGATGGTCGTTTAAGAAAAGGAATCGATACATTCATAGTAGATATATAAAGAACATTCGTGAGGATAGTTACCATTAGCAGTCATGGACCCAAAAGTCACTCGTGAGATTATAAAAACAAGCCAGATTTTGAAAAACAAATATCGTTCATTGAAGCGTAGTCTGCAGGATATCAAAAAAGGTCGACAAGAATTCTTCACACCCGTGCTTCAACCCCTTGAGGATATTAAACATTCAGTACTATCAAGAAGGGGACACCCACAAAGATAAAAAAGGAATCTACACTTGAATCGCCGCTCGAGTCTGTTAGTATTTACAGTAGATCAACATTATTAATGACAACATAAACAACGCCTCTTTACAAAAAATCTTCACAAATTTTATCGGACGAAGCGAAAACTAGTACCGCATTGACACCATTATCTCACTTAAAGAATCACATTCATAAGTTCATGTCACCAGATGTAGAGGAGGGAGATTATGAGAAAGATGATCCGCTATCAGAACAAGTCAAAGAATACGCTAAAACACCGCAAGGAGAGGCTAAAGTTAAGGCACACCTCAGTGCGTTTGGAAACCTGCAAAGGAAATACTAAGATAAGTTGTTGAAAGGCGATAAAGCGCACGACGATCGTTATGGAATTAGAGTTATGCCTTCTGGAGGGTTGGCAATTGGAGACTCGACCGATGTCCAGCTGTTTGCAAACAGCGACGATATATCCATTAACGGTGATGTGTATGAAGGGACACCGGAATTGTTACAGTTACTCTATTTGAAAAACCCACAAGATTATACCGAGTCCGACTTGGTTAATTATAAGAATATTTTATTCTCAACCAATGCACACAAGCGAGGTTATAGCGAAGAACAAGGGATGATGGGCACCAGATCTGAGAAGTACAAAAATATAATAATGAAGTTATTTCCATCACAAATAATACTTAATACCCCGCCCTCCTTCCTCAGCCTCGACCAGGAGCCTACGTTCTCACTCTTACAATGGAGACACGGGTTTCATGATATCCAATAAACCCCTGTATGAATATTGGAATGATCCTAACGAACTTGTCGATCGGCTGAGCCTCTTGATGTCATCGACTCATGCTGGACATGACCAAAACAAAATCGAATCAATAATCGAAGAGCTCCGAGAAGAAAATATAATATATTAACGTGCATATTGTAAATGGTTAAGTGTAAAAATGACGATAAACAAGTTTGGATCTCACATCACAATAAAGCATTCCAAGTATAAGAAACATTACTTTCCATTTAGTTTATTAAAATCTGAAAAGGATATTGACGCACGTAATTTACGAATAATTAATGTTGGAAACCCGGTTGCAGCTCGCGACGCTGTAAATAAAATATATTGTGATACACTAGCAGTGACTTACACTGATTTAAAGAATTGGCCTGGTAGCTATATAGATGGGAAAAGAAAACGACTTGTCAATTTCGCTCCACCCATAAATAACTATGATGTCACAAAAGAATTCTTCAACAGAGTTTCTCTGACTTTAGTTGACAATATGTATGACGCTCTCGGCAAGAAAATAACAAACGTTGGTGAGCCCGTGAAGGAATCTGATGTAGTCACGCTCGGCTATCTCAACAAAATACTTAAAAGAAAATTATAGATGGATTCATCAATTAAGAAAACTATTGTAAATGAATTGCATAAGCCAGCTCGCAAGATATACCCTAGAAGAAAGACTGTTTTGAAAGGGATAAACGACTTATGACAGATAGATCTCGTGGAGATGCTTCCTTATTCTCGAATGAATCGAAGTCCCAAATATTTACTAACAGTTATAGATTGCTTTACTAAATATGCATGGGCCGTACCAGCGAAGAAGAAATCTGCGGATGATGTAACTAAGGCGATGGAGAGCGTGTTTCGTTTGAGTAAACAAACACCAAGAAATATTCAAAGCGATCAAGGAAAAGAATTTTATAATTCCAAGTTTTAATCACTAATGAACAAATACTCTATTAATCATCATTCCACTTTTTCTAATATGAAAGCTTCCATTGTAGAAGGGTTTAATAGAACGTTAAAGGGGGAAATGTGGAAAGCATTTAGCTTACGAGGAAATTACAATTTTTCAGATATTTTACCTCAGGTTCTACAAGAATATAACTCATCATTTCATAAGACGATTGGTATGAGACCAATTGATGCTTGTAATAAAAAATCAGAAAAATACTTGCTAAACAATGTGTATTCTACAGTTCCGACTAAAGTGCGAAAGCAGAAGTTTGGAGAGGATGATTTTGTGAGGATATCTAAACAAAAAACAGCATTTTCAAAAGGCAACAAACCGAATTGGTCAAGCGAAATATTTAAAGTAATCAAGATTCAGAAGACGGATCCATATACATATTTACTTAAAGATCTAAAAGGTCAACCTATTAGCGGATCCTTTTACGCTGAAGAGCTTCAAAAAGTAAAACATCCAGATGTTTATCTCATCGAGAAGATTTTGAAAAGGAAAGGAAATAAGCTGTATGTGAAATGGTGGGGGCTGAAAGAAAGAAGCTGGATTGACAGGAAAGATATTGCATAGTGACGTGAAAAGAATAATAAACTCTTACAATAAAAATTTATTTGTAACTTTATTACACAAACTTTTATATACAACATTGATAAAATTATACATTGTTTTTATTACATACTTGTTATCATATTTCAAATACTTTTTTTTTTTTACTACTGTTCATGTTTTTTTTTTTAACCTAAAATATAATTAGTTAATAAAATAAAAGATACCATTATATTTCTTATCATTTGATTTAATTATGCTGCAGCAATGCATAATGGCCGTAAGGAAGAGTATCTCTTTTGTTCTCTAAGGTATGACGTTTATCATCATATGGGCAGAGAGACTTTTTATTAATTAAAACTGTTTGTACTTGATGTCTTTTTGATTGAATGATCTGAAATTGACTGTACATCGACTCATAATTTCTTATAGAGTCTAAGTAATTTTGAAACGTGAATTCTCGAACTGCGCATTGTTTAATCCCCTTGGATCGTTTTAATAATAAACCACATTTGGTTATAAATGAGTACATTTTTGGTCTTAGGCCAACATATTCAACAATTGGATCGCCAGCAGTTTCATCTTTAAGCATTCCTACGATTTTTTTGTTGTCAGAATAACAGCGATGTTCTGTTGGAAAATTACTAGTGTCAAAATAGTCTTTTAAATCATAATTTATATCTTCGCATATATCTGTTGTATTAATTAGGTATAAAAGCGAATCGGTATCTATATAACAGAGGTTTATATTTTTTGGACCATATTTTTTTAAAAATACGTTATAATGTAATTCGTACATTAAAACTTTTGATAGTTCCAGTATGCTAAAACCCACATAAAGAGGCTTATCGAGTACAATTTTATTCTGAACGGACACTACATGTTCAGTTAAAATTATTCTCTCTTTAAAATTTGGCTTTTTAACTAGTTTGTCCAATGATATTTTATTTGTTACAATTTTTAAATGTATTCGTTTCCTAACGTTTTCCATATATTTACCAAAACAGGAGTTGTTCATGAGTTTAAAAAAATCTGGTTCAAAATGATTGGTAGACTTAGCTCTATGTTTGGTATTTAAATTTATGTATGGCGAACACCAATTTTTTTCTTAAATTTTAATATTCTATGAATTATGGTTAATTTAATGCCAAGATTAAGTGCTTGTTTCAAATTGACATAATGAACAATATAACGAGTTTTTGGTGTGAGTGTAGTAAGTAACTTTTCTGTTGTTTTAACGCCAGGCGGTTTTAATTTATCAGGTAATAAAGGTAGTTGGCAGTGCAAATCATGTATGGCTTGAAGGTAATCAATGTCTACATCAAGTATATAACCAACTTCAGGGTCGTCAGGAACTTTTAAAACATCTAAATCTTCATTGTACCATTCAAAGTCGCAATATGGAAGGAAACAGTTCATTGCGTAACCATATAAATTATTTACATCTGCATAAATTAAGTAGCTAATGGGCTGATTTGGATCATAATCATCTAGATAATAATTATTTGCTTTGGCATAGCGCTTGACAACTTGTGTAATACCTCCTCGAATGCCTTTTTCGATAAATAATACCATATCTCCGTCTTTAACAATGTCCAATTCAACATTTGGGGTTTTTAACATTGCTTCATAACTGAGGCCCGGAAGAGACATAAAATGAGCAGGATCTAATGAATATATGTTCATAGAGAGATTATAAAATTTTTCAAATATTTCACATAGTAATATTACGTCTGTTTGTATATACAATTCGGTATATTCTATTAAGTTATTTATATTAAATGTTTTCCAAATGGCTTGCGCGTGCTCATAATCAGATTCAGAAATATTTTCTGAAGTTAAGTTGTTGTAAAATTTATCTATTGCAGGCAACTGAGTTTCTTCTAACCGCGATAATGAATCTATGTAAGAGTAAGGGTAAATTCCCTTTCTCGTTAGCTTAATTTTGGTTTCGTCTGGGATCAACTGATGCAAATGAGGGGATGTAATTGAAAGACTCGCAGAACCTTTTTTCATGTTTTGCACAAGGGTATCTATGCTAGCAGCTAAAAACTTATAACTGTCTACAAATCTTATTTTAGTTTTACAGTCTTTAAATGTTTTAGTAAAACTTATGTATTTTTCTGTATTACTCGGAATTACTGTAACATCATCTTCATGATCTGCTAAAAATAGAACAATAAAATGTGAGTCATAACCCTGAAAGTTGTGCATGTATACCAAATTGAAATTTGGTGTTTTTGCTTGTAAGTTGCAATTGGAATGAGCCGCTCCGATGAACTTAGATGTTACATGATCGTGATGGCGTACCTTTTCATCATTATTTAAAGTTTTCTGGCAGATAACACATAAATCGGTAGTCTGATAAATTAACTTTTCTTCCTCCGTCATTTCAGACATAGGTTCAACTTTACCATATATTTTATCAGCTTTTTTAGCCAAATCATGCAGTCCTTCCATGAACATTATCATACATTTTTCGCCGGTGAAGATTAATGGTTTTTGTAGTTCAAATTGTGGTATATCCGCTTTGACCATAAGAGATGCACAAAATATTTTATGGTTTTGAACAGATTTGGTCCAAGAAATTGATGGAATTTGTGAAGGACCCTCAATTGGTTCCAAATACGATTCAAAGTCCGCATAAGCAACAATTTTAATTTTTTGCGTGGATTTGAATTTTTTAAATTTGATTTTATCATCTGCGGGAAAATCTGTTCTAACTGGTTTATGTGCACCGCAAAATAGTAAATGTTCCTTTAATCGTTCCTCTGCGTTTTTTCCACTTTTTGTTTTGGATTTACGGGAAATAGATGTTAAACATCAGGGGCAAATTTCTTTAGCAGATTTGTCATTAGATATTTGACTGCTAACTAGCCGGCTTAAATTTGTGATGTAACAATAGTGCGAGTCTCTTTCATTTTGTAAAAACAAAAGGTCAAATCTCTCATTATAGGTTTCTCTCTTGCTTATTCTTAGAGGATATATATTGTTTTTTTCATCCAAACCGTACACATTAATTAAAACATTGTTTACATCCTCGGATTTTTTAATATCTTTAAATGAAGTAGGATATGAAATACAATCAAACTGATAATTGGTTTCTAAATTTTCATACAATGTAGGATTATTCGAACTGACTGTTTTGCTCAGTATCGCTAAACGAAAGCAATCGTTGTTTACGTTTTTTACATTAATAACGGCATGTTTGTTTTTTATAACTTTTGGCAAATCAATGAATTGTTTTCCACTAAGAGGCATATATTTGGTAAAATGCAAACATAGAAAGTTACAAGAAACAAAGGTCCAACCAGAACCTTTTGCTTCAAAGGAATCTAATTCCATAATTAATTTTTCATATGATCAGTTGATGAATCTATGACGTTCTGACTAGTCTTAAAATTCATATCAGACTTTTTCTCGTTGTTATGATTTAATTTTTTGTATGTACAATCTAATTTTAAATTACTTTTAAATGTGTTCCATTGAGCTAAATATAAAGTTAAAATCTCAATAAGTTTTTCTTTATTGATTTCTAAAAATTTTTTGGAGTAGTTTTAATATTATGATTTTTAAAATAAAAGTCTATCACTGAATTGTTAAATGCAGCCTTTTAAATTCCTTGTGCATATGTATTTAACCTGTCAAGTTGATCCTTATTATAAATTTTATATTTTTTGGGGGAACTAATTCCTTTTTCTGCAATATTAGTGCTGGAGAAAGGTGGTGTGGTCAAATGCATCCGTTTTTTGAATGGTAAATGTGATTTGGAACTGGAAACTGACTGTTTTAAAGATGAACCGGCCGGAGTTTGGTAATTTTGCATTTTTATCGATTGACTACTATTACCGTCGAATGCTTGAAGGGAACTGATGCGCCCTTTTTTTTTACACGTAATTATATGTCGTGTACAGCTATATTTTGAATGAAATTCACGTCCACAATATGTGCACTCATGAAATTTCCATTTACAATTATGAGCGTTTAATGTTTTCAATAACAGCCCACATTTTGAACACAAAACATCCATACCTTTTTAATGTTGATATTTTCCAACGACCATTATTTGCAGGTAATATATTTATTCATTAAATTTAATAATATATGTATTTCTATGTTTTCCTTTATACGTCATCTTCAATGATCCTAAAATAACAATAAAAAAATCTTACTTTTTTTATTTGAACAATTAAGTATTAACATTATATTAATTAGCAATTAATAATATTATGAAAACGAACCATTATACTGTTGTATCTCCTCTTCGGTAAAACATTCGCAATATCTCTTAGGAAGAAAGGTTCGGATACGTTCTCCTCCTTCCCCCTCTAGAATTGCCTGTAGTCCTAGGCCGTGTTCTGTTGTTTTTAACTTTAACTCTAATATTAAATAAGTCGCTCCCTCCTGCAACTCTCCTATGGTTTTACAGGTTGTAAGGGCATTTAATCTATTCAAAAAAGACATCTGTAATGTTTAAAACAATTAGATTAATGTTAACATGCAAAGATTAGTTAAACAAGTAGTTATAACAACTTACGTTTAGGCAGCTTCTCGATCGAGTCGTTGCTAATGCATTTATATTTTTAAAAAACCCTTATAAGGCTTTTAAACATGCCACTGCGCGCAGATATTTTACCAACCGATGACAACAACTTGTTAGCGGACGGTAATTTTGCTGAGATTAAATGCATGCACCATTTTTTGTAATAAAGTGCAAGCTTCAACATCCTTGACAAATACTTACTTTTCTTATTTTTGTCTGCCCAATAGCTAAAGTTTAATGCAGACCTTTCATCCACGAGAAAAACATGTGGTAATTATGCTGAGATTAATAGCATGCACCATTTTTTATAATACAGTGCAAGCTTCAACATCCTTGACAAATACTTACTTTTCTTATTTTTGTCTGGTCGTCAGCTAAAGTTCAATGTCAACCTTACATCCGTGAGAAAAACTTACTTTTCTTATTTTTGTCTGGTCGTCAGCTAAAGTTCAATGTCAACCTTACATCCGTATCCCCCCGTTATCCCGATTTTGACAGGGTTGCCCACTCAGAATTTAACCTATATTGTCGGAATACAGTAACTTTTGGAAATCGCCAAGATTATTTGTTTCTCAATACTCATATAAATAAAATAAGAGTGGTTGTTCAATTACGTATGGCGGGAATTAAATATACACGCTTATAAATTAGAAGTAAACACAGGTCATTTAATATAAATCAGTTATGCAAGTACTGTAACACCAATTCCAATGACAAAATTAAACACTTTTTTGCTGAACTGGTCAGCATTCGGAGACCTCAGGCAGTCTCTGTTGTCCAGATATATTAAAAAACTTTGCACCCCAGAATTGATTTTAGAAGACCATTTATCTGTAAAGGACATAGACAAATTAAACAATATTTATTTATATGTAGTCCTTGCACTCAACACAGAGATGTAATGAAATATTTAAGTCAGTTCATTTGTTTTATTTTATTTTTTTACGAATTAGTTAATTTAATTTATTTAAGAATGTAATTTGCATTTCTTTTTTCTTTTTTCCGTTTTTTCTTTTCATTATATAAAATTGTTTTGTATACTTAAATAATTACTTTTTCAATGTCAATCTTTTCGAATAATCTTGAAGAACATATGGAACATCTCACCATAGTATTTAGCCGACTAGAAGATAATGGACTCATCTTAAACCCGGATAAGTGTGAATTCGGCGTTCAAGAAATACGATTCTTAGGATACCCCATATCTCCGGATGGTATCACGACCCAGAAGGAGAAAATTCAGGCTATAATAGAATATCCTAAGCCTAAGGATGTGAAAGCACTTCGGAGATTTTTAGGGATGATCAACTTTTATCGACCATGTTTACAGAGGGCTGCGGCAAAAAGAAACTTCTCAATAGATACCTAAATGGGGCAAAGAAAAATGCTAAAAGTGTTATCGATTGGAATGAAGTGAGCGAACAAGCTTTTGAAGAATGCAAGAATGCTGAAAGAAGCTGTCCTACTATCCCATCCTAAGCATGAAGCTGAACTGTCCCTGGCTTTTGACGCATCGAATCACTGTGTAGGGGCTGTTCTTCAACAATGGGACGATGGAAAATCGGCTCCTCTAGGATTCTTCTCAAAGGCTCTGACGGAATCCCAGCAGAAGTATTCCGCTTATGATCGTGAACTGCTGGCAATATACTTGAGCGTAAAGCGTTTTAGGCAAATGTTAGAGGGGAGGAAGTTACTAAGGCAACTGTTTTATGTGGAGTATCAGCTTCATCTGGTCTACCCCACATAAATTGATTATTATCTGGAATTTATGAGTGGACTGTATAGGATAATGAATGAAATTAAGCTGACTGAAAAATAGGGTGTATTGTTAAAAATAAAATTACAACTGCTGTGTGAAGTGAAATAAAAGACATCTTGGTAAAATAAAAAAAAATAAAATAAAATAAAACCATTTTGAAATCACTAAAATAAAATAAAACTTAATTGTCTGGACGCTGATTCAAAGTTAAAAGTTTATATGGGGGGGGGGGGGGACAGCTCTAAGTGTCATATTGCCATAGGAGAAAACTCACTGTGAAGGTTTTCGGTCCTGCAACATCTCTCTCTCTTCCTCTCGCCCCCATGGGCCGGCTGAGTGTTCTACTCCTGCATTTTGGAGTGCGGCATCAGGTGAAAGTTGTCTGGGCCCAGTATCCTAGCTTTTTTATACAGGAATCTCTTCTTGCCAATTCTGGCATAAATTGGCAAAAAATGTGTGCTGCATTCTAGTGGCATTTTTAAAAGCTCACAATTGCCATGCCTGCCACTAGATGGCATAAGCTTGTTCTCAGAACAAACCGCCCACCTAAATTAGACGGGGCTAATTTAAATGCTGTTGCTGCATGAGGAGCTTCGATGTGTTCGTGTTACTCGAGAAATGGCAGACGAAAGTAACAGGCTTATAGCTTAGAGCTGTCTTCAAGGTAAAGGAAATGTATCTTATAAAATGAACAGAACTAAAGAAAGAAAGAAAAAAAAAGAACGTGAGCTTGCCGAGAACAAAGAATGTTATAATAAAACAGCCTTCTATCTTATAAGTACCTTAGGCTTCATTCTCTGCAATGAAGGTGAAAGAAAGAAAATAGAGAAACGGTAAACAAAATAAAACCCAAACAAATAATAAGCTTGAACTTACAAATGAATAAAAGGTTACCAAAAGAAAAGGTTACTTAAGGTTGCATTTTCTCTGATTGTTCTGCATTGTCAGAGTAAAACAAAGGAACTAGAGAGGACACAGCTCACGTAAGTGTGTTTCCAGAAGGGGTGCGCACAACAACGGTGCGGACAGTTCCATCCCTGCCTGGAATGGTCTCAATTACTCTGGCCACGGGCCATTGCCCCACTACCGAACCCTACTGCTCTATTAATATTACTAATTCCCCTTCCTTCATGTTGGGGACTTTACCTGTCCACTTTGATCTCTGCTGGAGGGTGTGTAAATAGTCCCTACGCCACCGATTCCACACAGAGGCAACCTGCGTTTGAACTAAGCGCCATCGGGATAGGTTGGAATGACATACTTCGGAAGCCTCGGGATGGGAGTTCAGAGGAGCTCCGATAAGGAAATGGCCGGGTGTTAGGAACTGAAAATTTTCTGTGTCCTCAGAAAGACTGCATAAAGGCCTGGAATTTAAGACGCCTTCGATCCTTGCCAGAGTAGTATAAAGTTCCTCAAATGTTTGAGGATGTCCTCCAAGGCTGCTGGCCAAAAGCCGCTTATCTTGCTTTACTCCGGCTTCCCATATGCCTCCGAAGTGCGGAGCTCGTGGTGGGATGAATTTCCATTCGATGCCCTTAAGAGTGAGGTGTTCGACTACACTCTCTTCGATGTTCTGGTGGAACTTGTATACATCCTTTAAGAAACGCGAGGCTCCCACGAAATTTGTACCATGATCAGAGTAGATACAATTCGGAACACCTCTTCGGGCAATGAACCTTTCAAGTGCAGCCAGGAATGCTGAAGTGCTTAAGGATGAGACCAGTTCGAGGTGAAGAGCCTTGCTGGCCATGCATACGAATAAGCAAAGGTAACCTTTGCCTGTGGCTGCCTTTCTGCGACTGGACTCCCGGATTTGAAAGGGGCCCGCATAATCCACGCCAGTTGTGCTGAACGCACGGAACTGCATGAATCTATCCGGAGGGAGTGTTCCCATGAAAGGGTTCGTAGGTTTTGCGTTTCTCAGCCTGCAGGGAACGCACCGTGATATTACGCTCTTAATTAACTTAGCAGCTCTCGGTACCCAGAACTTAGTCCGTAGGAGGGAGAGTGTAAAGGTGCCACCTGCGTGGAAGTGCCTGGGGTGGATGTCTTCTATGATTAGGCGCGCAATTGCATAATTAGCTGGGAGCAGCGCTGGATGCTTGGACGAGAAGCCTTCGTCCTTAAACGGGGCAAGATTGGCATAAACTTTGGGTGTGGAGCCGCCCAGGAACAGTTCCTTTGGCAAATAGGATCGCTGAACGAGCAGGGTTATGCGTGTCTCGGCATGGGTGAATTCTTCAGCGGTTATCGGTCCTGAACGCGTGAAGGAGGTAGTCTTACTTTCTATGAACCTCAATATCCGAGCAACATTCCGCACCAGACTGCTGTATGAAGAAAACCGCGAGAACCACCCGCAATTAGCGTTCTCTTTCTGATGTCGAGGTGTCTCGAAGCTGCTCATTGCAAAGTAGGGGTCGCTGTCCCAGGCATCCGGAGCCCAATATTCAGTAGAAGATGTCAACAGGTCGGGTCCATTCCACCACAGTTTGTCCTCAAGAAGCGCCTCGGGAGTGCATCCCCGTGATGCCAGCTCTGCAGGGTTCTTTTCAGACTCTACATAACCCCATCGATTATTTGGTAGGATGCTGACAATTTGGGCAACTCTGTTGGCCTCAAAGGTGCGAAGGAGATGACAGGGTGTGCGCAGCCAACTGAGTACTACTTGTGAGTCCGTGAAGCATACAACATTGGTGACTAACGATGGTGGGAGCGACGACACGAGCCGGGACAGTAGGAGTGCTCCGCAAAGTTCCAGGCGGGAAATGGAAAGGTATTTAAGTGGGGCCACCTTGGTTTTGGCCTTAACGAGCGTGACCTTAATGCCTCCAGCTGGGCTTGCTGCGCGAAGATATACAGCAGCCCTGGGTGGAGGCATCACAATACCCCACGATAATATTTGTGGCCTGTAGGAATGTTATATACCGAGGAATGGAAACATGCGTCAATGAGTTACAGTTTTGGGTGACCTCACGCCATTTCAACGCAATGTGCGACGGAAGAGGGTCGTCCCAATTCAGGCCTGCCTTCCATACCTCTTGGATGAGGGACTTGGCCATTAATGTAACAGGCGATAATAAACCCAACGGGTCAAAAATTTTGGCAACCGCTGACAGCATTGAGCGCTTCGTAACATGCTCGGATGGTGGTTGCGTGACTGAGTATGACAGCAAATCCTTGGGTGACCTCCAAATGAGCCCGAGTAACTTAACGAAGTCATCGTACTTGGGGTTTATAGAAACGCAGTCCACCTGGTCATTGGGCGAAGAAATCAGCTCGGGAACTGTAGATGCCCATTTGCTCAAGGAAAATCCGCCTTTCTTGAAGAGAGCACACAACTCATTATGTAGCTGAAGGGCTTCTTCTACGGAGTCGGCTCCGCTGACGAGATCGTCGACGTACATGTCAGTTGCCACTCGGCTGGCCGCCAAAGGAAAAGATGATCCCTCGTCAGCAAGGAGTTGCTTGATAACTCTTAAAGCTAGGAAGGCGCTTGATTTTACCCCGTAGGTCACGGTATTCAGTTGATATTCGGTCACGGCGCCCAGTGGATCTTTTCTCCAGAGAATGTGTTGGTAACCGCGATCATCCGGGTGCACCAAGATCTGGCGGTACATTTTTACCACGTCCGTGCAAAGAGCGATTGCGTACAATCTAAATCGAATTAGAATCTGACAAAGGTCCTCCTGGAGCTTGGGACCAGCAAGCAGTGCGTCATTCAGACTGCCAGCGGTGGATGGGCATGAGGCTTCGAAGACGACGCGTAGCTTTGTCCCCTTAGGACCTTCCTGCCATATTCCGTGATGAGGGATTAGATAGTCCACGGGGTTCTGGCAAGGGGACATATGTGGCCTAGGTTAATGTATTCTGCCATGAATTCCTGGTACTGAAGAGAGAACGTCTGATTCCTCCTCAATTTCCCTCTAATGCCTGAAGACGGCGCGATACAGTGCCTCTGTTTGCACCTAGGGGGCTGTGACTGAGCTTGAACGGTAGCCTAACCATGTATCTTCCTTCGGGATCCCTGGTGTGAGTTTTGACAAAGTGCTCCTCACAATACACTTCTTCAGGATCACTTTTGTCGGCAGGAATGGGTTCTTCTATGTCCCAGAACCTTTGGAGCTGAGACTCGACTTCGGATTTAGATTCCAAGAAGAAGGAATGACACGAAGTAGAGGTGGGATCAGCGGAGTGTTGGTTGAACTTTCCTGTTACAACCATGCCGAAGGCGGTAGGGAGCAGATAGAGATCCTCAATCCCAGAATGCTTTGGAGACCCCTTGATAAGTTGAGGAAAGAGGTCGGCTCCAAGGAGAACATCCACGGGACCTGAATGCGAAAACTGGTAGTCGGCGAGTGGATGCTGAAGGAGTTGCGCAGTGATGGACGGAGAAAGACTTCGTGTAGGCAAAGATGATGCAATCCGCTCTACGACGACTGCGTTGACTGGGTAGTCCTGAATGCATTGGGAAGTGCTCACAATGCAAGAAGCGATCCCTTTGAGATGGTCCTTCGGTACTGCCGATTCGCCAACGCCTCTTATGTTGCAACTGAAGGGCGAAATACGGGCTCCGATTCTGCTAGCAAGGGAGTGGGTTATGAAGGTGTGCTGGCTGCCAGAGTCCAGCACCCCTCTTGCTGAATGAAAACCCCACGCTGCTCTCTCACAAGGATAGCGGCTGTTCCAATGGATGTGGTCAAGTTCTCGTTGGCTGAACCAAACCCAATGAAAGCTTCATGGGAAGTCGTGTTTTGATTTTCAGCTTTCTTTCTCTCCTCCCGCTGTTCATCATGGATCAGAGAATGATGAGCCCCTTTGCAGAATCTGCACCGATATTTGGACCGACATTGCCGCGTAGCATGCCCTGCTTTGAGACAACTAAGGCATATTTTCCATGAGCGTGCTAAAGTCGCTCTCTCGCTTGAAGTACGAGACTGGAAGCTGGCACAGCCGAAGAGGTGGAGACCCGTCGCAATGCGGACACTTTGCAAATGCTGCTGCACAGTTGCCTGGCTTCCTGGCTTTGCTATCACCCATAGGTGCATGAGATTTCCGGTTGGAGTGCGGAGCTTCGTTTCTCTGTGCAACGGTAGAGTGCAGCACCGTCGAATTATATCGTGTTATAATTGGATACTCCCTATTTGGATAGCGTGGGGAAGAAGGATGACCTCTGCTGCCACCAACATTACCCGGGTTCCCTGGTGTCCGTAAGTCCTGCGCCATTCGGAGAGCTGTTTTCCTTTGCCTTACAAAACCGAAGACATCATCCGGTTTTGGAAAATCTTGGGATGATTTAAGCGACAGCTCAAACTCTTTTCGAGTCTCGGAGTCGAGGGAACGAAGTGCCAACGATGCGAAGACAAATCCGCAAGGATCCACCAACTTAATACTGTTAAATGCCTCGACGCTGTCGGCAACGTTGGCTAGAAAAGCATCATAACGTTGCTGTTCGCCTCTATAATTGCTGATGTCAAAATCCAAAATCCGGTTTATCAAAAGGCTGGCTAAAACCCTCGGGTTATCATAGGTGGAAAGAACCTTCCTCCATGCCTGGAGATACGATTGCTCCTCCACAGGGAAGCCTGCTATCAAGGAAGCCGCCTCGCCTTTGAGTGAAGTCAACAAATAGTGAAATTTTTCTACATTGGAAAGTCCAGGTTGGTTGTGTACCATGGAGCAGAAAGTGTCTTTAAAATGCAAACTGAAGAAGATCCCCACTAAAGGTTGGGATTTGGAGCTTGGGGAGCGAAGGTTTGCTGGCACAACCTAGGGTTGTGTTAAACGACTGGCTGAAGGAATCGGCATGAGATGCAATCAAGAAGTAGGAACTGGGAAAATACATGAACGCTGGTTAAAATAAAATTTAATAAATGAATGCATAAATGGCTTGTTAAATGCTTGAAATTGCCCCATTTAATTTAAATGATCATATGAAATGAATTAATTCAAATTAATAATTACTTAATAAATATTAATTATGAACAACTTCACTAAATAATAATAACATGGACTGATTAATGGATTGAGCGAAATTTCCCAAAATGACATTACTGTAGGTTTGTCTTTTGTAACATTATAGAAATCGAATGCCGGAGGTTTCTACCTCACTGGTAATCTTCCCACAATTTATATCTGATATATTTACAGTGAAGAATATGGCAAGGGCTTTTGTGAATTTTCTCTGTAAAATTACATTAATGTGATGCACCTGTAATCGATAAACCCACGCCTTTATGTGATATATGTATAAGTAAATGGATGTATAACTTACCAAAAAATAGATTGTTCATACCAAGTTCCTTGTTTAGATTAAACAGTTTTAATGCCTTTCTTTTATTTATTAGCTAATTAAATGCAATAAGGTGAGATTTGGTTTTCAGATTTAAGGCAGAACAAAGTTTTATTACCTATTAAACTGAGAAATGATAACCCATAATTGAATTCAGTATCTTGACATGAGAATGTAGCCTTTACATGGTTCTATATTGTACACTAATTCACTTAAATGATAAATAAATGATATATTAATAAATATATCATATTAATGATGCTAAATGAATATTTAATAACATATTTTATAAATGAAATGAAATATTGAAATGTTGAGATATCTTAACGAATTAATTGCAAACTGAATTAAAACACTAATGTACAATTGCTAATGCTCTTTCTTGCAATAAGTAATGAAGCAATAAATTCATGAAATTAGCCATTAAATGATTAACCAAATTTTGAATATAGAATAATAAATTCTTTACGTGACCATCAAAATATTTTAATTTAAACATATCTTGGAAATTTGAACTGAAATTAAAATGGATACACATGACAATCTTTCTTTTAAATACAACAGTTGTAAAATTGTAAAATGACCAAGAGAGTAATCAACAAGTGATTAACAATTAAAGCTGTCTAATTTCTTAAGGCATCAAATTAAGGGTTAATTTAGACTCAGCTATTTTGTTTAAATATCCGGCCCGGAGGACCATTTTTTTATGTGGAGTATCAGCTTCATCTGGTCTACCCCACATAAATTGATTAATCTGGAATTTATGAGTGGACTGTATAGGATAATGAATGAAATTAAGCTGACTGAAAAATAGGGTGTATTGTTAAAAATAAAATTACAACTGCTGTGTGAAGTGAAATAAAAGACATCTTGGTAAAATAAAAAAAAATAAAATAAAATAAAACCATTTTGAAATCACTAAAATAAAATAAAACTTACTTGTCTGGACGCTGATTCAAAGTTAAAAGTTTATATGGGGGGGGGGGACAGCTCTAAGTGTCATATTGCCATAGGAGAAAACTCACTGTGAAGGTTTTTTGCCAATTTATGCCAGAATTGGCAAGGAGAGATTCCTGTATAAAAAAGCTAGGATACTGGGCCCAGACAACTTTCACCTGATGCCGCACTCCAAAATGCAGGAGTAGAACACTCAGCCGGCCCATGGGGGCGAGAGGAAGAGAGAGAGATGTTGCAGGACCGAAAACCTTCACAGTGAGTTTTCTCCTATGGCAATATGACACTTAGAGCTGTCCCCCCCCCCCCCCATATAAACTTTTAACTTTGAATCAGCGTCCAGACAAGTAAGTTTTATTTTATTTTAGTGATTTCAAAATGGTTTTATTTTATTTTATTTTTTTTTATTTTACCAAGATGTCTTTTATTTCACTTCACACAGCAGTTGTAATTTTATTTTTAACAATACACCCTATTTTTCAGTCAGCTTAATTTCATTCATTATCCTATACAGTCCACTCATAAATTCCAGATTAATCAATTTATGTGGGGTAGACCAGATGAAGCTGATACTCCACATAAAAAAATGGTCCTCCGGGCCGGATATTTAAACAAAATAGCTGAGTCTAAATTAACCCTTAATTTGATGCCTTAAGAAATTAGACAGCTTTAATTGTTAATCACTTGTTGATTACTCTCTTGGTAATTTTACAATTTTACAGCTGTTGTATTTAAAAGAAAGATTGTCATGTGTATCCATTTTAATTTCAGTTCAAATTTCCAAGATATGTTTAAATTAAAATATTTTGATGGTAACGTAAAGAATTTATTATTCTATATTCAAAATTTGGTTAATCATTTAATGGCTAATTTCATGAATTTATTGATCATTACTTATTGCTAGAAAGAGCATTAGCAATTGTACATTAGTGTAAAGCAATTGTACATTAAGTCTCGGTCGATCCGCTGGGATGTGCCTCAGTCTCGACAACTTATCTCTTATTGCGAGATATCTCGTCTTTAGCTACTGGGAGCGGTAGAAGAGGGATGATCAAGAAGAAGAAGAAGAAGCTACTGGTTCTTCAGTGGTTGATGGTTTCCACACACGTGAGCAGGCGATGGCCATTTCCCACGTGAGTTATGCCATTGCCCTTTGGAAAAACACGGATTTTCAAAGTCCAAGTGGACATTGCTTGCCCTTGGGATTTTCGTGGTCATGGCAAAAGCCAAACTAATAGGATATTGAAGCCTTTTAAATTTTATTGAAAATTCTGACGGTTTATGGTCATGGCAAAAGCCATGACCTTAAACCGTAAGGTTTGTTTGTTTATGGTCATGGCAAAAGCCAAACGAATAGGATATTGAAGCCTTTTAAATTTTATTGAAAATTCTGACGGTTTATGGTAATGGCAAAAGCCATGACCTTAAACCGTAAGGTTTGTTTGTTTATGGTCATGGCAAAAGCCAAACGAATAGGATATTGAAGCCTTTTAAATTTTATTGAAAATTCTGACGGTTCCAGGGGAACAGGTTACAACAGGACGATGTCTCCTGTAAACCTTCCAGGCAACATTTTTGCTTCAATAACATTTCCTGTGATCCTTTTAATGACCAAACGTGTACCGTTGCACAATTGATGTGGATTTAAGTTACGAAGAAGAATGAACGGTGAGCAAATCTTCAACTGGAGATTGTTTAGGTGTATATCCAGGGAATTGAAAAATTCAGGTAGGAAATTTACGGCTTCGTTTACATCTAGAACATTTTCAATTGATTTTTGAAAGTTTATTTCATCGAAATCAACATTTTTTGCTGCCAAAATAGCACAACTACCCAGCCAATTATAGTCCAAATAATTGTTCAAAATATCAGGAAAGACACTTTATATTTCGTACAGTTCATTTTTCGTCTCTACAACAGTTCAGAAATTTTCTGGTAATTTGATAAATTTTGAGTTTCGATGCAGCTCTATTTCACCAATTTATTAGATCTGTAATAAGTTTATTAATTTTTTGGTTTTTCGTTATTAATTTTAGGATATTAAGTTTCTTTATACTATGAATCTATTTTCTAATATTCTCTTAAGTATCTGTATTTGTTTAGTAATTCATAATCTTTATAATAAATATGTTTATTGGTTATTATTATCTATAATAACCAAATATTAGGTTAATGAGCTATCGCACTAGTTAACTGTATCACTAAGATTTTCACTCAAATTCTTAATAATAGACTTATTGACCTGATAGAATTTAACAATATATTAAGAGAAACCAAAATGGATTTAGACGAGGTAGAGGGTGTATAGATAGAATATTCTCTCTTGTCTCCCTGGTCCATCTACAAATTAGACTCAAAAAAAGAAAGGTTTTTGTATTTTTTATTGATTTCTCGAAGGCCTTTGACAAAATATCACATGGAATCTTATTCAATAACAAAGGTACTAGCCGAAAATTCATCAATATAATAAGAAACTTCTTTAATATGGCTGAACTCAATATTGAAACCGATCTAGAAAGCAGCAAACCAGTGCCAGTTACTGAAGGCGTTCTTCAAGGTGAGAGCCTTTCTGCCAATCTCTTTTCTATCTATATTGATGACTTAGGACCATACATGGAAGCTAACAATATCCGAAGCATTAGTATCGTTGATAAAGAAGATATAATAGATCTGGAGTATGCAGATGATTGTGTTTTCATTTCCGACTCTCCTTTCCGATTCAGAAAATACTAAGATCCCTGGAAAATTATTGGTTTAGAAAACCATTTTACTCTAAATAAAAGCAAATCAAAAATTGTTGAATGTAAGAGGGGTGGGAAAAAGACAAACATAACTTTTTCATATAATGGTAACGAAATTGAGTGTATACAGGTAACACTGTACAGCCTTATGTGTACTTGGGGGTTCCAATATATTTACCGGGCATAATTTGGAGAGGGCTTATGGAACAGCCAGGTTTGGGGAACCATAAAGAAAAACTCATCTAAAATAATAGCAAAGTATGCTGAGCTACAGAAGGAAAAGGACATATGCGGGGTGCAGCTCTCTTCACATTCCCCAGGCTATCAGAAAATAAAAGAATTATTTGCCTCCGAAAAGTACTTCACCTTCGGAGCAAATCTAAACATGATCGGGATAATTTCCCAACTAAGATTATTAGGAGGAGGAAGAATAAGATTACTCTGGAAAGGCAATAGTTATAATATTATAACAGAACAGTACAGAAGAAGACAGAAGAAAACTGTACAATCTGCAACCACCAGAATCGAGAAAATATAAGGCACTTTTTGCTGGAATGCCCACTTAATAATGAAGCAAGGCATGTTTTATCGTTTATAGTTTTATATATAAAAAAAACATTTATTTATTTTTGTATTTTTTTTTTAAAAGAAAAAATTTATTTTATTTTCATTATGTTTAAGATATTTCTTTAGTCTTACAGTTCCAGCATCCCAACAGTTTCTTACTTTTTTAATACATGCTATGTTTCTGGTCTACCGCTTTTCTAAGGCGGATGGGGGTTACCCGAAACGGCTTATATCAAGCTAATATATGAAATAAATATATTTACTTATGTAATTATGTACATTGGATACTTTTCCAAAGGTGACGTGTTTACCAATTTATTTTATTTTAAGAAATCTGTGGCATGGGGTTAATAAAAATAAAGAAAGAATAAACTGAATCTGACTATACTATTTAAGTTTATTAATAAGAACATACATCATAAATACCCCTTTTTGTAAAGATTATAAATATATATAAGTAATATAAAAACGACACCTAAAGAATGGTTGCTGCCTGGTAGTGGGAATAATGTTAACCTAATCTACTGGATGGTTGACCACTCAATATTATTACAAGTACTGAACTGCATAGACATTATCTGTAACACTTAGCGGATGTATGGGTAGTCCAACTCCGTCCACCTCCTTCCACTCTCAGTTCCTCGCTCGTCTCCGGCACTCCTCTTCCTGACTCGGGCAACTCTCCTTTAGGGCTTCCTTCCAACCTCACACTTTTCACTCTTCCCCGGGACTCGGTACTCGTCACAATTCCTACTCTCCCCGCACTCCACACTCGACTCCTCGAACCTCCTCTCCAAACCTCTCTTCCATCTTCCATACCAATATTCTTCCCCCACTCCATTAAGACTTCTTTCCATTGGCTGGTCATCCTGAAATTTCCACCCCACTCTATTCCGACTTGTTTTCATTGGTTGGCCACCCTAAAATTCCCATTTCTTGCTATATTTCTACATTTCTTCGGCGGTGTCTTTGCCGGGGTAAAACCCGGGTTTATGGTCCAAAGTTTCTCCAACCACCTTCTTAGGAATTTCCCTGAGTCAGTATCGGCAGCCTTGTCGGTCCTTGGCTTTACTTATTTTAAATTTCCAACAATACGTTTATGGCCCGGATACTTTCAAGGCGGTATTCCCCGGACCTTGCCACCTGCTGCCTTCAGGTAAAACCAACTACTCGGTTCGAGCATATTCAGTACTTTGAAACGATGAACATATTATATTAAATTATTAATGCAATTAATTGCCCTCTCCAGGCAGCATCCACGATACATAGCATTCTCCTAGTGTCAAGGGAAAGAAAAATTAATAAACGTATGTTTATTGATTTTTCTCTTAACATAATCTTAAAACCATAATAAGGTAAAAACCTATCTTCTAAATTAAATGTTCAGCATCAAACAAAATTATCACAAAAAATAAACAAATTCATTGGTTAAAACAAGTACGATCATAAATTTACAATTGCTACAATTTACAACATAAGGAAAACTAAAATAAAGCAATTTTAATCTAAGTTTTACGTGTTCTAGTTACAAACATTTTGACTCATCAATCAAAACTAAACTATACAAATATTAAAATATAGACATAACAAAACTTATACTATTACATTAAATTACACTCTTATTTTACAAATTAGTTTTCGATTTTTAGCATTTGGAATTACCTATACTACCATTAAAATTTAAAATCTATGGTATTCATATGATTTCTTCTTGTTTGTACCCTATCTTATAGTAAAGTAAAACATACATACGTAAATTAGTTTATACTCCTGTATGTAGCTTAAAACAACTTTTATACTTTGATTAAATATATAAAAATAAAAAATAGTAAGAATAAAATCCTAATATTAGTTAGAGAGGGAGATAATTAAAATGATTATTGCTAAATTTACCCTAATACCCTTGATATGAATATTTACAGTGCATATTATTTTACAATGATCTCCTTTTACCAGTTTACAATTTTATTAACACTTCTTTTTTTTTCTCTAGATAATGTCTTTTTTATAACTAGGGGGAGCAAAAGTTTGCATCCTTGAACTTTCTTTACTGCACGTTGTTTCCTCCCTACCTTCAGAAGTCGTGCTTAGACGAACCAGTAATCTCTATGAAGTTATATATTATTGAGTGGCCAACTTTTAGAACTAACATGACTTGCTTATTAGATTTCTAAGTTAAAATTCAAAAAAGGGAATTTCGCATAACCTTTAGTGTCGACAGATTATCTAGTTAAAATTTTTCTCTACACAACCAAACCAAAGAAGAAGAAAGACAAAAAAAACTAAAAGAGGAAAGAAAAAGTTAGTCTTTATTTTTGGTAGGAAGTCATTTCAATCCCTTCAACTGAAAAACGGCTTAAGAAGAGATCCGTGGAAGGTACCCCTTATGTACCTTTTTAATTCTTCTTCTGTTCTCTCCTTCCAGTCTGGGTCGTGTTCTACCTTAGCTAACCGGTAGGTGGTGTTACCATATTTTTTAACTATTGTGTAAGGGCCCTCGAATAGTTTCAGGAGCTTCGCGGACTGTTTAGTCGGGTCCGTCACCGTAGGCAAGGTCCGTATCAGGACTTTATCTCCAATATTAAATTCGTAAACCTTATGAGTTTGGTTGAACCTCGCCCGGGTGCGCTCTCCACCTTCATTAATTTTCTTTTTTACCTTTCCTCGGAGATAATTGCTCTCCTTCTCTGTGAGCTTTTGATTTAAATTAGGTAGGTGTTGTCGGATGATCTCAACCCAGGGGGTGGTTCTTCTACATGCGAAGTGAACTTATATGGGAACTGCGCCGATTGCGGTGTGGTATGTATTATTAATAGCAGTGTTGATGACTTCAGTATATTTTGACCAATTTTTGTGATTATCACCCACTAATGTCCTATAATAATTTCCTAATTCTCTATTCACTCTTTCACTGGCATTTGCCTGGGCATGTCTTACCGAGCAGAATACATTCTTGACCCCCCAAGTTTCTAGCGTTTCCATCCACTTTTTACTAGAGAATTGGCTGCCTCTGTCCGTCAATATCCTTTCTGGGGTCCCATAAGTTGCGCAAAATTGTTCTACGCATCTCAGTGCCGATTTTGTGGTCGCGGCGCGCAGGTTAGTTAGTTGTACCACTTTACTGAAGTTGTCAACCATGACAAATATATATTTTACCCCGCCTGTGCTGGTAATAAGGGGCCCTAAGAAATCAGCGCTCACTAGTCGCAAGGGTTCATTTGCTTCAATGGATTTAGCTTCTGCATGGAAAACCTTATTGGGAAACTTTGAAACCTGGCACTGATAACATTCTCTTACTATCCTTTTCACCTTACTCGGTGCTTCTCTAATGTGAAAGTATGGATTAACGGTATTTAATAGCTTCACCATTCCGATGTGGGCCAGTGTTTCATGACATTGTTGTATAAACTCTTCGTTTATTCGTAAATGTCTTCTGGAACTAATATGCGGGGAGGTTTATCAGTCCTCTGGCTGATAATGTATTTGCCATCAAATTTAAAAGTGTAATTTCCTTGGAAGTAACATTTATCGGGGCCTTCCTTCAGTAATTGGAGTGCCTCTTCCGGTAGGTCTTGATCGTTGTATGTAAAAGCACCTATCGTTTTATTTATATCCCTCTGGGGTAAAGCCCATTTCATATTTCTTAACTGGTTCACTTGCAGCTGGGCATCGGGGATATACGTAGTAGTTTTTCCGTCTATATTTCGACTCAGGAAGTCCGCAACCACGTTATCTTTCCCTTTTATATGAACAATTTTAAAGTCGAATTGTTGCAGAAACAGGCTCCATCTTAACAACCGATTAGTTGTGTTCCTACAAGACTTGATGTAGGTTAGGGCATGATGGTCAGTCTGTATTTCGAAAGGCCTTGCTGCCAAATAGGTGATGAACTTTTTAATGGCCCAAACAATAGCTAACAACTCTTTCTCGGTCGTGCTGTATGATAATTCAGGTCCCTTAAGCACCCTACTAGCGTATGATACTACGTACAACTTGTTATTCTTCTCTTGTAAAAGCTGTGCTGCAATGGCGTATCCGCTGGCATCAGTTTGCAAGATGAAGGGTTGATTGAAGTAAGGGTGATGCAGCAACACATCGTTTACAAATGAGTCTTTTAACGCTTTTAAGGCTTCGTCTTCCTCCTTACTCCATTTCCATTTGCGACCCTTTTTTAATAGGTGAGTTAACCTACTTAGGTGTTTTGCATAAGTCGGATTAAACCTGGAGTAATAATTAGTAAGGCCCATCAAACTTTGAAGGTCTTTAACAGATTTTGGCGGTGGAATATTTTTTATCGCCTCAACTTTAGAGGCTTGTGGCTTCAGCCCGTCCGTTGTAAGCACGAAACCTACGTAATCTAAGGATGTGCGAAAGAATTGGGTTTTTTCCAAGTTGAGGGTGACTCCTCTTTCTTTTAACACTCCCAGTAATTCTTCTAAGATCTGTAGGTGTTCCTCATGGGTCTCACTCATTACCAATAAGTCATCAACATAGGGTCGGATCCGGCCATTTAACTTCCCTAGGATTTGGGTTAGCCCCCTACTTAACCCAGCTAACGAGACTTTTAATCCAAATGGAAGCCTCTTAAACTCATACATCCGCCCTTCATGCATGAAAGCCGTACATTTCCTACAATCCTTGCTCAGTGGTACTTGATAAAAGCTCTTGGTGAGATCTATGGTGGTAAAAACCTTGTTGCCATTACAATATTTTAAGATTTCTTCTATATTTTCTGATTGCTCATAGTCCGCGTAAAGTTTGTTGTTCAACTTCCGGGCGTCCAGGCAAATCCTTACGCGGCCGTCACTCTTATCGACCACCACAATTGGGTTCAAATAGTGACTCTTGCTGGGTTGAATTATGTCATCTTTTAGCATTTTGTTAATTTCCTCCCTTACCGCTTCTCTTTTGTGAAACGGAATTGGGTAAGGTTTAACCCTGACTGGTTCTTTATCGGTCAGACGTAAGTCGTATTGATATCCTTTAATCTTTCCTGGACTATCAGAGAAAACTTAACTTTAAGAGTACTTAACCAAGATTTCTTCAAGTCCATGAATAACAGAACTGGGGACGTGGGATTGGCTCTCTTTTATTTTTTCTACTTTATCTTGAATACCTGTTTTTCCTGGCTTTAAGTTAACCTCATGTATCTCGCTGAAACTGACCCCTTCACTGGGTTTCATCACCAATTTCTCTTCTTCTTCCTCAAAACGTATTGTTTTTAAATTACCCAATTCAGTTTTCAGCGTTAAATAATTCTCGGTCACATTAATTTCTTTAACATGCCCCTTAATAAAATCGTAGCCTAATATACAATCTTGGCTAAGATTTGGTATTATTAGAAAATTCACCGTGATAATACAATCAAGTAAAAAGGTGTTAACTAGGATCTGGTTTTTGATTGGCGAGGACCTTTTTCTTAAAGCGGTGGAAATCCTTAAGCCCGATACAGGAAGCTTCTCGTGAGGAAAGATTTCTCGGTTCTTCTCATAAAAGGCCTCATTCATGCAAGTCACTTGACTACCCGTGTCTAATAATGCTGTCACAGGGAATTCTTCTAGCCTAATGGTAATTTTTGGGCAGACTGTATTTTGAAATTGATGTTGAAAGTCTGTAGGTTCCAGTGTTAGGAGTTCCGTGAATTCCTTAAATAAAGAGTCAATACCCCGATCCGAAACCCCAGTATCTATGGTAGTTCTCATTGATGGTCCTTCTCTGTAGCTCTCCGCGTATGCTTTCCTTCTTCCTCTGAACAGATTTCTGCTTCGGAGCCGCTGGGCGAAGGAGTTCTTCTGACCCAAATGTTTCTAGGTGAGCCCCATTTGCGGCCCCTCTTGGCTGGACTCTTGGTTCTATTCTCCTCATTTACCTGGATTTGATTTACTGGTACATTTTCATTTCGCCCCTTTTGCTTGTAAGGAGCTCGCTCTCTATTCCTGTATTCCGCTCTTCTATTATTATTTTCTCTTGAGACCCGCCTCTAGGCTGCTGGGTTTCACCACGGATATACGTCTCCCTTTTTCGGTTATAATCTCCAGGCCTTTCCTCTACAGGGGTCCTTTTCCTACTTGAATTTGGAGAAGAATATGCTTGCACCTTCGGGTGTCTTGACTTCATAATCTTGTCTCTACCTATATTTTCTAATAGTTGCATAAACTTATCGATGCTATCAATCCCTTGATAGACAACGATTTCTTCTATTTTTGGGCCAAAGTGGCGCCCTAGGGTCAAGCAGATGTATGAGTCTTCAAGTTTATTTTGACATGCCCGAGCTCGAATGACCATTCGACTAAAATACTCAGTTGGAGAGAGATGAGACGAATTAAAATAATCTTCATGGTTAAGTTCCTCATAAATCAGGTGATCATATTTAGGCCCGTGAAATTTTAGAAGGAACTTATTTCTGAATTCTTCAAAAGTTGAAATTGTCACCTGATTTATAAGAAACCAAGCAAGCGCGTCGTCAGCCAAATGGTCCTTGAGAAAGTGTTCCAAGGGCATATATTTCCCATACATTTCATACTCCACCTGAAGGCGGCTGATAAATTCTGTTGGGATTTCTCTTTTGTTGTTGGAAAATTTTGACTTCTCCGGTAGTCGCCTTCCTTGTGATGATAGTATATCAACGTCGCAGAAACCAGTATAAGACTTATCCTGTTCCAACAATGTAATATCCTGAGCTCCTTGTGACGTACGACACGTTGATTTATCATTCGTTTCTACGCCTACACGCATGGGAGGCCTGGGTGACTGGATAGTGGCCATAATCTGTTCAACCTTAGCTTCAACAGCTTGAACCTTATCCGTCAACTGGATTTCTTGTTGAATTTTTACTTGTTCGATCTTATCTCCGAGCTCCTTTATTTCATGGGTCATCCGTTCTTCTATTTGATCACCTCGGTCACTACATGCCGCATGATGCTCTTGGCAGCTCTGTTCTAATGTATTTACCCTTTTGTTAATATCTGATGTCAATGTATCCATTTGGTTTTTGCTTTGATTCATTAACTCTATTAATGCCTGGTGATCTTTCTTCCTCTGTTCATCCATCCTTTGTAGTAGCAGCATCAATCCTTCTAGACTGAGACTTGTGTCAATTGTATGACGCTCCTCTTTATTTGCCCTTTCTGGCTGAGGCGATGGGGAAGCCAACTTCTTTGGTGTTTCTATTTCCGGATGCGGTCGTAATACAGATTCATGTTCCGTCGGTCTTGATCCGGTAAGTATCTTTTTTTCTTCTCCTTTTCCCCTCGTTTCAGAACGTGTGCGTCTATGTTCCATTTTTTGGTTTTAATAAAATTTTCGGCCGTCAATAATCCTTATTTCCAGAGATGTCTTCACCTAATCGACCAACTAACTAATCGAGCAAAACAACGGATTACCTAAAAGATCTTTACCTATCAATTAAAATCCCTACAATCGTTAGGTAAGCTTGAAAACGCATTAATTCCACCATCATATATCTTAAGCATTAATATAAATAATAATTTAATGAAAAAATGGGCATACCTCTGGAACCTCTAATTAAATTGTATATTGATAACCTCTCCTTCAAATTAGAATAACCCGAATGCCACATATAGCAATTATATTAAAGAAAATTAGGAATCTTAATCTTATTGATATTGACTGTAGTAAATTGGTAAGTACGTCCCCACAAGGGATGCCATTTTAATTGCTATGTTTCTGGTCTACCGCTTTTCTAAGGCGGATGGGGGTTACACGAAACGGCTTATATCAAGCTAATATATGAAATAAATATATTTACTTATGTAATTATGTACATTGGATACTTTTCCAAAGGTGACGTGTTTACCAATTTATTTTATTTTAAGAAATCTGTGGCATGGGGTTAATAAAAATAAAGAAAGAATAAACTGAATCTGACTATACTATTTAAGTTTATTAATAAGAACATACATCATAAATACCCCTTTTTGTAAAGATTATAAATATATATAAGTAATATAAAAACGACACCTAAAGAATGGTTGCTGCCTGGTAGTGGGAATAATGTTAACCTAATCTACTGGATGGTTGACCACTCAATATTATTACAAGTACTGAACTGCATAGACATTATCTCTAACAATTAGCTGATGTATGGGTAGTCCAACTCCGTCCACCTCCTTCCGCTCTCAGTTCCTCGCTCGTCTCCGGCACTCCTCTTCCTGACTCGGGCAACTCTCCTTTAGGGCTTCCTTCCAACCTCACACTTTTCACTCTTCCCCGGGACTCGATACTCGTCACACTTCCTACTCTCCCCGCACTCCACACTCGACTCCTCGAACATTCCGCACATTCGCACTCCAAACCTCTCTTCCATCTTCCATACCAATATTCTTCCCCCACTCCATTAAGACTTCTTTCCATTGGCTGGTCATCCTGAAATTTCCACCCCACTCTATTCCGACTTGTTTTCATTGGTTGGCCACCCTAAAATTCCCATTCCTTGCTATATTTCTACATTTCTTCGGCGGTGTCTTTGCCGGGATAAAACCCGGGTTTACGGTCCAAAGTTTCTCCAACCACCTTCTTAGGAATTTCCCTGAGTCAGTATCGGCAGCCTTGTCGGTCCTTGGCTTTACTTATTTTAAATTTCCAACAATACGTTTATGGCCCGGATACTTTCAAGGCGGTATTCCCCGGACCTTGCCACCTGCTGCCTTCAGGTAAAACCAACTACTCGGTTCGAGCATATTCAGTACTTTGAAACGATGAACATATTATATTAAATTATTAATGCAATTAATTGCCCTCTCCAGGCAGCATCCACGATACATAGCATACAATAGATGTAATGTTATGTTATTCTTACAAAACAGTAGGTTAGGTAAGGTTATAGGTTATGTAACGAGGTAAGGTTATGTTCCTCTTTCAAAACATTAGATTACAATGAGGTAATTAGTGCATGTTATCAATAGTAAGACTTTTCTTTCTGACCAATTTGGGCAATCATTATTTCTTATTGACACAGAACCAATTCATCCCAACTTCTTCTTGATTCCTCTCTAAGCTTTTTACAAGGGTTCATAAATAAATCAGAATAAAATGTTTTTATTTATAATATTATATACATAATTTTCAAGACAATATTACATATACAATTTTTAATATAATATTATATACATAATTTTCAGATTATTATTATTTATTATTATTATTAGTATATACACATTGTTCAGTAAAAATTATTAAGTAAAAAAAAAAAAAGATCAGTAATAATTACATTATACATATATATTTTGGTTACTCATTGGTTCTAACAAACTAGCAATTTATCCCTACGTTCAAG
Organism: Aelia acuminata; assembly: GCA_911387785.2. Classification (NCBI taxonomy): domain Eukaryota; kingdom Metazoa; phylum Arthropoda; class Insecta; order Hemiptera; family Pentatomidae; genus Aelia; species Aelia acuminata. The sequence goes on from CAJVQU020000010.1 coordinate 1,608,015, forward strand.
TTCCTATTCAAGCTTTTTACAAAGGTTCATGCATACACCAGAATAGAATAGAGTAAAATGATGTTTTTATTTATAATCTATATAAATAAAGTTGAAATTCTGTTTGTTTGTTTGTTCTTTATAGAAATCCATACAGTTTGTCCTAAATTCTCCAAATTTCGCTCAGTGGTTCTTTCATACCAGGCGCGAACACCTGTCCATATTAAAATTGCATAACTTCAGCCGATCTTCAGCTGATATTCTTTATTCTCCGAATTTCGCTAAGTGATTCTTTCAGACCAGGTGCGAACACCTGATCATATTAAAATTGCATAACTTCAGCCGATCTTCAGCTGATATTCTTTATTTTTATAAAAATCATAATGATCTTAATTTTACAATGTTTTTTTTTTTTTTTACGAAATCGACCGTTTCTTTAGAAAAATGAAATTCCCCGTGTGAAACCGGGATATATACCGATAAATAATTTATGTATATAAGATGAAATTCTGTTTTTTCTTTATAGAAATCCATTCCGTTTGTCCTAAATTCCCCAAATTTCGCTCAGTGGTTCTTTCATACCAGGTGCGAACACCTGTCCATATTAAAATTGCATAACTTCAGCCGATCTTTGGGTATATTCTTTATTGTTGTAATAATCGTTTTGATCTCGCTTTACATTGGTTTTTACAAAATCGACCGTTTGAGTCAATAAAAGTCTCAGTTTATAGATTTTATAGATTTAAAAATTGAAATTCTTCGGGTGAAACCGGGATATACAGCTAGTATTATATACATTCTTTTCAGAACAGATTGTTTATTTTGTTTGTTTTTCTTTATTTTATTGCAAAGGTAAAAGTAAACATATGCTATGTATCAGAGTGGGTACCAGTTTACTATTAAAACTACCCAATAGTTTTAGTCTAAATAATTTGTGAGATTCTCCTAGACCACAGCTAGAGCTATTTAGTAAGGCTTCTTATATCGTGGATTAAATAAACTTCCGTAATGAATAGGGTCAGATATACCTTATGAGATATCAATAGTTTGCATTTTTAACGAACTATCCAACTGTAAAATTAAAATCTCAATAAGTCCATTAATGACAAAGATAATCAGGGAATTAGAGCCTTAATCACATAAGGATGCTCGACATCCGGTAGAAGAGTTAGATCGAAAGAAGTCCGATAAATAACAAACATCCGCTGGAGCATGAGAAAGTGTCCTTTTTGCTGAAACAACCTTTAAAAGAAATAGTCCCCACGCTATCTTATTTTTACTAATTACAAAGTTAATATTAAATTTGAAACCGGATAGGTTTTCAGGCGACATAACCTAATTCCGTTCTACAACCTTATCAATTTAGTTTTTCCAAAAAACTTATCTAAAGTTTGTTTAATCGTGGATGAATATCATCCCCCACTATGGTTCCTCTGAACAAAGGGGAGAGGATACCGAGCATTCGAGGGTTGAGACTTGAAGTGCGAACGTCAGTTCTGTCTTAAGTTTTCTCTATGCACTTTGACTTTGTGTTTTCTCTTTTGTTCTTATGAGTGAGTGTAAAATAGTGCTATGTTAATATATAAACGAGTATGCGGTGTTGAATACATAGAGTCAAGATAAGAGATGCCTTACCTATGCCTTGTTTTGAAGAGGTAATGAGGAAACACACCTACAGCCACCAATGGAGAGATTACCAATAGAAGACCACCAGTCGATAAGAACCCTATAGAATCTTACTTTTGTATCAATTTTTATTTTAATAATTCATTGCAGAGGTCATTTATAAACCGATTGTAAACTATGATGGTTGTAGCTTCTTTGTTTCCCGAGCTATATGATTTAGTTCTAAATGTCTATAGTTTCACATATCTATTAAATTGTTAAGTTATGGTATATTTTCCCCAAACCTTTTGGACAGTTATTTTTATTTTATTCAGAAAATCATAGTCTTATATGTAGATCTATTTTCAACAAACTCTCAACTATTCATTAAACTTTTAGATTAATCGTTTTATTGAGTCTAATCTCTCTTAATGTTCTTCATGTTTTTTTAGAATGATTTTATATTCCATTTTATATATTTTCTTCTTTTCTTTTTTTTATATATATCTATCTGTAGATATTTAGCATAGCATAATTTACTCATGAAGAGCCACGATAAAATTTCTTGTTCAATTTAATGTGCAAAACCTTTTTTTTTTTTTTTTTTACTTTAATAAATGTTTAGATTAAAAGCTTTTTCTTTTCTTGTTTCTTTCCTTCTCACATATGGTAATATTAATCTAGGCATATTGATAAATCCCAAGTTGGTAGTACGCATTATATATTGCCCCTCAAATACCTTCAGGAAAAGATTCCAATGATCCTTGAGCAAAGGAGTAATACACAGCATTAATTTATGGCATCCCTTAGTCAAGAAATAACACAGCATCAATAATAATAATAATATACATAAATAAATAAAACGAAAAACATAAAAGCCAAACATTTCTCCTATTGGATAACTTGATAACATAACTGGTAATTACACTTAAAATTAAACTCTTTTACTAACCGTACTCTATATAGGGTAACTGCACCAATTAATGACACTTTAAGGAAAATTTCATGATTTTTCATCAATTACTCCCTTATTCGTTGACCGATCCATAAAATTCAAAGTTCTTCTTTTAAGCCAATATCTCTTGTTTTAATTTGGGTCATCAAATGATTAAAAATGATAATTTAATCTATTCTTTTACTTAAAATTCGGATGGATGTTTTTTCTCCTATTACTGACACTCATGCACCAATTACTGACAGTATAAGGAACCAATTACTGACTCCCTGATCAAACATTGAATAATTTTATTTCCAACTTTAAAATTAGTATCTAAGTATATTTTAATATAATTTACTTTACTAAATCTACCCTTTACTGTTTAGCAGTATTGAGGCATCTGCAAACAGAGCGTTCCTCTGTCCTCAACCAGCTGCCTTCTCCTCCTCGAATCCATTTCAATCATGTTAAAGGCTTTTTTAATTCCTTCTTCCCAGTTCTTTCTTGGTCTTGTCCGTGGTCACGTCCTATTCACTATCACCTAGTGAGTAGCCTTGGCAATTCGGTCTTCGGCAATTCGTTAGTTCTCTTCAATTTTTTTCTCTGCAGATCTCAGGTACAAGTTTGCTCTTATGGTTGAATTTCTTACATAACCCCGTCTGGTTTTCCACTCCGTTTTTCTTAGATATGGCTCTTGTGCTTGGATATGATGGTTCAAGACTCCCTTGCATAGTTAAGAATCGGGAGGAATGTGCTCTTTGTGTTGGGGACACATCAATATCATCTGCTTCATTATCACTACCCATTGCAGTGAAAGTTTTTCAAAGTCATTAACCTTTATTGGGTAAATAAATTAATTTGAAATATTTGAGCATCACTTTTATTCCAAAAACTAAAAGGATTATCATCATCAACTTAATGTCACAATCACAGCTCATGAAGCTAAGATTAACCTTTTCGTAATCAGAAATAAAAAATTGTATTTGTGCAAGAACCGATGGTTTTAGTAACTGTGATTATATAACAATATTTTTAATGCAAGTACATTCTGTCATACATTTAGCTTCTATATTTCCATCTGCAATCCTCGATACACGACACACGCGGATCTTCTTTTTGCGGACATAAATGAGGTGATGTATTCTTACTGTAGGGTTTTCAACGAGGTCTATGCCTTTCATAATTTGTTCTTTATCTATTCTGACGATTTGCATTACCTCGCCGTTGAGAGATTTCACGGTCTTTGGAAAAGGCTTTGGCAAAACTGAGAATACGGCTGAATTGTTTTTGGTGCTGATAAATTATTAGGTTTTATAGGCTAAGAGACTGATGGTAAACAGCAGCTTCTACAGTGTCCTTGAAAAGGCTTTGTTTTTAGGTGATTTTGCCGGATTTTTGGTTTTATTATGATCAATTTATTGGTGGTGCTTTGTTTCCGGAAGTTACTCAGTTCTTCAGGAGATTCAGTGGAGCCCAATGTAATTTTTCACCTACAAATGGATGATGCTTGTAGTGTTATTTTGGCAGAACATAGAACTCCATCCCTTAGTTCCGCGAAAATTTGGAACATTTAAATCTTTTGCTAAATGATTTAATTCGATATCGGATATTGGTTTATTAGGTAGTCATATTTGTTTATTCTTTTTTTGTTGAGTTATGAACAGACCATAATCATTCTTATACGGTTTCAAATAAAGCCCATTACCGACTTTCTGCCCTTCCATAGCCAAATTATGTCTCTTTTGCTCATCCAATTTTAGCTTTGCTTCTTTAGCCTCATTTATAGCTTTCGCTACACCAGCGGCTCCTCCTGCCAAAGATCCCACAGCGGAAAGTCCTGCCATCAACGGCACGAGAAATTGAAGAAAGCCTCCATCTTTTGGTAATAACTTTTGGTAACTCTGGGCGGTGAAGGTCTCGTCTTACCGCGTAAATACATTTTAGCCTTCTTATATGCCGCTTTAGCTGCGTTCTGAATAGATGATACATCATCAACCTTTGAAGATTTAACTAAATCAAGAATACTAATCTTCTTTTTTCTCTTATTTTTTAATCCTGATCCAGCCTTCCCTTTAGCTTTCAGGGCATTTGTAACTAACCAAGCCGCAGCTTTTTCTCCCCATGAAGAATCTGAAGCTTTAACTCGTTTCCAACCTTTATCGGCTAGGATCCTATCTGCCTGCTTGCGACTACCCATGTCCTTATTTTAGCTGTAAGCTATATCGTGTTCTTTACAATCTCTATCAAGCTCGTTTATTCCGCTATCACCTGCAACCAAGCGCTTTTCTAATCTCGTGCCAGGTCCACAATACTGATATCCTGGAAGATGTAATTCAACTGGCAACCTGTCTATAAGACTGTTCACTAAGCCCCTTCCTTTGCGAGACCTACGTATCATACTGTAGTCGGGTAATGAAGAACTGAGGTATATATATATACTGAGAATCAGTGTTGTTGTTTGTATTCATAATGAAATTAGTTAAGCAAGTACAACGTTTTCACATCACCGACTTTTCACTTACTAAGGAGGATTCAGAGCAGAGACATAGTACGCTATTACCAAACGTCATACGGGCATCAATTAGTGGACCGAGCGGATGGGGAAAGACCAATGTTATGATTGGACTTTTAATTAATCCTAACGGTTTAAAATTTAAAAATGTGTATCTTTTTGGAAAAACTTTACATCAAGCAAAGTATCAGTATTTGAAAAGTGTCATAGATCTTGTTCCTGAAATAAAATTATATGAATTTGAAGACGCGAAAGAATTGCCTCGAGAAGTTGAATCCGATTCGGTCTGTATATTCGATGATGTGACTATGGAAGATCAAGATATAATAAAACGATACTTTAGTTATGGTCGTCACATGCATCTCGATTGCTTTTACTTAACACAGAGTTATGTTTGTATCCACAGACACCTCATCAGGTGTAACTTTAACTTTTTAATAGTATTTCCTCAAGACGAGTTGAATTTGAAACACATTTACGATGAACATGTAAGCACGCCAGATTTAAGTTTTACACATTATTAGTTAGATTTAAGTATTACACATTACATTTTAAAGACATATGTTCGCTATGTTGGAAAGATCCGTTTGACTATCTCGTCATTGACAAGTCTAGAGACACAAACGATGGTCGTTTTAGAAAAGGAATCGATACATTCATAGTAGATATATAAAGAACATTCATGAGGATAGTTACCATTAGCAGTCATGGACCCAAAAGTCACTCGTGAGATTATAAAAACAAGCGAGATTTTGAAAAACAAATATCGTTCATTGAAGCGTAGTCTGCAGGATATCGAAAAAAGTCGACAAGAATTCTTCACACCCGTGCTTCAACACCTTGAGGATATTAAATATTCAGTACTATCAAGAAGGGGACCTCCATTGACACCCACAAAGATAAAAAAGGAATCTACACTTGAATCGCCGCTCGAGTCTGTTAGTATTTACAGTAGATCAACATTATTACTGACAACAAAAACAACGCCACTTTACAAAAAATCTTCACACATTTTATCGGACGAAGCGAAATCTAGTACCGCACTGACACCAATATCTCACTTAAAGAATCCCATTCATGAGTTCATGTCTCTAGATGTAGAGGAGGGAGATTATGAGACAGATGATCCGCTATCAGAACAAGTCAAAGAATACACTAAAATACCGCAAGGAGAGGCTGAAGTTAAGGCTAACCTCACTGTGTTTGGAAACCTGCAAAGGAAATACTTAGATAAGTTGTTGAAAGGCGATAAAGCGCACGACGATGGTTATGGAATTAGAGTTATGCCTTCTGGAGGGTTGGCAATTGGAGACTCGACCGATGTCCAGCTGTTTGCAAACAGCGACGATAAATCCATTAACGGTGATGTGTCTGAAGGGACACCGGGATTGTTACAGTTACTCTATTTGAAAAACCCACAAGATTATACCGAGTCTGACTTGGTTAATTATAAGAATATTTTACTCTCAACCAATGCACACAAGCGAGGTTATAGCGAAGAACAAGGGATGCATGGGCACCAGATCTGACAAGTACAAAAATATAATAATGAAGTTATTTCCATCACAAACCTTAAAACCCCGCCCTCCTTCCTCAGCCTCGACCAGGAGCCTACGTTCTCACTCTTACAAAAGAGGCACGGGTTTCATGATATCCAATAAACCCCTGTATGAATATTGGAATGATCCTAACGAACTTGTCGATCGGCTTAGGCTCTTGATGTCATCGACTCATGCTGGACATGAAGGACACCAAAACGAAATCGAATCAATAATCGAAGAGCTACGAGAAGAAAATATAATATATTAACGTGCATATTGTAAATGGTTCAGTGTAAAAATGACAATAAACAACTTTGGATCTCACATCACAATAAAGCATTCCATGTATCAGAAACATTACTTTCCATTTAGTTTATTAAAATCTGAAGAGGATATCGACGCACGTAATTTACGAATAATTATTGTTGGAAACCCGGTTGCAGCTCGCGACGCTGTAAATAAAATATATTGTGATACACTAGCAGTGACTTACACTGATTTAAAGAATTGGCCTGGTAGCTATATAGATGGGAAAAGAAAACGACTTGTCAATTTTGCTCCACCCATAAATAACTATGATGTCACAAAAGAATTCTTCAACAGAGTTGCTCTGACTTTAGTTGACAATATGTATGACGCTCTCGGCAAGAAAATAACAAACGTTGGTGAGCCCGTGAAGGAATCTGATGTAGTCACGCTCGGCTATCTCAACAAAATACTTAAAAGAAAATTATAGATGGATTCATCAATTAAGAAAACTATTGTAAATGAATTGCATAAGCCAGCTCGCAAGATATACCCTAGGAGAAAGACTGTTTTGAAAGGGATAAACGACTTATGGCAGATAGATCTAGTGGAGATGCTTCCTTATTCTCGAATGAATCGAGGTCACAAATATTTACTAACAGTTATAGATTGCTTTACTAAATATGCATGGGCCGTACCAGTAAAGAAGAAATCTGCGGATGATGTAACTAAGGCGATGGAGAGCGTGTTTCGTTTGAGTAAACAAACACCAAGAAATATTCAAAGCGATCAAGGAAAAGAATTTTATAATTCCAAGTTTAAATCACTAATGAACAAATACTCTATTAATCATTATTCCACTTTTTCTAATATGAAAGCTTCCATTGTAGAAAGGTTTAATAGAACGTTAACGAGGGGAATGTGGAAAGCATTTAGCTTACGAGGAAATTACAAGTTTTTAGATATTTTACCTCAGGTTCTACAAGAATATAACTCATCATTTCATAAGACGATTGGTATGAGACCAGTTGATGCTTGTAATAAAAAATCAAAAAAATACTTGCTAAACAATGTGTATTCTACTATTTCGACTAAAGTGCAAAAGCAGAAGTTTGAAGAGGATGATTTTGTGAGGATATCTAAACAAAAAACAGCATTTTCAAAAGGCTACAAACCGAATTGGTCAAGCAAAATATGTAAAGTAATCAAGATTCAGAAGACGGATCCATATACATATTATTTACTTAAAGATCTAAAAGGTCAACCTATTAGCGGATCCTTTTACGCTGAAGAGCTTCAAAAAGTAAAACATCCAGATGTTTATCTCATCGAGAAGATATTGAAAAGGAAAGGAAATAAGCTGTATGTGAAATGGTGGGGGCTGAAAGAAAGCAGCTGGATTGACAGGAAAGATATTGCATAGTGACGTGAAAAGAATAATAAACTCTTACAATGAAAATTTATTTGTAACTTTATTACACAAACTTTTATATACAACATTTATAAAATTATGCATTAAGTTTGTATTACATACTTGTTATCATATTTCAAACAATTTTTTTTTTTTACTACTGTTCATGTTTTGTTTTTTAACCTAAAATATAATTAGTTAATAAAATAAACAATACCATTATATTTCTTATCATTTGATTTATTTATGCTGCAGCAATGCATAATGGCCGTAAGGAAGAGTATCTCTTTTGTTCTCTAAGGTATGACGTTTATCATCATATGGGCAGAGAGACTTTTTATTAATTAAAACTGTTTGTACTTGATGTCTTTTTGATTGAATGATCTGAAATTGACTATACATCGACTCATAATTTCTTATAGTATCTAAGTAATTTTGAAACGTGAATTCTCGAACTGCGCATTGTTTAATCCCCTTGGATCGTTTTATTAATAAACCACTTTTGGTTATAAATGAGTACATTGTTGGTCTTAGGCCAACATATTCAACAATTGGATCGCCAGTAGTTTCATCTTTAAGCATTCCTACTATATTTTTGTTTTTATCAGAATAACAGCGATGTTCTGTTGGAAAATTACTAGTGTCAAAATAGTCTTTTAAATCATAATTTATATCTTCGTATATATCTGTTGTATTAATTAGGTATAAAAGCGAATCGATATCTATATAACAGAGGTTTATATTTTTTGGACCATATTTTTTTAAAAATACGTTATAATGTAATTCGTACATTAAAACTTTTGATAGTTCCAGTATGCTAAAACCCTCATAAAGAGGTTTATCGAGTACAATGTTATTCTTCTCTAACTGAACGGACACTACATTTTCAGTGAAAATTATTCTCTCTTTAAAATTTGGCTTTTTAACTAGTATGTCCAATGATTTTTTATTTGTTACAATTTTTAAATCTATTCGTTTCCTAACGTTTTCCATAAATTTATCAAAACAGGAGTTGTTCATGAGTTTAAAAAAATCTGATTCAAAATGATTGGTAGACTTAGCTCTATGTTTGGTATTTAAATTTATGTATGGCGACAAGCAATTTTTTTGCTTAAATTTTAAAATTCCATGAATTTGCCAAGATTAAGTGCTTGTTTCAAATTGACATAATGAGCAATATAACGAGTTTTTGGTGTGAGTGTAGTAAGTAACTTTTCTGTAGTTTTAACGCCAGGCGGTTTTAATTTATCAGGTAATAAAGGTAGTTGGCAGTGCAAATCATGTATGGCTTGAAGGTAATCAATGTCTACATCAAGTATATAACCAACTTCAGAGTCGTCAGGAACTTTTAAAACATCTAAATCTTCATTGTACCATTCAAAGTCGCAATATGGAAGGAAACAGTTCATTGCGTAACCATATAAATTATTTACATTTGCATAAATTAAGTAGCTAATGGGCTGATTTGGATCATAATCATCTAGACAATAATTATTTCCTTTGGCATAGCGCTTGACAACTTGTGTAATACCTCCTCGAATGCCTTTTTCGATAAATAATACCATATCTACGTCTTTAATAATGTCCAATTCAACATTTGTGGTTTTTAACACTGCTTCATAACTGAGGCCCGGAAGAGACATAAAATGAGCAGGATCTAATGAATATATGTCCATAGAGAGATTATGAAATTTTTCAAATATTTCACATAGTAATATTACGTCTGTTTGTATATTCAATTCGGTATATTCTTTTAAGTTATTTATATGTGTTTTCCATGTATTTAAATGTTTTCCAAATGGCTTGCGCGTGCTCATAATTAGATTCAGAAATATTTTCTGAAGTTAAGTTGTTGTAAAATTTATCTATTGCAGGCAAATGAGTTTCTTCTAACCGCGATAATGAATCTATGTAAGAGTAAGGGTAAATTCCCTTTCTCGTTAGCAATTCAACTTTGGCTTCGTGTGGGATCAACTGATGTAAATGAGGGAATGTAATTGAAAGACTCGCAGAACCTTTTTTCATGTTTTGCACAAGGGTATCTAGGCTAGCAGCTAAAAATTTATAACTGTCTACAAATCTTATTTTAGTTTTACAGTCTTTAAATGTTTTAGTAAAACTTATGTATTTTTCTGTATTACTCGGAATTACGGTAACATCTCCTTCATGATCTGCTAAAAATGGAACAATAAAGTGTGAGTCATAACCCTGAAAGTTGTGCATAAATACCGGAATGAAATTTGGTGTTTTTGCTTGTAAGTTGCAATTGGAATGAGCCGCTCCAATAAACTTAGATGTTACATGATCGTGATGGCGTACCTTTTCATCATTATTTAAAGTTTTCTGGCAGATAACACATAAATCGGTAGTCTGATAAATTAACTTTTCTTCCTTCGTCATTTCAGACATAGGTTAAACTTTACCATATATTTTATCAGCTTTTTTAGCCAAATCATGCAGTCCTTCTATGAACATTATCATACATTTTTCACCGGTGAAGATTAATGGTTTTTGTAGTTCAAATTGTGGTATATCCGCTTTGGCCATAAGAGATGCACAAAATATTTTATGGTTTTGAACAGATTTGGTCCAAGAAATTGATGGAATTTGTGAAGGACCCTCAATTGGTTCCAAATACGATTTAAAGTCCGCAGAAGCAAAAATTTTAATTTTTTGAGTGGATTCGAATTTTTTAAATTTGATTTTATCATCTGCGGGAAAATCTGTTCTAACTGGTTTATGTGCACCGCAAAATAATAGATGTTCCTTTAATGTTCCTCTGCGTCTTTTCCACTTTTTGTTTTGTATTTACGGGAAATAGATGTTAAACATCTAGGGCAAATTTTTTTAGCAGATTTGTCATTAGATATTTGACTGCTAACTAGCCGGCTTAAATTTGTGATGTAACAATAGTGTGAGTCTCTTTCATTTTGTAAAAACAAAAGGTCAAATCTCTCATTATAGGTTTCTCTCTTGCTGATTCTTAGAGGATATATATTGTTTTTTTCATCCAAACCGTACACATTAATTAAAACATTGTTTACATCCTCGAATTTTTTAATATCTTTAAATGAAGTAGGATATGAAATACAATCAAACTGATAATTGGTTTCTAAATTTTCATACAATGTAGGATCGTTCGAACCGATTGTTTTGCTCAGTATCGCTAAACGAAAGCAATCGTAGTTTACGTTTTTTACATTAATAACGGCATGTTTGTTTTTTATAACTTTTGGCAAATCAATGAATTGTTTTTCACTAAGAGGCATATATTTGGTAAAATTCAAACATAGAAAGTTACAAGAAACAAAGGTCCAACCAGAACCTTTTGCTTCAAAGGAATCTAATTCCATAATTAATTTTTCATATGACTCTTTAATATAAATGTTTAAATCAGTTGATGAATCTATGATGTTCTGACTAAAAATTCATATCAGACTTTTCCTCGTTGTTATGATTTAATTTTTTGTATGTACAATCTATTTTTAAATTACTTTTTAATGTGTTCCATTGAGCTAAATATAAAGTTAAAATCTCAATAAGTTTTTCTTTATTGATTTCTAAAAACTTTTTTGGAGTAGTTTTAATATTATAATTTTCAAAATAAAAGTCTATCACTGAATTGTTAAATGCAGCCTTTTTAATTCCTTTTGCATATGTATTGAACCTATCAAGTTGATCCTTATTATAAATTTTATATTTTTTTGGGGGAACTAATTCCTTTTTCTGCAATATTAGTGCTGGAGAAAGGTGGTGTGGTCAAATTCATCCGTTTTTTGAATGGTACATGTGATTGGGAACTGGAAACTGACTGTTTTAAAGATGAACCGGCCGGAGTTTGGTAATTTTGCATTTTTCTCGATTGACTACTATTACCGTCGAATGCTTGAAGGGAACTGATGCGCCCTTTTTTTTTACACGTAATTATATGTCGTGTACAGCTATTTTTTGAATGAAATTCACGTCCACAATATGTGCACTCATGAAATTTCCATTTACAATTATGAGCGTTTAATGTTTTCAATAGCAGCCCACATTTTGAACACAAAACATCCATACCTTTTTAATGTTGATATTTTCCAACGACCATTATTTACAGGTAATATATTTATTCATTAAATTTAATAATATATGAATTTCTATGTTTTCCTTTATACGTCATCTTCAATGATCCTAAAATAACAATAAAAAAATCATACTTTTTTATTTTAACAATTAAGTATTAACATTATATTAATTAGCAATTAATAATATTATGAAAACGAACCATTATACTGTTGTATCTCCTCTTCGGTAAAACATTCGCAATATCTCTTAGGAAGAAAGGTTCGGATGCGTTCTCTTCCTTCCCCCTCTAGAATTGCCTGTAATCCTAGGCCGTGATCTGTTGTTTTTAACTTTAACTCTGATATTAAATAAGTCGCTCCCTCTTGCAACTCTTCTATGGTTTTATAGGTTGTAAGGGCATTTAATCTATTCAAAAAAGACATCTGTAATGTTTAAAACAATTAGATTAATGTTAACATGCAAAGATTAGTTAAACAAGTAGTTATAACAACTTACGTTTTGGCAGCGACTAGCGACGGTCCAGGTACTGAATGTTGAAGCATCGTTGCTAAGTCAGGGGGCTTTATATCCAGAAGAGAGAAGCAGTGGGGAGAGGGAATAAGATTTTTTGTGTTTTATTTTAAATTTTCTCGATCGAGTCGTTGCTAATGCATTTATATTTTTAAAAAACCCTTATTTTTAAACATGCCACTGCGCGCAGATATATTACCAACCGATGACAACAACTTGTTAGCGGACGGTAATTTTGCTGAGATTAAATGCATGCACCATTTTTTGTAATAAAGTGCAAGCTTCAACATCCTTGACAAATACTTACTTTTCTTATTTTTGTCTGCCCAATGGCTAAAGTTTAATGCAGACCTTTCATCCACGAGAAAAACTTGTGGTAATTATGCTGAGATTAACAGCATGCACCATTTTTTATAATACAGTGCAAGCTTCAACATCCTTAACAAATACTTACTTTTCTTATTTTTGTCTGGTCGTCAGCTAAAGTTCAATGTCAACCTTACATCCGTGAGAAAAACTTACTTTTCTTATTTTTATCTGATCATCTCGCTTCTTTGCTAATTTTAATACTGCCTGCAACATTTTACTCTCGATTCACATTAATAACAGGTTCCCGGCCGCTTATGAATGAAAGCATGAATGAAAGCACCTTGACCTTCAACGACGAACATAGGCATCAGGCGATGAGGTCACTCCGTCATCAATGGGCTAAGATCTGTCAAGGTCCCAGCGGTCGTATGAGGTGTAAGTACGTTACATAAGATTGTTGTAACAAGAGCCAGACGTTGCCAGGATTAATGAAAAATTAAAAAAAACAATTTATTATATTCGTACTGGGGAGCGCCAAAGATTAGAAAAAAAGATATCCTTCTCAACTTAAACAGTGGGTAGTGCAACAGGTGAATGCGTCACGGCTGACGCACGGTCATTACTCACGTACTAGGGCTCAAATGTAAACAAACCGATGTCCGGAGGGGCCCGCAGCAAAAAAGGAAAAAAATTAAATGAACCCGTGTACACGCCGAAGATAACGTAAACAGTCCTCATGTCACAAGCACATTGACCCCCGGTGACGTCACAAGGTTATTACTCTCGTACTACACCTCAAATGTAAACAAAAACAGTCCTCATGTCACAAGCACATTGACCCCCGGTGACGCCACAAGGTTATTACTCTCGTACTACACCTCAAATGTAAACAAAAACAGTCCTCATGTCACAAGCACATTGACCCCCGTTGACGTCACAGGGTTATTACTCTCGTACTACACCTCAAATGTAAACAAAAACAGTCCTCATGTCACAAGCACATTGACCCCCGGTGACGTCACAAGGTTATTACTCTCGTACTACACCTCTTTCTTCAAATCTTTTCTCTTCAAAAAATAAATTATTTATAAATACAATTATGGTAGACTTACGGAATTTATCTCCACTCTTCACTGCGTCCTGTAAAAGATTCTGGTCTGAAAGGAGAACCAGAAATAGGAAATAAAAGGATTTTGGTGGACCAGAGTTACCTGCATTTAGAAACAGTCTTAACTTCGAAACGAGCGTACGAAGATATCCTTTACCAATGAAAGGAGTTTTAAGAGACGTGTTGACTGCACAAGGGTTCGAAACCATCCCTTACCAATGAAAGGATAATTCTATTATATGACGGCACTGCAAAATGGCGTTAACGACACAATATTCAGAAGCAGACTGTTAACGTCATGATATTCAGAAGCAGAGTGAGTGTAGGCATCCGGTGAGATCCTCCCCTCCACCCCAAGGCTTGTTTGATTACACAGCCACCTTAATTATAATTGAATAAATACCGCCAAGGCTTCATCCAAGCATTTACACAGATTCACTGATTAAATTTTTGGAGAATGCATGCTACTGTCATATTCTTGGATTTAGCTCTAGATACATAACACTTGCCCAACATTAAATTTTCTTCTTACAGACCAATTTGTATATTTATAACACAGTGAATCAATATCTTTCATTATGTTATACTAGTTAACTGATAAAAATCACATATATTCAATATCCCGATGCACGCAGTTTGCTAGTTTATTTTTTCAATAAAGAAAATAGAAGAGGTTCAGCTGTCGCATGATTATTTTTTTCAAAATATTCAGGCAAAAGATTGTTTTTATGGTCTATTAGTCATGTTATGGTCTATTATGGTCTACTTTATAAGGTCATGATTTAAATATTGTATATTTTGCTCTAATGTTAATTGTAGCATTACACCTAGCTTTACTTTATATTGACTTAATAAATTGCAGAGCTAAAATGTTAACTCTAAAAATATATTTAATCAATAAGCACTTGTTCAAATTTTCGAAATTTAAACAG
Source organism: Aelia acuminata (assembly GCA_911387785.2). Lineage (NCBI taxonomy): Eukaryota > Metazoa > Arthropoda > Insecta > Hemiptera > Pentatomidae > Aelia > Aelia acuminata. Next base: position 1,623,173 of record CAJVQU020000010.1, read on the forward strand.
AACCATGATGAAATACCATTTATTGAAACCCTTAAAATTTTTTATTTTTTCATAGATAAACAGCATGGGATATTTAACTCTTTAATGCCTTCCACTGCCATAAAATTTATAAATTATTGGAAAAAATGTCAGCCAGTCATTATGACCAATTATAGGGTTAATATATTAGCAATTCTGATAAATCTCCCTCCTTCCCTGCTGCATTAATACAATTTTTCGAAATAATCTTAATTTATAAATTGTAAAATAACGTTTATAGAAAGATCTTTGATATTAATGAAATGTAACTAAATAACTACATCATTTTTGTGTTTTCTAATTCCTACATCAATTTTCTAATTTAGTATTTAAAAAACATGTTTATAAAAAGTAAAGCTCTTCTTTATTTGATTTGGTTATATACCTCTACTATTCTAATTATTTATTTATTAATGGATGTATAATTGTCATTGTTCTACGTTTCTGGCCGTCCGCTTTTCCAAGGCGGGTAAGGGGTTCCAGAAACGGGATATATGAAATTCAGTTACCAAATATACACTGCAATATTTTTTACTAGTAAAGTATCAATCAACATTTGAAACCTTTCCAGAGGTATCGTGTTTGCCTTTTTACTTATTCTATGTAAACTGTGACATGTAGGTGAAAGGAAATAAGAATCTCATCTGAATCACGACTATAACTAATTTTATTTGCCGGTTATTTATAATATAATAACCCCTTTTTAGAAATCCTTTTGTAAATATATTTAAATAACAAAAGAGACAATCGAGGCAGACTGAAAGGTGGACCTATATTAGCCATAGGTTTATGTTAAACCATAAACCATAGTAAAGCGAGATCATTACGATTCTTATAACAACAAAGAATATCAGCTGAAGATCGGCTGAAGTCATGTAATTTTAATATGGACAGGTGTTCGCACCTGGTATCAAAGAACCACTGAGCGAAATTTGGAGAATTTAGGACAAACGGTATGGATTTCTATAAAGAACAAACAAACAGAATTTCAACTTTATTTATATAGATTAGAAAATCTTTTCCCGCCATTGCAGCATCCATAATACAGACCAATCGTGAAAATATATACAATCATTAGATTTTATTTATTTATTTCATATGCCTCCACCACAGAGCACCTCCTGCGCCCAAATAAAGAAAGAACTTGACAAACTCATCTCCATGATGTCATAAAGATTATTTTTAAACGCAAAGTATCCATTTATGTATGTAAGTTGGTTGTTTGTATATAAACTGGTTCAAGTATATACTTATGTAGGCTGGTTCCCAACCATATATTTTTTAGAGGACTTATTTATTTGTATAGTTGTTTAGTTATCGATTTTCTATCTAGATATAACAATGGATCGTTTATCAATTGGTGACTATAGGTATCATAGTTTGTGTATTATTAATATCTTTTATTTGTTTGTATGTTTGTATTAATAAAATAGGTGTCAGAAAATGTTATAAGATTATATAAGTTACTATTGTTTACTATTGTATATTGTTACTATTTATAAGTTAAGGTTGTGAGTAGAATTATATTGTATTTAATCCCACACGAAACAATAATATTTTATTTTGCTCTCTACTCACAACGTTAATAATTTCTAATGTTATAAATGAAGATTTACATTATTGAATAAACAAGTCTTTTCCCAGCAAGTGAGTTGTTTATCATTATATAACATTATTAACATTATTGCATTTTTTACTGTTCTTCGCCTGTCGATCATAAGTGGTCCCGAAACCCGGGAAGGTAAGTTCAATTTAATTATACTTTTTCTTTTTCCTCGGCTTTTGTCGTACAGTGACGAAGATTAAAATACTTCAAAATGGCTGAAGGAGTGTTACGCCCGGCGATCCTAACTTTACCACCAGAGATCCCTCCAATACTAACGGAAAACTTAGCATCAGCACACGTTAATGCATTGGAGTGGCTTAAGGTAAGAACGGCAACATCTCAAGATTGTGTCGGATTTGGAAAGGTTCGAAGGCGGAATTGGAGAAATAAATCATTTCATTAAAGGAGGGTACCTTGTGATGGCGCGAATAGAAGCTAATGCGGCTGAGAATCTCATAGATCCAATGGACGCGAATGCTTTGAAGGCTGCTTTAGTATGTCGCGTTAAAAGGAGCGTATTAAATATGATACAAGCGGACGAGGACACACTGTTGGCTGTCGTAAAGGATAGGCTAAAGAAGGCATTCGGGGGAGGCCGCTGGGCTCCGGAAGAAGATATATTGCAAATGTTTAGGGAAAAGAAGCAAACATATCAGACGAACGGGCAATATGCAGGGACATTGCTAGCTCGTTTTAATGCCATAACAGAGAAAATGAGGGAGACAGTGAATGCGGTAGAGGTGGAAGGTAGAATGGCATTTCTAGCCACTATATTAAAAGTACAGCTTGCGAGAGACACAGGAAAAAAGGAAGGACTACCCCGAGACAAACATTTTATCGAATGTGCTCAAGAAATGATGGACGCGAGCGCACGGGAAGAGGAGGCTCGGAGTGGAGAAGGAACAGAAACGGGGTGGAGAAGGGTAACTTACAGAAGAGGTAAGTCTGGTAGGGTCAGAACAAGGTCAGATATATGGAAAAAGAGAGATGCAGATTTCGGCGGACGAGAGAGGACTACAGTGAGGGAGAAGAAGCCAGGAAAAGAAAAAAGAATTTGGACAAAAGAGGAAAGAAAATGCCATGGGTGCGGAAAAGTAGGGCATCTGGTCGCGCAGTGTCCTCGTACCAAATGTTTTGAATGCGGAAATGAGGGACATATCGCGAGACAATGTCCTTATATGTACAGGCGGGGTGAAACGAACCGAGTGGAACCAATGGAGGTAAATGCACAAAGAGTGTGGAAAAAGAGAGGACCTTCTTCGGAGTCGGAGGAGTCAATAGAAACTTCTGAGACAGAGGATGAGGGAAGCGCACAAGGAAGCAGACGAGTTTTGGAGGGAGGAGCAGCAGAAGAACTGTAGCTACAGCAGCAGATGCTGTAAGAAGAAGGCGAAATGAGAGTGGGTGCGTTGGATTGCCAATCGTGAGTGTCGCGGGGGGGGGGGGGGGAGTAAAGTGCTTGATTGACACGGGCAGTTCAAACACGATAATAAGCCGAAGCGCATTAGAAGTAAAGTGCTGTATTCAGGTAAACAGATACATATACAAGCTTGCGAGTGCAAATTAATCACCTTGGGAGGGCCTTGCAGTGTAGAGGGAGAAGTGGAATTGGAATTGAGTAGGTGGATAATAGGGGAGGGAAGATTGCGAGTCCATATTGTGAAAAGTATGCCTAGAGAATACGTCGGAATAATTGGCTGCGATCTTTTAGGAAAAGTGGGTGTCAAAATTAGTAACGAAGGCGAAAAATGGATAATCCGCCTGGGAGGGAAGAAATATAAGTGCAAAAGGGTCCGGGGAGAAGAAGTGGTCACGGTAGGGGTTTTAAAAAAGATTGAGCCATGGAGAAAAGGGTTACAAATAGAATATACAGATATATTTTTAGAGATGGGGAGGTACTGGCAGCTACCGGAAGAACGGTACACGAAATCCCTTTAAAACAAGAAAGAGTGATTTACGTTAAATAAAGGCGGTACCCACAAGCACTTAGAAGGCACATCCGGGAAGAGCTTGATAATTTAAAGAGTCAAGGTATTATCGTGGACAGTACTTCGCCATATAATAGCCCACTATGGGCAGCAAAGAAAAAATCCGTGGACAGAGAGGAAAAATATAGAGTCGTGGTAGACTTTAGAAAGCTAAATGACATTTAGCCGTATTTTAGACGAAAAATACCCGACTCCGAGGTTTGAAGACATTTTGGATAGGTTAAGTGGAGCCACGATATTTAGCAAGGACTAGCATAAAACAGCGTTTTCCTTTGAAAGAGGGCATTACGAATTTACACGGATGCCATTTGGATTGAAAAACGCACCTATAACGTTCGAAAAGCTTATGGATTAGTTCTTGAGGGGGTTAGATGAGGCATTTTGCCAAGTTTGTATGGACGATCTTCTGATCTTTAGCAAGGACGAAGGCCAGCATATAGAACACTTGCGTCGCGTGTTCGAAAGGATAAGAGAATTTGGCCTAAAATTGTCGATAATAAAATCGATTCTGGGACAGGAACAAATCAATTTTTTGGGTCATTCAATTTCGAAAGAAGGAATAAGGCCTGATAAGCAAAAGGTGGAAGCAATCCAAAACATGGCGATGCCAAGAGACGTAAAAGGAATTCGCTTTGGTTGATATCTCTTGAATGTTATAGTCAATCTTGCAAGATTTTCGTTTGTCTGCCTGGCACATTGAGCAAGACCACTCAGAAAGTTTGTTTTCTTCCGGCAAAGCGCGGTACTCATCCTCTTTCATTTCAACACATGATTAATAAAAAATCGCACTACAACTACAACACTTCAATTTGTACGCATTGGGGCAAAGCAATTTAATCCCTTTTCACATTAAGACATTATCAGGCAGGAGAAATTAGCTGTTGCCTCAAAGACTGCTAGACTGGTACTGGGAAGGTAACTAGGGGGAGATGTACACCTTGATATAATAATTTGCAAAAAAAAGTCGTAAAATATTTATGTTTATGTACTTTCTTCTTACTTACTCCTATAACTGAAAAATTGTGGTGTGGCCCATCATTTCGTCCCGTTGTTTACATTGTATTTATGTTTTATATCATACATCGCAGGTCTGTCCCTTACTAGTTCAATTGATTTAATAACCTGCTGAGTATAAGATCTAAGGGCCCCCTAGTGAGCCAGAACCGGCCGTTCTATACTACTGACTGTATACCTTGCATTTGTTGCATCTTGTTATTCCGGTTTAGTCTCGGACAATGAAAATGTTTTAACATTCATGAAGATTCGAAGACTTATAGATGAACTGAACCATTACGCAAAGCTTATTGGAACAGATAAACAATCAAATGGACATTACATCACTTGTCATTGGAGTGATCCTGAAGCTAGAGATGGGCCTGACACATGTCTATGCTTTATGATAGATTCAACTAGTTTTAATATAAAAAAACTGTTGAGGAAACTGTATCATGTAAGAGATAACACTGATAGTGAAGAAAAAAATGATAAAAGTTATAGAGATGAATCAGAGATTGGTTACTAACACAAAAAAAAAAACGAACCCTCCTTCACTTTTTAACATTTTAAAAAATATTTTAATTGTGAATAAAAATCAGTTGTACCACGTTGATGGCCCAAACAACAACAGAGTTAGCATTAGTAACTGTCTACCCACTCAATAATTCATTAAAAAAGTATACAAAAGTGGGGCTCTGTGCCGATGTGCCAATGGTTGCTCTGGTCGACAAGAAATCTACAATTTACCTAAACAAGGAAGAATGGGGTGAATTAAGAGCCAGGTCTTCAATCATTTTGGGTCATTTCAAGAAGAAAAAAGTGATGAAAACTGATGCTGCGAGCATATCAACATCTCACAAACAAAAAGGGGTACAATAAGATGTTTGAAAATTGAACATGTTTATCCCTGGACAATATTGTTGAATGAAAACGTTACACCATATATAAAGTTAATATCACCAAATATTATTTTGAAAAAATGTGAATGTATCAAATTGTGTAAACTGTTTGATTCAGTTTCAAAATCTTTGGATTTTTTGTACAATGTTATTCAAAATAAAGAGTAAAACCAATAAAAAATAATTATTCACAACAAATTGTTTTATTTTTTTAATCCCATTTTTTTTTTTAATTTTATTTATCAATTTAAGGTTGGTAAGAAAAAAAAAAAAAGAAACAAACATATATTTAAACATTTATTAATTAAATAATAATACAAGATACAAAAATAATCAAGTAACAATAAAAGATAAAAAAAATTATTTCACATTATCCAAAAACCACTGACATTGTAGACTATTATTTTTATGATAACTGTAAGGTGAAATTGCACATGTTGATAAAGTTTTAAATTTCAAATTACAAAAGTAGCAAGTACCAGTGTTTTTCCATCCTCTGATAAAACCGTTGAAGGCCAGCAGCATATGTTCAGGTTTCATATTTATTGTCCTGTTAGTGAATGTATTACGCCTTACTGATTCGATAGAAAGATCCACATTTTTCGGATTCATTCTTATCCAGTGAGACAAATTGTGAGCTTGATTGAGGGAACATACATATTTGTTCCAGGATCTGCCACGATGATATCGACATTTAATCCTGGTATCTGTCAATTTCTTTAGAGATGGACAGGAAAAGTTGTGAAGGTCATAGACAGGTCTCTTCAATATATCTTCTAAAAATATACACTTTTCACAATCCTTGGCGTATAAAAAGTCATATTGTTCCGTTGCTGTTGTAATAGTGATCATCAACTTGTCATATTCTATTTCACCATAATCCCAGGAAATCCCATGAAGATTTTGCATCGCCCATAGATTTTCAGATAATTGATCATCTTGATGGGGAGGTTTGAAGAACCAGTGTTGCACCGTCGATTGTTTTACATCTACTATTGAAAGCTCTTTTATTATAAAATCACTATGTCCGTTAACCACATCGATGTACGCTTGAAAATCGATGACTGCAACGCGCTGAGTGTCAGGCTTAGACATGGTGTTCGCCATCTATCGTTTCAACTCGGATACTGAAGACAATTCTGTACTTGCCCGGGTATTTAATACAACTTTCTTACCAATCCAGTCCCCGCCTCGTATTCCACGATTCTGTCGTGTATCGTGAGACAGCTCCTAGGATTGCTTTCGATATCTTTCCAATACAAAATGGCCATTCTAATTTCCGGCGAAGTCCTAAATCAATGTTTAGAATTTTAGTAGCAAGTTTATATTTAAGCGCCATTAGCAGCATATAACTTGAAGTCAGTTGGTTGGTTATGCTTAGTAACGGGAATTACTGACACATCCGCACCACTGTCCACAAGAAATTTAATACCAGAACGACGATCCCGGACGAATAATCTATGTTGTTGGCCTGGAAAGACATGAGAGGCAGCACACTCGGCCATTACTGTGACTGCCGGCTGCAGTTTTCCTGGTTACTTTTCTTGTTCCATTGGCAAGATTCATTGCATTTTTCTGGTTTGGATCTTTTCCCAAAACGGAAGTATTTCCGGTTAGAGTTAAATCGAGACCTGGATTTAGAACGAGACCTTGATCTTGAACGATGCTTTTTTATTTCTGTTTCTAGGGCTGCTATTCGATCACAAAGCTCTTTGATCATTGAGGAATCAGATGGTTGTGATATCGCATTAACTTGAATGTGTACTTGACATTTCCCATATTCTATCTCCAATTTCAGATAATTTATCTAAATTACCACCAGAAATTGAAAGTATTCCTCTAATTTGTGGTGGTAATTTATCTAACCAAAATGTTTTTAGCAATATTTCATTGATTTCCGTGCCAGCCAGGGCTTTCATTTTTAACAAAAGTTGACTGGGTTTAAGTGAACCTAATTCAATTTCACTCACTAATTATTTTACTTGTTTTTCCTCACTTTCTTTAAATATTTTTAATAGTCTATTTTTCGCTAATGTGTATTTATTTGTTTCTGTAGATGAAACAATATCCCAAATATTTTCTACAACTTTGAGATCCAATTGTGATATCAAGTAATTAAATTTAGTGTTTTCCGCAGTTACATTAGAAAGTTGAAACTGGGCCTCAACCAGATATTTAAATTATTTCATTTAATATTTCTGGCTTATCCGTCCAAAAAGGTGGATTTTTTACACTCACCCTATCTACAAAATGTGTAGTTGTAGGCACAGGAATATCTTGAGGTGATTTTGATATTGTTACATCATCGGCCATTGTAATAATTATTATATAAAGACTTACGTGGTATGATTGATTGACCAAAACACGCGTCGGGATCACCAATTTGTACAATGTTAGTACAAATAATTAAATAAACTAGTCCTTAGTTACACTTCAAACGTTTTTATTACAATACTTTTACATAAACTAAGAACACACAATAAAACACTAACTAACTAGAACAGTATCTACACAATAGGGAGGTTACTTTTTAATTGCCTCAGTGTTGCCAATCCGTGTTGCTTACTGTCAAGGAAAATTGTAACTTGGCAACACTGATCTTAACCTGTGCTTTTTCTACATATGTTATATCATTCTAATGTGTGTGTATTGTTAAATAAAAGGTTTATTTGAATAGTTAAAAATATTTAACTAATTAACAGGTTATGGGCCCAGAGCTCAGATTAAACTGAATAATTTCAATTACTGCTGTGTACAAGACAATGTCGGTGCTAACTTTGCCTGTTCCTTTACTCACGTCGAATAATTTCACAAACTGGAAGTTTAGGATAAATGCTATCCTTGAAAAGGAACAGATAGCTGACGTTCTGGTAAGTGACCCACCAACTGATGCTACAGAAAAGAAAACTTTTCTTATTAATGATGCTAAAGCAAAAGCTATTTTGATTCAAGGTCTTTCCGATAAACATCTTGATATTATTCAAGACTGTAAAACTTCCAAAGAGATGATTCAATCTTTGAAGAATATATTTGCTAGGTCTAGTTCTTTTTCTAAACTAACCTTATGGAGAAAGTTGGTAAACTTAAAAAGTGAAAGATTCGAAAGTTTAGAAGATCATTTTCTTAATTTTGATAAATTAATCAGAGAACTGAATGATTTAGGTTCTACACTTAATGAAAGTGATAAAATATGTCACTTGCTTCTATCGCTCCCGGAAGATTATGATAGTGTCGTAATTGCATTAGAAACAATCGAAAATATAAAAATGGACTTTGTAAAAGCACGTCTCTTGGATCATGAGTTAAAAATTAAGTCTCAAGATATTTCTGAGACAGGTCTTAAAGCTCTAAATAGTGGTTGCTTTAGATGTGGGGACAGTTCACACTTCCAGGCAAGCTGTCCTAAAACTTTTAGAGGAGGAAGCCAAAATGGGCGTGGAATGAACAGAGGCTATAAATGGAGAAGGGGCCGAGGTACCAATTTCACTTCGCAGCAGGGCAATGGAGAAACAAACCTTTTAAGGGATAGCCATGCCACTCATGCACAAGGTGAGAGTGAAATTACTTTATATACCCTTGAAACCTGCAATTCAAGTATAACCTTCGATGAAAAAATATTTATATATGATAGTGGTGCTTCAAATCACTTTGTCAGAGGTGAATTGAAGCGTTTTATGAGAAACATTACAAAATTAGATCGAGAAGTAAAAATTGTTCAAGCGGATGGTCAGCAATTGACTACAAATGAAAAAGGAGAGCTGGTTCTTTATTGCCAGGGTCAAAAATTTGTAATCGAGGCATTGATTGTACCAGGTATGAAGCATAATTTGCTTTCTTCATCAAAAATAGCAAGCCGTGGGGCAAAAATAATTACAGATGAATTTTGTACAACTGTGTACATGAAAAATAATCCTGTACTCATCTTTAAACCTAGAAATGGTTTATATTACTTTGAAGCAGACAGATTTGTTGAACAGTGCTTAGTTGCCGACGATGAAGGAGACTTATGGCATAAAAGAATGGGCCATATTTCAAATGATGGGCTCTCACAATTGAGTTTACCTATTCTAAACAAAACATGCGAATCATGTGCTGAAGGAAAAGCAAAAAGACAACCCTTTTATGCGAACAAAAAACGTGCAACAGAGATAGGTGGTCTTATTTCCAGCGATATAGTTGGTCCCATCACACCGAGTACACTCAATGGGGAGAGATATTTTCAAATAATTTTAGATGATTATTCTCACTTCGTCGTGGTAAGGCTATTAAAACAAAAAAGTGAAGCAGCGGAAAATTTGATGAGGTACATTAAAGAAATAAAAACTCAGTTCGATTTAAACGTTCAACGTGTAAGAATCGACAATGCTGGTGAACTGAGATCAAAGCAGCTTTTAATTTTTTTGAAAAATAATGGTATTAAAATAGAATATACTATAAGCCATTCTCCTCAAATGAATGGCAGGTGTGAAAGGATGAATAGGGTTCTTCTATCAAAATTAAGAACAAAATTGATAGATTCTGGGGTTCCCAAATTTTTATGGGGGGAAGCACTGAAATGTACGGTGTATGAAATAAATAGATCCCCAACTTCAGTTTTACCTAGAGGTAAAACTCCCTCGGACTTATGGAATGGAAGAACTGACCTCACTAAATTAAAAATTTTCGGCTGTAGAGCATGGCACACTCTGACACCTAAACCTGCTAAATTGGAACCCCGAGCAGTTCGTGCTGTAATGGTAGGCTACTGTGGAGGTGGTTACAGGCTGTGGTTACCAAATGAAAGAAAAATAATTAAGTCAAGGGATGTCAAATTTGATGAATCTATCATGGAATATAAAATCAAAGATGATTCTCAAGAAATCTTAGAACCAAATGAAGTGATAGAGATAAATCCAGAAAAGGAAACTAACAAAGGAAGTGAACAAGAGGAAGAGGTTCAGAGTAATTTGCAAGAAAGTAATAATAGGAACCCGGAAGAGGAAAATGTCACTACAAGCAGAACAAAGAAAAAGCCCGGATATCTGGAAGACTACGAGCTGTACACAGCATACTGTTTTCTAGCATCCACTAATGATGAAACTTTTAGAAGATATCTGCTCACTAGTCGACGTTCTTGAAAATATGTTTGTTTTGAAATTGATTTAATGGTAACCAATTAGATGTTTTTTTTTGGATGGAGTCCGAGAAATTAGTTTCTATTGTTATTATAGATGCTTGTAACCAACAAAAAAAAAAAATATAATAAAAAAAAAAAAACATCTAATTGAGAGAGGGTGTCAAGGAAAATTGTAACTTGGCAACACTGAGTAAGTGTTAATTAGTTAAATATTTTTAACTATTCAAATAAACCTTTTATTTAACAATACACACACATTAGAATGATATAACATATGTAGAAAAAGCACAGGTTAAGATCAGTGTTGCCAAGTTACAATTTTCCTTGACACCCTCTCCCAATTAGATGTTTTTTTTTAACTTTAGATTAGTTGTTTGTTTGTTTTTGGATGGAGTCCGAGAAATTAGTTTCTATTGTTATTATAGATGCTTGTAACCAACAAAAAAAAAAATATAATAAAAAAAAAAAAACATCTAATTGAGAGAGGGTGTCAAGGAAAATTGTAACTTGGCAACACTGATCTTAACCTGTGCTTTTTCTACATATGTTATATCATTCTAATGTGTGTGTATTGTTAAATAAAAGGTTTATTTGAATAGTTAAAAATATTTAACTAATTAACACTTACTCAGTGTTGCCAGGCTCCTACAAAGCCCTAAAACAGATGTTTATTCTATTGCATCATTTTTTAATGGTTTGCATTAGAATAATTTGTTTACTGAATTTAATTTACAATGGATTAGGATTAAAATGAGTGGACTTTATAAAATGCTCTAAATAAAAAAATAAAACAAACTGATTTATTCTGTTGATTAATTATAGATTAGGAAATAAATTCATTCGGGCTTTCAAAGTGAGATCAGAAAAGAAAAACTAAATAAAGAAATGTCTGTGACGAAGCATGGTTTCACTCACTGCGGTTTTCTTTAAAGTTGAAGTTCTACCTGGTGTTATTTGACTCTCTGCAGGCCGCTCCCATCTTCCTTTCTTCTCCCGCACCTGCGGGATGCCTTTTTTTCTACTCCATGGATTTAGTTGGAAAACTTATAACGAAAAAGGATGTCCTCTTTTTCAGCCAGAGTTGGCCAATCTCCATGTCTATTCTGGTCGCGAAACTAGCGCTGTTGAGCTACTGCTTTCAGCTGTGCGCCGCTAGATCGGGTTGATGTTCGTTCCTCGAACAAGCCGACCACCTAAATTGGCCTTGGCTAATTTACCTGAAAACTCACTCTTATGTCCCTATAGCATAACCAATGAATGATGTTATACAAATAGGAATAACACAGAAATTCAAATGCATAACATTATAAATATCGTTTTTAGATACAAAAAAATAAAAAATATACTGCTAGATCACATGAGTTGTGGGACATGCACTTTGTCGCCGAAGGCTCTGCAATGGACAATAAAGGGAAATAACAAAATTATGAAAGATAAACTAAAGGTAGAAACTTTAGAAACGAGAGAAAATACCGGCCTCGTCAAGAGGTTTCCTGAAGGGGTGTGAGGGCCTTCCCGTTCTAATCCTGCAGGATGCAGTGTGATATCAAGCTCCTTTTGCCTTTGGTTATCCAAAATTTGGATCGCAGAAGAGCCAAAATAAACGTCGGTTCGGCTTGGAAGCGTTGATCGTGGATCTGGTTTATGATCAACAGCGTGATTTCCGACCTTGTAGGAATGATAACTGGTTTGAAGAAAAGTTAAGAGGAGCGTCTTGTAAACGGCCGTCCACCCGGATGATTCCCTCTTCATCTCTGAAAGGATCTAACCCTGAGTACTCCCTGTGAACGACAGCGTCATCCAGAAACAAATCTTTTGGAAGATGCGCCCGTTGAACCATTATGATAATGCGTGGCTCTGCGCGTGCGTATTCCTCGGCGGTAATAGGACCATAATGAATTCGAAAATTGGTTTTTCAATGCATAAATCTTAAGATACGAGCTACGTTTCTTACGAGAGAGTCGTATGAGGAGAATCGCGATAACCACTCGTGTTCCGAGGCTCCTTTCTGAGGCAGGTGCGGGCAGCACGAAGCTGCTCATTACCAACGTAGTATTTGCTTCTGCGGCGAGGCGCTTTAGCTCAACCGCAGGAGCCCTTAATTGAGGCGGTCCGCTCCACCATAGGTCGTCCTTGATAAGGTCCTCCGGAAAACACCCTCGGGAAGCCAAGTCTGCTGGATTATTCTCCGATTTTACGTAATGCCATAGAGAATTGGGGAGGATTTTCACAATTTGGGCAACCCTGTTAGCTTCAAAGGCGCGAAGTTGATGCACGGAAGAGCGTAGCCAGCTGGGGATATCCAGGCCTATTCCGTGGTGGGAAATCAAATAATCAACCAAGTCCAAAAAGTTTTATTGACAAAACGTAATGTTTCACTGTCAAAAGCACTTAACATTTGCAGGGTGAGTGAAGACGCAACCAATCATTCCTCCAGTATTAATCCTAGTGATAAGGAAGCGGACTTTGTTCATAGAGTTAAAAATAAAAATACAAGAGATATCGTTCAGGATGTTGCAGCATCCTATCCGAAATGTAAATTTTGAGGAAGTAAACACGTATGTGACAAGGGAGCTTGTCCAGCCTTTGGCAAAGTGTGCAGCAGATGTAAAAGAAAAATCATTTGGCTAAAATGTGTAGATCTAGCATAGTTAGGAAGTTAGTTGAGAATGAGGAACCCTCAACCTCTTTAGAAGAAGGTGAAACTGTTTACTGGGTAAATGCTCTTGTTAAAAAAGACAATAAGCAATTTATAGCAAAATTAAATTTAAAAGGTCCCCCCCAGAATGAGTTTCAGGAATTTCAAGTGCAGCTTGAGACAGGAGCTACTTGTAATGTCATAGGCTTATCACATGTCTGCCAGATAACAAAGTCAGGACAACCTAGACTTCTTAACTCCAATGCTAATTTAAAATTTTACAATGGGAAGTCACTTCGGTCGTTGGGAAAGATCGAGTTGGTCTGTCAAAAAGAGTCCGGGAAGACCAACCTTCAGTTTGAAGTTATTGATACCATAGAATATTATTGGTGACATCTGATTGGTCGGCAGCTGTATCAAAACTTCGATATTTAAATGAGTGGCAAGAAAGGAACCAGTGGTGGTAATATTAGTTTGTCTGGATAGATTATATAACGATTGTTTGGCTCACTCAATTTAAAAGTTATGTAGATTGTCCCAGAACCACTTTAGCTGGTAGTCGACTTCGGCATCAGCCTCCATGAAGAAAGAATGAGTTGTTGCCAGTGTTGGAAGTTGACTGAGTCTACCTGACACAACCAAACCAAAGGAGGTAGGGAGGAGATAAAGATCCTCAACATCGGAATACCTGGGAACGCCGGTGATGATATGTGGAAAGATGTCGGCTCCTAGAAGAACATCTATCTGACCCGAATGGGCAAACTGGTAGTCGGCGAGCTCATGTTGCAAAAGTTGTGCAGCGATGGATGGTGGGAGATTTCTGCTCGGTAAGGCGGAAGTGACCTTCTCTACAACGACTGCGTTGACAGGACCTCTGTTGCTGACTGGGCACCACGTTTACTGCACGAGGAGATCCCTTTAAGCAGCGCTTTGGAGATTAAGGATTCACCCAGGCCCTTTATGTTAACTTCATACGAGGAAATGGAGGCACCAATTCGATCAGCCAGGCAGTAGGTGATAAAGGTGTGTTGGCTACCGGAGTCCAGCACCGCCCTCGCAGAATGATAATCACCTTTTCTGCCCTTAACCAGTATCACGGCTGTGCCAAGAAGAACTTGACTGGTTGTTGGCCTGTTCTCGGTGGATGCACCAAACCCAGTGAAAGTTTCCGGTTGAATGCTGATTTTGACTTTAGTGTCCCGGTTATTTTCCTTAAAGTTGTCATGGATCAGGGAATGGTGAGCACCTTTGCATAACTTGCAGCGATATTTGGACCTACACTGTCGCACCGTATGCCCTGGTTTTATACAATTCTGGCATATCTGCCAGGAACGAGCTAATGTTGCTCTCTCCTTAGCAGTCAGAGCTTCAAAATCGGCACATCCATGAAGGTGATGATTCTATTCACACATGGGACATTTAACGAGGCGAACTGTAGCCTCACCTGTTCTCTTAACTCCGCCTTTTATGGAATTGTGCGACCTTGGGTTGATGGGGTAGACAACCGTGGGCGGTAGCAGATTGAAGCACCATAGAATTATAGCGGCGGGATTCCCTGTTTGGATATCTTTCACCTTGAGGAGACGTATGGCTTCTTCTGCCACTCACGCTGCTCTGATGAGGAGTTCTCAAGTCTTCTGCCATCTTGAGTGCAGTTCTCCTTGGACGTAAAAATTCGAAAATGTCTTCGGGTTTTGGACAATCCTTTGCTGATTTAAGAGAGAGCTCAAATTCCTTTCTGGTGTCCTGATATACGAAGCTCCCTGGATCAGAAAACCTAAGCGAGGTAAAGGCCTCTCCGCTGTCCGCAAAGTTGCTAAGAAAGCCCTCGTAGCGCTGTTGTTCGTTTTTGTACCTGCCTATGTCGAAATCCAGGCTGCGGTTGATGAGAATGCTGGCCAGAACTCTAGGGTTGTCGTAGGTGGTTAGTACTTTCTTCCATGCCTAGTGGTATGAATGTCCATCAAATGGAAAACCCGCTATCAAGGAGGCTGCCTCACACTTTAAGGAAGATAATAAGTAATGAAATTTCTCTATGTCTGAAAGGCCCAATTTATTGTGCACCATGGAGGTAAAAGTATCTCTAAAATGTGCGAATTGACGAAGGTCTCCGTTGAAGGTATGGATCTGGAGCTTGGGAAGCGCCGGTTTGTTGGGGTATACCATGGTTGTGTTGAATGATTGGTTGAACGACTGGGAGTGCGAAATCTCCGAAGCTTTTTGAAGTTTCAGTAGGATAATGTCGGTCTCAATGATCTCGTAACGGAGATTGTCCCGTAATTAAGACTATTCATCTGTGGGGAATGGCTGTGTGTCTTCACCTAAGTGTTGTTGTAATTCATCTCTTTTTTGCCACTTGGATTGGAATTGAGTGCAACACTGTTTAGCGTATGCAGTCTTAGCCTGAATCTCGTCACGTGAGGATCTCGTCACGTTCTAAGTTCTCAGTGTCCATTTGGGAAATAAAACTAAAAAAAAAATGCATAAAAAATAAATAAAAAATGCATTGAGCTGGCGCTCAACAATTGTCTTTTGTTCGTTATATTAGTAGATCATATGGTTTCCGATTATGCTTTATTCCGAATTTAATATCGTAATTTAACTATGACATATATATATTTTTTTTTTTTTTTTTTTTATTGTTTTCCCTTTATGGTAACCCCATAAAGAGACCATTTATTGTTGTATACATGTCCCATGCCTTTAGAGGCATACTACATATATTACAGAGTTTCTTGTTTTTCACTATCATTTAAATACAAAACTTTAAGAAATTATGAATTCAAACACAAAAACAAAATTATAAAACACAAAATTATAAATAAAAAAAATAAAAAAAAAATTTATAAACTAAATAAAATAAAACAAAAACTAAAAATCTCCTACAAGCACAACAAGGTTGCCCTATATATTCCCATCAGGTTGCCCTTCTGTTGTCTGTGAGTCGGTCAAAGTCAATTTGTTTTATGAATTTCATTAAGTCTGTCTTAAATTTAGTAAATAGTACGTGTTCAATTTCTGGCCAGTTACCGCGTTTCAGTATTATGTTTCGTATCAGTTCAAATCTTTGTCTGTCATATAGTTTGCAATCGTAGAGTATGTGTCTGAAGTTGTGAACTTGTCCGTCTTCGTCACAGGTGTCTGTATCTATTATATTAAAACGTTTTAGATATTGTTTTGTGTTTCCGTGTTCTGTGAGAAATTGTGTCAATGTGTGTTCTGTACTGTGTAGTTGTTTAAAGTTAGTAAGTGTAATTTGTGGGATGTATTTATGTGAACTGGGTGATTTTGGAGATGTTCTCCACATATCGTTCCACTTAATGACCGATTCTCCAATTATCATTTTTTTAATGTGAGATATGGGTGCTTTGGTATAAGTGGGCAACAACTCATCGCTGTTAGCCGCCTCTTTCGCTAAGTGGTCAGCTCTTTCGTTGCCCTCTATACCTGAATGCCCCTTTACCCATTTTACTGTGGCTGATTTTTGGTGCGTCAGTAGCTGAATTATGTGATGTCTGATAGTTTCTGTCAGTGGATCGTGAATGTTTGTGTTAGTAAGTGAGTGTAGGACGTTCACGTTGTCAGTATGCACGATTATTTGTAAGTTGAAGTCAGATGGGTTCGCAAGGATGTGTTCCAGGGCCTTCAAAACAGCCAATTTTTCTCCTTGGTTGTTAGAGCACCAGGGCGCGAGTTTGTATTGGTACTCCAATACATTTCCGATTCTGTCCTTTCCTACCCAAGAGCAACCAACCTTTTCATCATCCTTGCTACCGTCTGTGTATATGTCTGTTCTATCAGTGTCTTGTGATGAAAAGTCATTGTTCACTTGTGATTGTACCTGTGCGTATGATGTGGGGTGTATCCAGTTGTTCGTTGAAAGCGGTAGTTC
Source organism: Aelia acuminata (assembly GCA_911387785.2). Classification (NCBI taxonomy): domain Eukaryota; kingdom Metazoa; phylum Arthropoda; class Insecta; order Hemiptera; family Pentatomidae; genus Aelia; species Aelia acuminata. The sequence goes on from CAJVQU020000010.1 coordinate 1,640,326, forward strand.
TATGTCGTCGTGCAATATATGTTTGTAGTTCGAATGTAACTTCTTAATTCTGTATAATTCTGTCTTCTCGTCTATAATTAAATTTATCGGTAGCAATCCAGCAAGAAGAATAGAGGCCTCATAAGAGAGAGTACTGAAGCCTTTGCATATTTTAATCGCAATAAGTCGCTGTAACCTTTTCAACTTATCTAAGTTTCTCTTCCGACTTACCGCAGATTGCCAAACATGACTACCATAGATAATTTTTGGTAATAGAGCGGCTTCATAAATGACTTTCAGCATCTCAGATCTGAGGCCCCACCTTGCTCTTGCACTGCAATTGCGAGTCTGTTGATTGTCTGTAATACCTGATTGTAGACGTTGTCAGTATGTCTGTTCCAGTTCAGTTTTCTGTCGAATAGTATGCCGAGATATCGAATCACGTCAGTTTTTATTAGTCCAACAGAATTTAATTTAATGTCAAGTACAGGTATTGTCCTTTTCCGAGAAAAAATTATGTATTTCGTCTTGTTAGCATTAAATTGAAGTTTGTTAGTCTTAGCCCATCGTATTAGTCTAATAAGTATTGTATTCGTAACGGCTTCTAGTTCACTGAAGTTTTTTCGTTTGACTAAGACTAAAATATCGTCAGCGTATGCTAATATTTTCGTGTCGTGAGGTAAGTCAGTTTCGAATATTGTGTTCACTAACACATTCCATAAAAGTGGTGATAGGCATGATCCTTGTGGAGTACCTATGGTTAGTTTTTTGTTGATAGAGTAAGAGTTCGTCTGTATTGTCAAGGATCTGTTGTCGAAATAATTTTTAATCAGTAAGTATAAATTTTGTGGACAGTTGTACTTCTTCAGGTTGGTCAGTATAGCCGGCCACCATGCGCTGTCAAAAGCACCTTTTATGTCAAGGCTAACAACCAGTAAATTGCTTTTTTTATCCATTGTTGTTGTAATGTGTTCGGTCAGTTCGTGCAAAGCATCGTCAGTACCAGTTTGAGGAAGAAAAGCGAACTGTCGTTTGTTAAGTATGTTATTAGTCAATAGAAAATATATGAGTCTATTTTTAATAACTTTTTCGAATATTTTTCCTAGAACTGGGAGGATGCTAATTGGTCTTAGCGATATACCGTCACTTTTAGGTATTAGCGTTAACCTACCTTCCTTCCAGTTGGCTGGAAACTGTTTTCTATTGAAAAAGAGTTTATAAATTTCAATTAGTAGTTTAGGAAAAATTTCATAAATTTTTGAAACTATTGTAGGACTAATTTTGTCAATACCTGTAGATTTTTTCAAATTCAAATTTTTAATTACATCCGTGATTTCTTCGTCCTCAAGAGGTAAGTCGTCGCTAGATGTAGGAGGAATATTAATACTATCACGCATAATTTGGTGTTCGTGGCAGTCAGTATCAGACCTGTCATTTTGTATCATGTCACTCAAAATTTTGGTCAGAGTTTCGCGTGTGTCTGTTGTATATTGACCCTCGTTATTAATTACAGTTTGAAGTAATGTCACAGGTTTCAGTTTGTTTGCCGCAAATTTGTATGGCCAGCTCCACGCTGTACAGTTTGTCGTGAAAGTTTTCCAAGATTCAAATTTTGATTGTTTGATCAATTTCTCGTATTTCTGTTTACTTTTTAAGTACTTTCGTCTTCTTGTCTCTCTTAATATTTCATCAGTTTTTGTTTTTTGGTTAATTTTCCGTAGTCTGTTAGTCTGTCTGCGTAACTTCGTTAGCTCATCATTCCACCAAGGCACCGTACGATGATTTCCTTTAATATTTCTATTGCCTGATTTTGCCATTGTCATATTGCATGCCTTAATGATCGATCTGGTTAATTTAGAAGAAATAACGTCAGTCGGGATATGTGCCATTTCAGTTAGTATCCTGTCTTCAATTTCTGTAAAAACACATGGTTGCGAGTTTGTTTGTAATAGAAAATGTTTTTTTAATTGAAATCCCAAATTAATTTTGAATCTATCCCAGTCAGCTTTATTTGTAAGGAATACGAAATTATTTCCGTATTCTTTTATTTGGCTGTAATTTTTCGTATGTAGTTCGTAACTTATAATATTGTGATCCGAGAAATCAGTTTCAGCAGAAATAGTCCAATTACGTATGTGGTAGTCACGATAGATTTGTGCGTTGAGTAAAGTCAAGTCTATGTTGCTTTTACCCATTGCCCCTTCAAAAGTATTAATTTCCGAATTTATGTTTGCCAATACTAAATCGTGAGTCATGATAAAATTTTCTAATTCAAAACCCCTAAAGTCCGTTTTTTTGTCATACCAGAATTTTGATCGTGCGTTACAGTCCATACTGATAATTATATTTTTATTTGATTGATTAAGCATAATTTTAGCCAATTTATCTAAGTCTGTATTGATACGATTATTTCTATCAAAATATGCACTAATAACTATGAATTTAAATTTATCAATAGTAACCTCAACGCAAACAAAATCTGAATCCGAAAATTGGGTAACTAAGCAACAGTCAAATTTTCTGTTAGTAACTACGATACAAGCTCTTGGGTTATCATTATGTGATAGTGATTGAAAAACATTATAACTATTATAACCTACTACTTTATTGTTGCGTGTATAAGGTTCCTGTAAAAGTAATATGTCAATGTTCTTTTTGATGGTGTAATGTTGTAAGAAATTTAATGTGTATTTAGAGTGGTGTGTGTTAAGTTGTAAAAAATTTATCTGTCTATGAACCATTAAATTTTGTCATAAAAATGTAGTTTTATAGTAAATATAGTTAGTTAGTAAGTACTTACAGTAAGGGTATGCTGTAGTTTGTATTCGCAACAAGTTACTGTATCTCCTTAAGGTATGAAGGGCAACCTCTATCAAAACTGCATGGTCCGTCGGGCGTTTCCTGTGACTTCTTGTGTGCTTGTTGAAATGATCACAATTTATGCATTTTAGGATTTGAGATTTACAGTCATTAACTTGGTGGTCTTCTCCACAGTTTGAACAAGCCACCGTGCCGCGACAATCCCTGCTGCTGTGGTGAAATTTTAAACATTTACTACATCTTCTAATTCTAAAGTAGTCCTCAATGAAAACCTTTTGGTGCCCAAGACTTATCCTGTTGTGAAGTAGCAATTCCCTGGTGACGGCGTCCACTTCGATGACTACATGCCGGGAATTATTTCTTCTCGACGTCAGAACCAAAATAGGACGAATCTTCTCCCTATTTAGGGCTATGTCTTCATTTTGGGCCACGAGGTAGTCAACTACGTTTGTTGAGGTTATATAGTCTTCCGTGTTTCTAATTACGAGTCGTGGATTTCGTTTTGTTAATTTATGGTATTTAATTTTTGTAGAATGATTTATTGCCTCTTCAATTTTCGTTAGGTCACTTTCTTTGGAGGTATGAACAATAAGTGATCCACTTCTTGTTTCCGACACTTTTTCGAAGCCTATTTTTAGCTTTCTTGGATCGATCAAGGTTTTGAACTCCGAAATAGTTTCTTGAGGGCCTATGGTATCATTGGGCTTGATAATAGCCTTAAAAGAGGGCCGTTTTTGAACCCTGCTAACCGTTTGTTTTGTCATTTGTGAAAATGTGGGGGGAGCAGTTAGGTTATCACGGATAGGTTCATTATAATTTGATGAATTACCTGCAATTTCTGATAAAGAATCAACGTGTTTTTCAAGCCTTTGGATACTGAGGCAAACCTGTTCTCTCAAGTCTGTTCTTAGTACTTTATACACTGAAACAGCCTTCAAAGTTTGTAGAGCATATTTTAAATCAACTGCAAGTTCAGCCATCTTGTTGAGATATATATATATATATATATGCTGATCATGTGTTTTCGGTGAATGCTGATACCGAATTTAATATCATAATTTTGATCATGCATGCGCGATGCGATTCACTGTTATTTTTTACCGTTTTTTCGGATCATAATGTTTCCGCGAATGCTTACTCCGCTTTACATATCATATTTCAAATCGCGTATGCTGTATTCGATTTACCGTTTATTTTTAATTATTGTTCGTTATATTAGTGGATCATTTGGTTTCCGATTATGCTGATTCCGAATTAAATATCATAATTTATCTATATATATATATATATATATATATATATATATATATATATATATATATATATATAAGTTGATCATGTGTTTTCGGTGGATGCTGATTCCAAATTTAATATAATAATTTTGATCATGCAGGCGCGATACGATTCACTGTTATTTTTTACCGTTTGTTCGTTATATTAGTGGATCATAATGTTTCCGAGAATGCTTCTTCCGCTTTACATATCTTATTTCAAATCGCGTATGCTGTATTCGATTTACCGTTTATTTTTAATTATTGTTCGTTATATTAGTGGATCATTTGGTTTCCGATTATGCTGATTCCGAATTAAATATCATAATTTATCTATAATATATATATATATATATATATATATATATATATATAAGTTGATCATGTGTTTTCGGTGGATGCTGATTCCAAATTTAATATAATAATTTTGATCATGCAGGCGCGATACGATTCACTGTTATTTTTTACCGTTTGTTCGTTATATTAGTGGATCATAATGTTTCCGAGAATGCTTCTTCCGCTTTACATATCATATTTTTAATCGCGCATGCTGTATTCCATTCAAGGGAAGCTGCCTTAGCGGCATAATTAGGTTCTTTAGGAGGCATAATGTAATGATATTATATGCTGATATGTGGACAGCTGACCCGCAGGGAAAAGTCAGACAGGAGAGCCTAGCAATGAGTCGGTTTAAATAACTACACCAAGATGAGTTCCAAAATAAAGAAGAACAAAATATATATGTACATATATATAGAAATGAATGAATGTGTGAGCTCCATGACAAATAATAAAGCCAGCAGAAGTAAGATCGTTGTTAAATTAGATGCTACCTAGAGGTGTGAAATGAAACATATATAAGGTAATAAATTGAATAAGAATGTTAAAGGGGATAGAAGAAATATCTGTATTTACTAGACGACTGCATCAAAGGGCTAAGTTATTTAAAATTAAATATGTCGTATATATCCTTTGAAAATGAATAAATTGTGAATAAGGAAACGATTAATGAATTATTATTAATTAAGAGTAATTTGCAAAACTGTCACCTTTATCAAGTATCTGACGCAACTTTATCGAAATTCAATGCCGGAGGCTTCATACCTCTCTGGAAACCTTCCCACGGTTCACACTATTTAATGTTACGTAATACAGCATAGAAGAGTTTATTATGATTTAATGTGTTTTTCGATAAAATTAGATATTAGATCGTAAAGCAATGTAATAAACCCATTCACGAAAGTTTTCTGCTCATTTTAGGTTTGTTTGTGTATTAAATATAAAAATAAAATGATTTAACCTTAAAATGTGATTTGTTTATTTTACTTCCCTATCCATGCTTGATAGTTTGTAACAGCTTTCTTTGTACAATCTCAGTTTAAAAACAATGAAAAATAAGGTTTGTAATATGAAAAGATAAAACAATGATAAAATCTTTAACTTGAGACTGTTTGATGTGTAATGAGTTTAGAACTTTAACTTTGCAAAAATGAATCCTTTACATAATTTTAGACATTACCTTAAGGTAAATATCTCTCTAAACTGTATTAATTTATTGCTTACTAGCATTCCCCGTCGCGGCTTTGCCCGCGAGCCTTTAAAATCAATTCTGTGATCATTATCTTGGTAATGATTTAATATAACAATATCCAACATTTTATAGTCTATTTTGTTATATGAATTTTGGCTATATAATATCATTTATTGGTTAAATAATTTCATTTTTTCGTTGTATAATAATTAATATGAACAAGAGGGATGTATTTCAACCCTTGTCTATGCCTATATAATTTAAGGTTAATCTAGGCCTGTTAGGAACATTTTCTTTTTCTATAAATGTTCGTGAATGAATAATCCGGCTCGGAGACCATTTATTTATTCTATTGCATCATATTTTAATGGTCTGCATTAGAATAATTTGTTTACTGATTTTAATTTACAATGGATTAAGATTAAAATGAGTGGACTGTATAAAATGGTCTAAGTAAGAAAATAAAACAAACTGATTTATTCTGTTGATTAATTATAGATAAGAAATAAATTCATTCGGGTTTTCAGAGTGAGATCAGAAAAACTAAAGAAAGAAATGTCTGTGACGAAGCATGGTTTCACTCACTGCGGTTTTCTTTAAAGTTGAAGTTCTACCTGGTGTTCTATGACCGCCTCTTTTTCTACTCCATGGATTTAGTTGGAAAACTTATAACGAAAAAGGATGTACTCTTTTTCTGCCAGAGTTTGCCAATCTGAATCTCTATTCCAGTCGCGAAACTAGCGCTGTTCAGCTACTGCTTTCAGCTGTGCGCCGGTAGATCGCGTTTGATGTTCATTCCTCGAACAACAGATAAAAGATGATCTTTCCCGGAAATACATAGTGATAGGAGGGGACTGGAACGGAAGATTTGTCCTACTGAATCTGCTCGGTCTCAACACTCATAAGTCTTTAAATATTACATTACTGGAATTTCCGCCTATCCAGGGCTCCCGCCCTTCCCAATTGTGTATATGACAGGTTAAGATCAAGTCAGACAGGAACAGGAAACAGCTGAGAAAGAGTCCGGCCGCCTTTTCGTCCCCACTTCTAGCATTCTATCTTGAGCTCTGTCCCCGCTAGCATCTTCGGCTGCTATCCCGCTCCCCGTCTCGCTTATCTTCTGTTCTACAAGCTGACAGCGGACGCAGGTCACGCTCTCTTACCACGGACTTACGAAAAAGGGTTATGGATCCTCAGAGTTGACTTGACGCTCAGCTAGACTGTGAGTTATCTTTTAATTTCTTCCTACCTGCTCAGGAAGAATTGTGAGCGTTGTTCAGTGTTCCAGTTAGTCGATGACTAGATATATAGATTTCCAGTTCGCCATTGTTTGTGATGAGTGTACAGTTCGCCAGTGGTGTAATCATTTAGAGAATGTTTTGTGTAGTTCGCCAACTAAGAGAAATTAGTAGATAAAGACAATTAAATGAAAATATAATTCACCTGATTGTATTTTACCATTAATTCAATCCTTCGCAAAATTAGCAAGCCTAATTCATATTGTGGTGGTCACCAATTCTGTTTACTTTGTTTGTTTTGTTATCTTCTTAACCTAAAAGCCTTTTTTTTTCAGTAACCATAGTATAAGTAAGATGTGTTCTGTTACATATATAATTTATCTATATTTCCTCTTTTTCTTTTTTATTCTCTTTCTTTAGTAATTTGGCCTTTAGAATTATTAAATGTTGTTCTGCTCCTTAATGGAAATAATTAAATGTTTTGTTTCTTTGTTTATCAGCAATCGTGTCGTTTAGTATCACCGAATATTATTCTCCTACCCTTTTATTATTCCTTGTTCCCCTATTCTATTCATATATTAATCAGTGATCAAACAGAATCAATCTGCAGAGAACAATCTTTTTGAAGACACAATGTTAAAAGAGAATAGGAAATCACAGGACAGACTCTTAAACTCAAGAGAAGTGAAGATAGTAAACCTTCTAGAGGAAAATGAATTCCTAATGATTAACGGTAGGACCTCCATTGATGAGTTATGACATTTCACTTGTCATACTTACAACTTATAGTGTTATTAAATTAGTACTTTCATAATAAAAATAAACCTTTAGCTTTTACTTATTTTTTTTTTTTTTATATGAGCCAAAAAGGTGATACACCGAAAAGGTGTTTTCTTTCTGGGAAAGAAATAAAGAGATCCAAGAGGACACTTAGTTCACCCGAGTTGTGCCCCCCCAGCTAGTAAACATTCTCAAGAGGAGAGTATTAAAATGGAAAAAAAAGAAGTTGGTAAAATGAACGTAGAGGAGCTGGTGATGCTATTGGGCGAAGTTTTAGATAGAAAAGAAGTAGTAACTAGAAAGGACTTGCAATTGCTAGGTGAGGAGATAAGTGAAGTAAAAAAGAAAATAACAGGTTGAAGGAAGAAATTATTAAGTTACGGGAAAAGACGGATAGGCTAGAGCATAGATTGGATAGTTTTGAAAACAATTCCAAAAAAAGAAACCTCGTATTTAAAGGTATTAACTTACACAATAATGAACCTGTCACTGTTATAAGAGAATTGTGCACAGATGTGAAGGATATTAAGAATTAAAGGTGAAGGACGTGAAAATAGAAAAGGTAATGAAGTGGGAGTGTAAAAATAGGGAGAGCACAGTCTTGGTGGCTTCTTTTACTTCTGAAGAGGATGTGATGGATATATTAAGAAACGCAAAAAAATTAAAAAGTACTAAAATTTTTGTTGATAGGGATCTAGCGCTAGAAACGAGAAAAGCTAGAAATAAATTATTACAAGTATTAAGAATTGATAAAAATGCTAGACTGGTAGTTAGAAATGATAATATTTGGCTTTTCAACACAAAACTGAGCTGGATGAAAGAACATGGCCTGGTAACCAAGGAAGGAAAAAGTTCAGTAAAATGGATATCTGATAAACTGGGAGTTGAAACGTCGACTTTCCTATCAGGCCTACTGACCGAACATTCAGGTGGAAGACCACATACGGCTGTTGATACTAGTGGAGTAGGACCTGCTTCTAGATCTCAAGAAATTAGGACAAGAGAAAGAAAGTCCGTAAAGAAAAAATAGGGTAAGTCCGTCTGTCGAGTACATAATAAAAATACAAAACATAATTTAAATACGATAAGTATTTGATTTTATAATATTAGAGGAATAAAATCTAAAGAAAGTTCATTTTTTGAATTTGTAAAAAAATATGACATGTTTATGTTGGTGGAGACATTTCAGATAGAAGAAAATTGGGTATTTTATAAAAATAAATTTGCAGATTTCGAATTGAAGTTTGTAAATGCAAAAAAAGAGGGAGTTAGGGGAAGAGCTAGTGGAGGTTGTCTCTATGAATTTAATAAAACAAAATTCAATAAACATAAAATAAAATATAGCAATATCAATAACAACATTCTTATAGAATTGAAATTAAATAATAATCTTGTACATTTGGTCCCAGTTTATTTAAATGTGAATAATTGGAATAGGGAATTCAATGAATTAGTTGAATTAGTCGAGTTGAAAAGAAACGAAAACTTTGTATTGCTCGGTGGCTGGAATGCTCATATTGGAAATTTACAAATTTGCCCCAACGAAATTTTGGAAGGAAGTAATTTCATATCGGAAGTCAGAAATTCAAAAGATAATAAAATCGATGAAAAGGGGGTTAGGGTTGCCGAATTTTGGTAAGATTTTGGTTACGGTATATTAAATGGGCGAACGAAAGGTGATGAAAAAGGAGAGCTTACATTTATCTCTGCCAAGGGAACCTCTGTGATTGATTTGGCATTGGTATCCATGAATTTCTTTAAAAATATTAATCATTTCGAAATTATTCTTCAAACACTTTCGGACCATTTACCAGTAAAATTAACAGTGTCAGGATCAAATATCATTGAACCAAATAGTTTGATTCCCCTTTTGCCAAAATTGGTTTAGAGTAAGCAACAAGAAGAAAATTTTGGAAATATGTTAAAAAAGTATGTTAAATGGGATCAATTTAAAGTAGGCGATCTGGAACTATTAATAGAAAGATTTGCGAACCTGATCAAGGAAGCTGCTGGGAAAAATAAATTTAGATTTAATGCACATAGAAGAGAGAAATGGTTCGATAAATAATGTGATAATAGAAGAAAAACGTCCTTTAAGTTTTTGAACTATTTCGAAAAACAAATTCAGAAATAATTAAAAACTTTTATCTAATCGCAGATAAAAATTATAGAACATTATGTCTTCTTCTTCTTCTTTCTTGGCGCTACAACTCTTGTAGAGTCAAGGCCTCCTGTAACATGGTCCGCCAGCGCTCCCTGTCGGTAGCCGACGAAACGCATTGCTTAACTCTCTGGGGGTTCTTCCAATAATATCTATGTCATCAGCGAACGCCAAAATCATAGAAGATCTATTGAATAGGGTCCCTCCAACTTGGATTCCAGATTTTCGCACGGCGCTTTCGAGGGCAAAATTAAAGAGAAGGCATGCGAGGCAATCACCCTGCCGGAGTCCCTTGTGGGTTTCAAAGCTGTCAGTCAGGTCACCCTCAACACGCACTGTACATTGTACCTTCTTCATAGTTGCCCTAACCAGACGTATCAGCTTCGGCGGTATTCCCATTTCCAAGAGCTCCTGATATAGCTCATTTCATGCCCATAGGCCATTCGAAAGTCTATGAACAAATGGTGTGTGCTGATGTTATATTCCCTGCACCTTTCCAGAATGGTTCTGATAGTAAATATTTGATCTATTGTAGATCTGCCTCGCATAAAGCCTGTCTGGTACTTTCCTATGTTCTGCTCGGCAAAGGGAAGAAGCTTTTTATAAAGTATTCGAGAGAAGACCCTATAACCACATTGTAAAAGGGATATGCCACGGTAATTATGACAGTCAAGCACGTCCCCTTTCTTGTGAATTGGGCATATAAGATAAAACATTATGTGCACAGAAAAAAAAAAATTTATGAATCTGCTGTAGCAAAAGTAGAAGGCGCAAGGGATAGCAACGATTCTTGGGAGGGCATTAATGTATTAAAGGCAGAAAACTTACATATGTAACCCAAACTTGCATAGTGAAGATTGGGTATATTACTTCAAACAACTTCTAAATCCACCTCTTTTATCAAGACCTATGCAATATGCGGAACCGTATGTATACGAGGAGGCTCTAGATGGTAGAATCAGTACAAGGGGAAATTATTAGTATAATTAATAAAAGTAAAAATAATAAGGCCCCAGGAGAAGATAGAATACCATTCGAATTTTTAAAAAATTTACCTGAAGAATTCGTTTTTCTCTCGGAGGAATAAGAATTTATAAGTTTAATAAGATATGGAATAAAGAAGAAGTACCAAAATCGTTCAGGCAGAGTATTATTTTTCCAATTTACAAGAAGGGAGACCTAAAAGAAGTTAGCAATTATAGGGGCATATCTCATACAGTCGCTAAACTGTACTCTGGTGTGGTGATGGAAAGAGTCAAAAGTTGGGTAATGCAACGCAATATCATTAAGGAATCTCAAGCAGGATTTAGGGAAGGCTACAGTACAATTGATAACCTATTTAACTTGTATAATATAATAAATATAAATATAATGTATATATAATAAATATACGTAAAGCAGGATTTAGGGAAGGCTATAGTACAATTGATAACCTATTGAACTTGTATAATATAATAAATATAAAATTTAATCAGAATGAAAAGGTATATCTGTTCTTTGTAGACTTCCAAGCAGCATTTGATAGCATAGATAGAAACGCTTTATTCTATAAATTAACCTTAAAAGGCTTATCAACCAAAATTATAAAAATACTGAAAAATTATTATGAGAATTTTAACGTAAAAGTCTGGTGTAAAAAAGGGCTTACTGCTGAATTCACGTGGGAAATGGGAGTGAAACAAGGGTGCTTGCTCAGTCCTTTACTATTTTCATTGTTCATTAACGATTTAGAGGATGAGCTAACAGGAGGGGTTCTCATAAATAAATGGAAAATAAAAACCCTGATGTTCGCCGACGACATAATGCTTATTGCCTCTTCACCTGCTTCCTTACAGTTAATGATTAGAGATCTCGAAGGATCTCGGAGTTAAGATGGAATCTTAACGTGAACCTGAATAAATCGCAGATTATGGTATGCAGGAGATGGGGAGGAAGACTGAAAAAGAATGAAAAGTGGTATTTTAAGGGGGAAAGAGTCCTATGTGTGAATAATTATAAATATCTACATTAATCCTTCGTTTAATTTTGAAATAAATTTCAGAGAGAAAATAGGTAAAGCTAAATTTGCAGTTAATAGTGTATGGCATAAAATAATAGCAAACAAATTGATTCCAGTAGAGAAGAAAATGCAAGTGTTTGATAGTGCTATACGATCGGTGGTATGATATGGAGCCCAAGTTTGGGGATATTTGAATATACCAGATGTAGAAAAAATACAAAAATATTTTATAGAAAGATTGTTTTACCTCCCTCCTAACACACCGGATTATATATTACAGTTAGAAACCTCGAACCAATCTCTCAACAGTTAAACATTAAAATTACATCTAAATTATATACGTAAAGTATTAAGAAACCACCCCACCAATTGATTAACACATTTTCTGGCAAATATAATTATAGATAAGGAAATATCTTGATACAAAGAAATAGTAAAAATAGGTAAAAAGGTTGAAATTGAATCAATAGGGAAGTTTTATTAAATATACTGTACTAAGTATTAAATATACTGAACGGGCCAAACTGGGTAAAACGGTCCGCTTACTTATGTAAAATTGTAAAATACAGACACTTTCTAATCCAGAATTTTAATTTTTAACCAAAAGAAATTATCTGAATTTTTTTTTTTTTTTTTAGAAGTTTACGACCACACTGGCCAACTCGTCAGACGGCATTACCGCCATTGTCTTTGCTTTGAAGTTTACTTTATTTTTTTTTTGTTATCAATTTTGTATATATTTAAAAAAAAAGCGTTATTCATTCATTCATTCAAATTTTATTAACTAACTAGCTGTATATCCCGGTTACACCAGGGGAATTTCATTTTCTAATAAACGTGAACAAATTTAAAGTGAGATCATAACGATTTTTATAACAATAAAGAATATACCCAGAGACTGGCTGAAGTTATGAAATTTTAATATTGATAGATGTTCGCACCAAGTAAGAAAGATCCACTGAGCGAAATTTGGGGAATTTAGGACAAACGGTATGGATTTTTATTAAGAAAAAACAAACTAACAGAAATTCATCTTTAAGCTGTATAACCCGGTTTGATCGGGGAATTTCATTTTTCTAATGAAACGGTTGATTTCGTAAAAAACCATTGTAAATTGAGTTCATTACGATTTCTATAACAATAAAGACTATTAGCTGAAGATCGGCTGAATTTATGCAATTTTAATATGGACAGATGTTCGCACCTGGTATGAAAGAACTACTGGCGAAATTTGGAGAATTTAGGATAAACGGTATGGATTTCTATAAAAAACAAACAAACAAACAGAAATATTGGCCTGCAGTTTCAGCTTCTCGCAAATCGCCTTGCCTAAGCCTTTGTGGCGCAAAGCGGGCCTCGTATTCCTGGGCAGACTCAGTTTCCAGCGATTCTGCCTGTCTAAGCCTCTGTTGTTCAATCCTATTTTGATGTTCGTCGAGAGTTTCAGCTGCTCGTATTTGATGTTTTTTAGCTTTTGAGCTCACTACTCCTATTGAAGCTCGCTTCTTAGGAGGCATTTATAAAAAATAAATTCACCATACATGTAAATAAACGTATTGTAATGTTAAAAAAAAAAAAAAAAACATATGGTTTAAAAATCCCAGAACTCGACGCCTACCAAGGGACGGTCTTACCGGGCCTTGTTGGCCTCTTCAAAATATATAAAATGATTTTTTAGGCCGTTTTTTCGACTCAAACGGTCGATTTCGTAAAAAAAACCATTGTAAAGTGAGATCATGACGAATTTTTTAACAATAAAGAATATACCAAGAGATTGGCTGAAGTTATGCAATTTTAATATGGACAGGTGTTCGCACCTGGTATCAAAGAACCACTGAGCGAAATTTGGGGAATTTAGGACAAACGGTATGGATTTTTATTAAGAAAAAACAAACTAACAGAAATTCATCTTTAAGCTGTATAACCCGGTTTGATCGGGGAATTTCATTTTTCTAATGAAACGGTTGATTTCGTAAAAAACCATTGTAAATTGAGTTCATTACGATTTCTATAACAATAAAGACTATTAGCTGAAGATCGGCTGAATTTATGCAATTTTAATATGGACAGATGTTCGCACCTGGTATGAAAGAACTACTGGCGAAATTTGGAGAATTTAGGATAAACGGTATGGATTTCTATAAAAAACAAACAAACAAACAGAAATATTGGCCTGCAGTTTCAGCTTCTCGCAAATCGCCTTGCCTAAGCCTTTGTGGCGCAAAGCGGGCCTCGTATTCCTGGGCAGACTCAGTTTCCAGCGATTCTGCCTGTCTAAGCCTCTGTTGTTCAATCCTATTTTGATGTTCGTCGAGAGTTTCAGCTGCTCGTATTTGATGTTTTTTAGCTTTTGAGCTCACTACTCCTATTGAAGCTCGCTTCTTAGGAGGCATTTATAAAAAATAAATTCACCATACATGTAAATAAACGTATTGTAATGTTAAAAAAAAAAAAAAAAACATATGGTTTAAAAATCCCAGAACTCGACGCCTACCAAGGGACGGTCTTACCGGGCCTTGTTGGCCTCTTCAAAATATATAAAATGATTTTTTAGGCCGTTTTTTCGACTCAAACGGTCGATTTCGTAAAAAAAACCATTGTAAAGTGAGATCATGACGAATTTTTTAACAATAAAGAATATACCAAGAGATTGGCTGAAGTTATGCAATTTTAATATGGACAGGTGTTCGCACCTGGTATCAAAGAACCACTGAGCGAAATTTGGAGAATTTAGGACAAACGGTATGGATTTCTTTTCACATTGTACAGTCCATTTTATCATACTTACGCGATCAATACAAATAATTATTAGTCAATGTTTTCAAACCCAAATTATTAACGTAACCTATTGCCCTAATTTCCTTTGTTCATCAATTTATATTCATCATTGCAGGAGCTCTCTATACTGTCTTCATTTTCATTTGAGGTTTAGTTTTCTCTTTTGCCTTCAACTTGTCTTCGTCTTCCTCGTTTCTTTCTCATTTGGGCTGCTTTACATTGTTCTTATCATGCCTTTACCTGAAATTGAGCCTCAGCAGCAAGCTGCTGCACTGGAGCGTAAGCTCAGAACATTAAAAAGAAACATTATGGGCACAGCCGCGGCTGGCCAAGCTGCTATTAATGACTGGGCAAACGAACCCTTATTCCAGGCTCATTATCAAACCGCACTACGAGATGGGACCTTTTCTGTGCCGCTTGGGATGAGCTAGATGTAATCTACAGTACTATTGCTTCATGCCAATTTCCAACCACTTTGTTGAAGGAAATGTACGATGTTGCGCGCAACGAGGTCTTATAAGCGCGTGCTCATCTGATTTCTATTAAAAAAGCTCAGAACATTCTCTAAGTATCAACAGATCATCAACAGAACTCAATTATGAATGCTAGTTTCAACACCAGCTTATCAAACAGGGCCAACCTGCCGAAAATTCCTATTCCACATTTCAATGGTGATTAAACTCAATGGTGCCACTTCAAAGAAGTCTTTTCATCATTGGTTCATAATGACCCTTCATGAAGCAATGTGGAGAAATTTCACTATTTATTTTCTGCCGGCAAAGGGGAGGCGATGTCTTTGTTGTCACATTACTCCGTGGAAGCAGGTAATTACGACATAGCTTGGCAGACCATGCTTAGCGTTTATTATAAGCCCCGAGTCCTTGGCAGAGTATTCATTCACAAACTTTTGGACTGCAATTTAAACGAGATAAAGGGAGAACGCCAGCGCAATCAAGCCTTTCTAATCGAAATTGCATTCAAGCGTTTAACGGGTTGAAGCTTGAGAAAACAGTAGAATTTATTTTATCAACGCTCGCATTACGCACACTGGATTCGGCAAACATGAAGCAGTTCGAGCTTAACCTCGACCCTCAAGTGGCTTTTCCTACGCCAGATGATGTGACAAACTTCCTACGCAAGCGTCTGAGTGCACTCAAGATACTCAAGCCCAGGAATACCTCGGACGAATCACATCGATTGCACGGAAATAGCAGAATACCACATAGCAGGAATTCGAATAGGTACAAGGCAAGGAGCGTCGATATCAAGCAGTTCCTCTGAGTGCAGGACACGGTCTTTACCTTCTGAAGAGCGTTATTGTATTAAAGCTAAGCCCTCTAACAGTTCATTGAAGTCCAGCGCTGAAACCAAGAAAAGGGACTGCCATTTCTGTCACGCACCACATTGGCTGCCATTCTGCGCTAGTTTCGCTGACTTACCAGGTGAAAAGCGCTTCGCCTTTGTTAACGCTTGGAATGGGTGCATCAATTGCATCAGAGAAGGGCATAAAGCGCGCGATTGCCCATCTAAGTAGCGCTGCAGATATTGTAAGCAGCGGCATCATAGCCTTCTTCATCGCTCAGAAAGCTCTTCGAAAGGTCAGGACCAAACTGATGGCCCAGTGAATATTGAGAAATCAGTAGGCTTAGCCGGTTTTGGTTCCTCTATGAAAGAGAACTCCGCCCAGAGAATGGTCTTAGTAGGGACGGTTAAGGTTTTATCCGCGCTAAAGAGGGCAAATATATTGTGTTCCACGCGCTACTAGACTCGGGAAGCCAGCATACTTTCATCACATCAAGCTTGGCCAAGAGAATAGGCGCTACAGTCCACAAATTCGATGGGCGCAACACAGGTTTTGAAGGCACATCAGTGGATTCCATCAAAGGTTCAACGAGATGCTTCCTGAAATCGTTTGACGACAGCCAAACTTTCGACCCATAGTGCCTCCTCGCCGACAAGATTCTTCTTACCTTTCAAATCAGCAGTTACCTCAAACTATCATATACGCTGTCTTGCGGCAAGCCGTTGCTGATATGGACTTCGGGCATCCAGGGCCCATCGATCTGCTCATCGGCAGCGATCTTTATCCTCGCATTATCAAAGGAGCTCCGATACATTCTGGCATTGAAGGCTTATTCTTCTTACCCAGCGTTTTTGGTCTAGTAGTACTGGGTCAGATTAATATTTTGTGTGGTCCTGACGAATTTATATTATTTTCTCAACAGGAATCATTGATAGAGAGACATTTGAAGAAGAAGGTTCAGCCCCAGTTACCCGGAATGACACAAATCATGAATTCTGCGAAATTCGTTTTTCAAAAACACATAGTCGCACTCCTGATTGTCGTTATGTTGTTCGACTTCCCTTCAAAAATGACGCACCATGCATCGGTGATATTGATATTGGTGACATTGCTTCCAGAAGTTTCAGCAGCCTTGAGAAGAAGTTTGTCAAACATGAAGCATTTGCGTCCGCATACCGCGGTTTCATGATGAAATATGAGGGCATAAACCTCGCTGTGAAGTTCCTTCCGGGTATGTCATTTCCCACCACGAAGTGTGGCAGCATTCCTCTTCAGGTACTAAACTTCGAGTGGCTTTTGATGCATCGTGTCCTTCTACTTCACACAGTCTCGACGATTTACTTCTACCAGGTGCCAAGCTTCAAGCAGACATCTGCCAGGTTCTGATAACTTTCAGGATGTTTGCAATACTAATACTTATAACCAATTGTGATAACCCGACCATGTAACAAGAAATCAAATTGACCACATCGCCATCTCTAGGAAATTCAGAAGCTCTTTATGCGACGTAAGAAACAAGAGAGGGGCAGATGTTGTATCAGACTATCACCTGTTAGTGGCTAAATTTAAAATGAAAATAGTCGCAGCACCCAAAAAGTTTGAGCCACGGAACAAGTTATTTGATGTTCAGGTCCTCAAAGAAGAAGGAAAGAGAGAAGAATTCAAGATGGAGCTCCATAATCGGTTTTCTGCCCTGAAGGAGAAATCGTATGAGGATATAGAAGAGAAATGGCATAGTGTAGAACAGGTATACTCCGGAGCCAGTGAGAAGGTCCTAGGACTTAGGAGAAAAGATAAAAAAGAATGGATGACCAAAGAGACTTGGGACCTAATAAGGAAGCGGATAGGAGCCAAATTGGTGTGGAATCTGTGTCGGACCAGATCTCAGGTAGCTAAGATATCAGCAAAATATGCAAGACTTAGTAAGATGGTAAAAGTGAATGCCCGAAGGGATAAGAGGAAATGGATAGACTCTCTCGCAAAGGACGCTCAGGAGGCAGCAAATAAAGGCGATCTGAGGGAACTTTATCGGATAACCAACCTGCTTTCAAGGAAAAAGCGCCAAGTATCGTGTGAAAGGAAATACATGGCGAACTCCTTACAAATCAACAGGAGCAGCTTGAAAGATGGAAGCAGCACTTTGAAAATCTCTTGCAGCCCGAGGAACAATCATCCAGCCTGGAAAATGTGTCCAGTGATTCAATCGATCTAATTGGATCCCAGGCTAGCCCAAAAACGTCCCACCCACCCAGACAAGTGGCAGTTGACTCTCCATCAAAGAATGAAATAAAGCAAGCTATAGCGCAATTGAAAAATGGGAAGTCTCCAGGGTTGGACAACATTACACCAAAGGTGGTTAAAGCAGATGATGACCTATCAGCGGAACTCTTGATACCTTTGTTTGAAGAAATTTGGGAGAAAGAAGAGGTTCCTGAGGCTTGGAAGAGAGGTATTCTTGTCAAGGTGCCAAAGAAAGGAAATAGGACGGTCTGCGACAATTGGCGGGGGATCACATTGCTTTCAGTGCCCTGCAAGGTATTCTGCAGAATTATCTTGAGCAGAATCACAGACGTAATTGAAGAGAAGCTGAGGAAGGAGCAGGCTGGTTTTAGACGAGGCCGGAGTTGTGTTGATCTAATTAACACGCTCAGGATTGTCATGGAGCAAAGTAATGAATGGCGGAGTCCTCTCTATATGACATTTGTTGATTTTGAGAAAGCCTTTGATTCCGTCAAGCAGGACTTCATTTGGGAAACCCTAGCGAGGTATGATATCCCCTCCAAAATAATTAATATAATCAGTAGCATGTACGATGGGTACAGTTGTTGCGTCCTTCTTAATGGCGCTGTGTCGGACAGTTTCAATGTTCTCCGCGGGGTCCGACAGGGCTGCATTCTCTCCCCTGCACTATTTATCATAGTCTTAGACCGGCTAATGAGGCAGGTCTTAGGTAGAAGGAAAAGAGGGATCCAATGGACATTACATGAAAGGCTCGAGGATCTTGACTTTGCCGATGACGTTTGCCTTCTAGCACAACGGTTTTCTGACATACAGGCAAAGTTGAGGAAACTAGAAACCGTTTGCAAAGTTGCGGGGTTAAAGGTAAACGCTTCCAAGACCAAAGAAATTCGGTTAAATATGGAAAATGAGGAGACCCTACAGCTAAATGATGAGGTCCTTGAACGGGTTGATGCTTTCACTTATCTGGGAAGCACTGTGGGGAGAGATGGAGGCACAGACCAAGAAATAGTTTGCCGGATCCGCAAAGCAAATGTAGCCTTTGTCCGGCTATATCCTGTATGGCGTAACAAGAATATATCCTGCAATACTAAGCTAAAACTATACAACTCCAACGTAAAGTCCGTCCTCCTCTATGGCTGTGAAACTTGGAAAATCTCCAAAAAGGTTCTGAGCCAGCTCCAAGTTTTTGCGAATCGCTGCCTTAAGAGAATTCTCTCGATCAGCTGGGACGATAAAATCTCAAATGAGAGGCTGGCTCAATAGTCTAGACAGAAGTCATTGGGGGAGCAGATGGCCACGAGAAAGTGGAAGTGGATTGGACATACCCTTCGTAAAAGAGATGGAGCCATTGAGAAGACGGCTCTTGATTGGAATCCCCAAGGATCAAGAAGTCGGGGGAGACCCAAGCTGACCTGGCGAAGAGCAGTAGAGAAAGAGGTCATTAGAGCTGGAAAAACATGGAGAGAGGTCAAGGCCCTAAGCGGGGATAGAGACGGATGGCGCGTTTTTACTTCGGCCCTTTGCTCCTACTATGGCAGCCATAGGACATAAGAGAGAGAGAATTGTGATAACAATGTCAGCGCCTAGCGCAAACATTGCGCTATGCGCTGACATTGTTAATATGTATCGGCAGATTTTGGTACATGACGAGGACCGTCGTTTCCAACATGTATTCTGGAGGAACTCTCCTGAGGAAGAACTTCAAGAGTATCAGCTGAACACCGTGACTTATGGTTTGAGCGCTTTTCTAGCTATACGCGCCGTCATGCAGATGGTACTTGACCAGGGCTCACGATATCCTCTTGCTGTGGACCGCGTCACCTCTTCTATGTATGTGGGAGACATAATCACAGATGCAGACACCCTCGATGAAGCTTTGGCTGTGAAGCAGCAAGAAGAAGAAAATGTGCTAGCACCCTTCCAGAACTAGTTTCTAACTCTTCGGACATCATCACAACTGTAAACAGGTTATGAACCTGAATAATTAATAATGAGGTGGAGTACGACCTAAGACGCTCTTCTTTATGACGTTAGTCTCTCCAAACCCATTACGTTCCCTAAGAGATCGGTGTTGCCTACTACAACAAGAATCTTCGATCCACTGGGCTTCCTCCCTCCGGTTACATTATTGGCCAAGAACTTCTTGTAAGATCTGTGGAAGCAGGGGCTGGGACGAATCGCCAACTGCTGACTTCGTGATCAGATGGCAAATTTGGTTAAATGATCCTCCGAGATTGTCAGAATTACGCATACCCTGGCATATTGCCCATATGACGGCGTCTATCAGGGTAATAGGATTTCGCAATGCATCAAGCAAAGGGTGAAATGAAATGAAATGAAATGAAGATAGCCTTTATTTGTGCAGTTAATATATACAAAACAATAAAATAATTTTATACAATATACTATTTTTTTTTCTTACACAGGCCTTCCCCTTAAGGAGTAATAGTCAATACTTCCCTGGATGACTAGTCCAACTGGGAAGCGGGGTTTGAGAGTTCCGACCATTTTGTTTTCCAGACATCCCTGTCCGTAGCAGCTCTCCACCAGAGGGGACCCATGATAGACTTGAACAGATCACTCCATCTCTTCATTTGTCTACCTCTTTTCCTCTTCTGGTTGTATGGCGTCCATTCCGTGACTATTTTGGACCACCTGTTGTCTTTACACCATAGGAGATGTCCAGCCCATTTCCATTTTATTTTCCTTATTTGCGTGAGAGTGTCTTGAAGGCCTATTTCTATCTTGATCTTCACACATCTTACCCTGTCCTTTCTCTTCACATTTGCAATACTCCTTTCGATACTATTCTGCCATACCTGAATCTTATTTTCTTGGGCTTTGTTAATGACCAAGTTTGGCAACCGTACGTCATCACTGGAAGAATGCATCAATCAAAGCCCTACCTTTTTTTATCAATACCTATGCCTCCCTTCATAATGTTTTCGAAGAGACCAAAACTTGACTCTCCTCTGGATTTCTTTCGAAGCTCTATCCGAAAAAGACACCAGGTGACACCAAATAAACATATTCTTCTACATATTCCAAAGTATGATTGTTTATTTTCAATTCTTGTTTTTCCCTATTTGTCATTACTTTGGTTTTATTGTAATTTGTACAGAGCCTTAAGAGTTCTTTGAGCATTTCCAATAGTTCTTGAATGACTTTGGTAAAGAGTACCGTACTTTGGTATAGTACTTTGGCAAATCGTAAGTTACTCAGCTATTTTCCATTTATTTGTATGCCTACGTTATTCCATCCAAGACTACAAAACACCATCTCTAACAGAAGGATAAACAAAAGAGGGGACATGGGTCTCCTTGACGTACACCCTTCTTGACTCTGAAACTTTTTCCTTTCTTTTCTGTCATCTCGCATGCTGACATTTCATTATTAAGTTTCATAATTATCCTTATATATTTCTCCTCTATTCCTATAGATCTTAATACTTCACATATGCCTGCGAGTAAGATGATATCAAATGCCTTTTTGAAGTCCTTGGATTTCTCAATCATTTGATTTAATGTTTGAATGTGGTCCACAGTTAAAAAGCCTTTCCTAAATCCTGCTTGTTCTTCTGCTATACATTCCATTATTCTTTTTGAGAGCCGTTCTTTAATGACACTCGAAAAAAACTTTGCCATGGTTGGACAAAGGGAGATAGGCGGGTAGTTCTCCATATCTTGTTTATTTCCTTTTTTATGGAGTAAAATTATTTTTGCTGTTTTCCATTGCTCTGGAATTTTTCCTTCATTGAGAATGAGATTGAATAGTTCAGTCAGCTCTTTCATGAGAGCATCCCCTCCTGCTTTCATTTTGTACACCATCTGGTCCAGGACTTTTGTCAGATTTTAGTTTTTTTGTGACAAATACAACTTCATCCTCTATTATCGGTGGAACTTCCTCTGAATTTGTTACATCCTTTTTTTCTTTATCTGGTTTACTGGTGGTTCCTTGATTATAATCGTACAATTGCCTGAAGTACTCCGTGGCCACTCTGTTGATGTATTCTCTATTTGTAACAATACTTCTTTTCTGGTTCTCAAGAGCGACCATCCATAGTTTTCCTTTAGAAAATTCCTTCAGAATTTTCCTAGTAGATCTGTTGTTAGACAGAATATTGGTTATAATATTATTTTTATATTGTAGAAGGTCTTCTTTTATTTTTCTTCTTATGAGGTTGTTTAATACTGTGAGCTCTTTTCTTTCTTCTTCAGAGAGACCTCCTCTTTGTTTCATCCTGCTCCGAATCTTAAACAGTTCTTTATTACTTTCTGATAACTTGCTTGGTTTTTTCTTATTTTGGATGGGACCTGGTCTGCCAATGTCATTAAAATATGACTTCTAAAATTAAGTCATATTTTTCTTGCACGGTACTGGGAGCTTGCATGACTGCGTTGAAGGTGCATTGTGAAGTCTGTTTGGAATTTTTCAATTTCAGCTTGATCTTGTAAAGGATAATTTTTCTTCTCTACTCTAAACGGTCTTCTTTTTTTATACTTTTCAATATATATCTCCGCTTTTAACATCCTATGATCTGTGTTGAAATTCAACCTCTTTATGACCTCCACATTTTTAACCAAGCTGATTTGGTTTGTAAGAAAGTATTCCATGGTCTGAATCCATTATCCGCATTTCTTCTTCCAGGTTTGACCATGTCACAGGTTTTCCAACAGCCAAGCTTTCACCAATCTTGCTGTGGGCTTCTTCAGGGCCAATACAAGAATGAGAGTGGAGAAGGGGATCATTAACTTATAATCTTCCGTCGGGGGCGAAGTCTGTGTTCCCATTGGCTAGCGCCTGAGGAGGCGTGGTCAGGTGGAGTGGGTAGGGGAGGGGGGATGTCATCCGCTCTCAGAGATGTGTTTTGTTGTCTAATGTTGTTTAGTGCAGGGTACCAGTTTTTGCTAAGTCTGTATCCGTCTTCTTTGTTTATATTATTTGGTTGATTTATAATTTCTATAGCTTCCCTGATGGATCTATGGTGGTAGTTGTCAATCCTAACTATGGCTTTGGTGTCTTCGAAGGCTATAGTGTGTTGTGTATTGTAAAAGCGTTCTGCTATGGCTGATTTGTCTGTTTGTATTTTGTTAACTGCGGCAATATGTTCTTTCAGTCTTGTGGTAATGTTTCTGTATTGTTTATTGTATTGTTTACCGCATGAGCAAGGGGTACTGTAAAGTCCAGGTTTGTTGAGTCCAAGATTGTCCTTTGGATTGGACAGGATCTGTCCAATTTTCCTGTCTGTGGTGAAAATTGTTTTGATGTTGATTTATGTAAGTGTTCTGGCTATTTTTTCCGAGGTGCCTTTTACGTAGGGGATGACGGCTATGGGCTTGTTTTCTGTTTCATTTTCTTCGGGGTGATGGTTGTCGGTCTTGGATTCTTGTTTAATGAATTAGGAAGTTATGGTCTCGTCTGAGTATCCGTTCTTTTTGGGGGCTGTCCGGAGTTTTCTTTTTTCTTTTGGAATTTGTGTGGGTTCAGTTATGGTCAATGCTCTGTGTATTAGTGTAGCAATGATCCCTCTCTTTTGTGATGGATAGTGGTGAGACTCTGCGTGTAAGTATCTGTCCGTGTGGGTCGGTTTTCTATAAACTGAATGTCCTAGAGTGAGGCCTTCCTTCTTTTCTAATAGTATGTCCAGAAAAGGTAGCTTGTTGTCCTCCTATGTGGTTGATATGTTCAAGAAACTCTTTAAGCAATTTTTCTCCATGCTCCCATATTATGAAGGTGTCATCTACGTAGCGATACCAAACAGCTGGTTTGAACTTGGCTCTTCTTAGGGCTTCTTCTTCAAAATGTTCCATGTATAGATCTGCTATGACAGGACTTAGTGGGTTGCCCATGCTTGCTCCTTCTTTTTGCTTGTAATACTTCCCGTTGAAGAGGAAGTATGCTGTCTTCAGACATATCTTGGCCAGATCCCATTCCTCTGCTGTAAGTATCTGTAATAATAGTATAGTTTCATCAATAGGAACCTTAGTGAACAATGATTTTACATCAAAGCTCACCAGGATACTATTTTCTGAAATTTTGAGCTTCTTAATTTTCTCGATGAAGTCTTTAGAGTTCTTGATATGGTGTTCTGAGTTTCCTACGTGTGGTTTGATGATTTGTGTGAGGTGTTTTGCAATGTAGTAAGTTGGTGATCCTATTGAGCTGACTATGGGCCGCATAGGAAAGTTGTCTTTATGGATTTTGGGTAGTCCGTAGAGTCTGGGTGAAACTGGATCGGATCTGGTAAGTTTGTGAGTTTCTTAAGAGCTTGGTTGTTTTCAGGCAATTTCTTCATTATTTCTGTCAGTTGTTTGTTCACGTCTTTGGTGGGGTCCTTGTTTAGTTCTTCGTAAGTCCCGTCAGAGAGGAGATTTAACATTTAGAAATGTAATCTTCTTTGGGCATTATTACGGAGGAATTCCCCTTGTCCGCTGGTAAAATAACGAGGTCTTCGCGGCTCTTGAGTTCGCTGAGGGCTTTTCTTTCTTCTTTTCGTAAGTTGGGTTTTGGTGGTCCGGCTTCTCGCAGGATCTTGCTCACGTCTTGACGAATCGATTCTGCTGTGTGTTCTTCCATGTCCTTGACTACTGCTTCGACGCTGGTGATGATTTTCTCAACCGGTATGCGTTTAGGAGCTACAACAAAGTTGAAACCTCTTTGAAGAACTGAAACAGCTTCTGAATGAAGTTCTTCCGACGTGAGGTTGATGACGGTGTTCCTTAACGATTCACGGTAAGGATCGAGTTTGTTTCTCTCCAAGGCAAGCTTCATGAATTTCCGTTTCTGCGTGGAAGTGTGGGTTCTTCTAATCTTCTCAGCTGCAGACCAAATGGCTCTGTCGGTTTTGGTCCAGTCTGTAGGAGCAAGTTTGTTGTTCAGGAACAGGAGTAATAGCCGTTCCAGATGCGAAAGTTCTCTTTTGGTGTCATGTATCATGGTTCTGCACTAAACAACATTAGTTAGGCTAGCGCCCGAGGGGGCGTGGTCAGGTGGAGTGGGTAGGGGAGGGAGATGTCATCCGCTCTCTGAGATATGTTTTGTTGTCTAATGTTGTTTAGTGCAGAACCATGATACATGACACCAGAAGAGAACTGAAAGCAGTTTCAGTTCTTCAAAGAGGTTTCAACTTTGCTGTAGCTCCCAAACACATACCGGTTGAGAAAATCATCACCAGCGTCGAAGCAGTAGTAAAGGACATGGAAGAACACACAGCAGAATCGATTCGTCAAGACGTGAGCAAGATCCTGCGAGAAGCCGGACCACCAAAACCCAACTTACGAAAACAAGAAAGAAAAGCCCTCAGCGAACTAAAGAGCCGCGAAGACCTCGTTATTTTACCAGCGGACAAGGGGAATTCCTCCGTAATAATGCCCAAAGAAGATTACATTTCTAAATGTTAAATCTCCTCTCTGACGGGACTTACGAAGAACTAAACAAGGACCCCACCAAAGACGTGAACAAACAACTGACAGAAATAATGAAGAAATTGCCTGAAAACAACCAAGCTCTTAAGAAACTTACAAACTTACCAGATCCGATCCAGTTTCACCCAGACTCTACGGACTACCCAAAATCCATAAAGACAACTTTCCTATGCGGCCCATAGTCAGCTCAATAGGATTACCAACTTACTACATTGCAATACACCTCACACAAATCATCAAACCACACGTAGGAAACTCAGAACACCATATCAAGAACTCTAAAGACTTCATCGAGAAAATTAAGAAGCTCAAAATTTCAGAAAATAGTATCCTGGTGAGCTTTGATGTAAAATCATTGTTCACTAAGGTTCCTATTGATGAAACTATACTATTATTACAGATACTTACAGCAGAGGAATTGGATCTGGCCAAGATATGTCTGAAGACAGCATACTTCCTCTTCAACGGGAAGTATTACAAGCAAAAAGAAGGAGCAAGCATGGGCAACCCACTAAGTCCTGTCATAGCAGATCTATACATGGAACATTTTGAAGAAGAAGCCCTAAGAAGGGCTGCTTGGCCTCTGCTATTTTAGAAAACAATTTATGATGGAATGGACCTATGTAGCTCCTCCAAGAAATATCTGCGACGAACACTGAGAAACTATCGATTGCCCTCTTGTCTCAAAGAGGTGCTAAAGGTAAAGAGCCATCGGAAGTAGATATCAAGTAGATGGACAACTTCTCATCACCTACTCCGTGTAAGCGCTCTCTTATTGAGATGGGTCGCATGCTACACTCAGAAGCTGGTTTCCACTTTCATCACTGCTGAAGATTCAAGAGGCCAAGACGCGCTGTGTACGCCTCTCTTGGCGGAAATACCTTCCCAATGGATTGTTCACTGGTGCTGTTGACGCACCTAAGGACCTCCATTCATTGCATCCCTTCACTGATGGACTAGGTATTGTCCGGGTGGGCGGTAGATTGCACTACTCTACGGCCGAAACACCCTATGTTGGTACCTCACCAGTCGCACATAGCGAGGCTCATAGTCGATGACATCCACGCCAGAGCATTTCACGCAGGTCATACTCTCACACTTGCGTTCACCAGACAAGAATTCTGGATACCCGGAGGAGTGAAATTAATACGTCAAGATGCGTTTTATGCAGGATGAAGAGGGCGAGGCCCAATCCCACTCTAATAGGAGCTTTACTTTCCGATCGCCTAAAAGGTGGTCCAGAGTTTGCCTAAGTTGGTGTCGACTACGCCGGACCTTTCACCATCAAGCAATCCAATCGTTGCTTAAGCGAATAGCTCCAAAGCATATTTATGCTTGTTTGTTTCTTAGGCGACTCAGGCTCTTCATTTGGAGACCGTCTTTTCATTGACTACCACTGCTTTTCTCATTCACTTTTCTCAGATTCATCGCTCACCGTGGGAGACCTGACACCATATGGTCTGATCATGGCACCAATTTCATTGGAGTCTCCGGTTTTTTAAAGTACCTATTTTCATTTCTGGTCAACGAGGAAGCAAAAATCGGAAGTTCGCTATCTTCTCAGGGTATTTCTTGGAAATTTATCCCTCCAAGAGCGCCATATTTTGGCGGTCTATGGGAAGCTGGCGTCAAATCGGTTAAACGACTTTTGACCGTTACGCTAAGAACTGAACACTTTATTCACACAAATTGACGGTCTACTGAATTCTCGCCTGGTCATGACTGAGGATGTTGAAGATTTTCAATTTTTAACTCCAGGGCATTTCTTAGTTGGTTCAGCTGTCGTTATTCTCCCCCACGCTTACGATTGCTCAATGAAAGGACCACTTCACCGGCATTGGCGCGCTGTGCAGACCAGCGTAGGAACCGTTTGGTGGATACCTTCAACCCCTGCATATCCTGCTACTCAGACACTGCATACCCTTCAACAGAGACTTCAATGGTTCTCTCGAAAGCCAAATCTCAAGGTAGGTGACCTCGTGATTCTCCTTAAGAATAAGAAATAAGAAAGTTCTTCTTGGGCAATGGACGGTGGGCAGGATTGTAGAAACCCATCTAGGAAGGGACGGAGTTACAAGGGTGGAATCTGTTATAAATCCATCGGGCAAGGTCATAGTTAGAGCTGTTAGTTCTCTTGCTCCTCTGTTTTATCCTGGTCCATGAGATAATATCATGTGTCAAATGATATATAGATAATATGTATATATGTATATATAATATTCAATAATATGTATATAAATGCATATTATTATTCTTGAGGTTACTTTTTGTTGTGTTTTAGTTTGATAAGAGTTTCCTTTTTGTTTTTTATTAATTTTGTTATTTGCTTTATTTTTCTTCCTTTTGCATATTGAAGAATAATTGTTTATATACGCATTGTATTATATTGCACTTATCTATCTCTAAGAAAGTTCTAGCTTTTATTTTACTTACCCTTTGCTTTTGAAACACACTAAACGTGAACAGACGAATGTTGTTTGGTATTAGTACATCAATCTTCTTTTATGTCTCAGCAACCCTCCACATCACCAGCACCTCGCACCACCACTACACCATACTACACTACACCTCACTATACAGCCACCCAAACACCACCACTGGTTTCCAGACCAATCAGACGTTGGTCACCAGGCCCCCTACATTAGTGCCTAACATATTCCTGGACTATTTCCTTGTTTATCGCCTTTTTATTTCAAAATCTTCTCCTATATTCCTTTCTCCCATAACGGAGCAGTAATTAGGACTTGTGTCAACAAGGTGCATGCTTATCGCTTGGAAATAACTTTGTCTCACTGATATAGGAAAGCGTAGCTCTGGCAGGATATTCCACTGAGCCAATTACCCTCACTTAGATAGAGCCCTTAGGTGACTAAGGTCCATACCTATCTCTTGGAGTCGCCTTTTTCATTTGGGCAGCGTAGCTCTGACGAGATATCCTTCTGAATATATCCGGAAATATTTATTCTCACTTAGATTGCGCTCGGGTGAAACAAAGCCCATGCTTATCTCTTGGAAAATAACTTTTTCTCCCCATAGGGCAGCATAGCTCTGGCGAGATATTCCACTAAGAGTAGTTCAGAGTTGATTGCACCCTGGTCTGATAGATTGTTTTTTGAAAAGAGATTGATTTATGTAGTCACCAGAGTAATCAAAACACACATCAGAGTCATTGAAGACAATCAAGATATTACAATATATATATATAAGGATATTCCAATGAATAAATTCTTAATAGTTGCTCTGAAAAAAAAAATTATTTTTAATAATTACAAATAAAGTTTCTCACACATTAAACATGATATTCCTAAAACATTTTCCTAAACACTTACCTGGGCCCGGTGTGGCTGTGCGGTAAAGCGCCGTACTCCCATGCCGGAGCTGCGGGTTCGAGTCCCGCCCTGGGAGGTGCTTTTCTTTCGTAGAAGTATCACCCAGTGCCATGGGTGTTAGTACGGCAGTGTAGGGCTTCAGTGGAAGCCTTGAAGTCCCAAAAAAATAAAAAATAATAAATAAAAAAAACACTTACCTAAAAAAAGAAACGTCATTAAAAGTTTATTCTTAGGTAAGCACTTCTTAATAACATTTCAACTCGCTCACAATATTTTAAATCAAATGTTTTATGATTTACTTTGACCATAAGTTTTAATTCATAAATACAAATAACCTATCACTCACACACTTGCTTCCACTCTTCCACTTCTCTCACTGAAGTCCACAACAAAAATTAAATAAATTAAGAAATATATTTTCTTTACATATACATGTAACATATATAATGTAATATATACATATACATTTGGGTAGGCACTAAAAATTGATGTGAACACAGATTCATTGTTAATGTCAGTCTTCATGTTTTTGTAAATTGAATAGTCCTTAGTTTTATTTGGACATTAGAAGTAATGTTTTAATAAATTCAACTAATCTTCTTACTAACTTAAAGTTGAGAATGTTTAAGAGTTTTTAGCTTTATTAGGATGTAAATAGTCATTAACTCATAAATAATCTCTTTTTCTTTTGTAATGGAGAATTTCTTGTTCATATTAATGTAAATAATTACAAATAAAGGAAGTGTAGGGAGTGAATGTAAATATCTTGAATGTATAATCCTTAGCTTTATTTATGACTTTTAGATGTACTGTTGCTATAAACATAAAAATAAACATGTTTCACAGTTTTTTTTTTTTTTTTTTGGGACTTCAAGGCTTCCAGTGAAGCCCTATACTGCCCATACTAACACCCATGGCACAGGGTGATACTTCTCCTACGTACTGTTGTTGTAAATAAGGTTCACTTGTTTCACAGTTTTCCTTTTGAACAACTCAGTGTAAAAATTTAAATCATTAACTGTACTGTAAACACTAGGAAGTATTTAGGAAGAATTTAAATGTACCTTAATTGCAATATAAAACGAGCTAGATGTAAACAATAGGCGCCATCTTGTGGTCAGAACCAGAAGCTTGGATCAAAACATAACATACTATTTTCTTACAAACGTAATTGTCAAAGAATGCTTTTGCATTTTTGATCATTATTTTAAAAATAATAGCTTGTAAAATCATAAAAAGTAATAAATTAAGCCTAGAAGATGTCGGCCCTATCTAATTCACTGCGAGACGGCAGCGCTATCTAGAGAGTTAGTTGTCCAAAGTGGGGTATAAATACTCCAACTTGTTTCCAGTCCAATCAGTGTACAACTCACCTTCAATACCGCAGGTAGTATAAGGTAATGAGGTAAATCAGCATTGTTTTCTGTTTTAGAGGAACAAGAAAAAAAATAAAAATAAAAACAGTCCAATCAGACTTGGTTCATCTTTCGGGCTGTAAGGTCTACCAAGTTTGTGCCTGATATCTTCCTGGAATATATTCTTTATTATCGTCTTTTTATTTCAAAACCTTTTCCTAAATTCCTTTCTCCCATAATGGAGCAGTAATTAGGACTTGTGTCCTGGTACTGCTTGGTGTAAAGGTCTTATTAGCTGCATTTGAGGGCTGGGTCCCTTCAGGTATAGGGGTAAGATTGGGAATCCTCTTCCATTCTGGAGTAGTAGGCAAGACTTCTGACCTGAATACTGCTCTGTGATAAGTATTAGACGCTGTATTGGAGGGCTGGGTCCACTCTGATATTTTTAGTAGCGAATCTAAACTGGAAATTTTCGATAACCTACTCCTATGAACCATCATTATGATACCGCATTTTTCTAAGTTAAATTTTAAACCATGTCTTCAGGACCACTCATTCAAATTATGAATGAATTTTAATTATTTTAGTTTTGGATTTTGGTATACTTAAGATGGTGTTTTTTTGATCTTATGTCATTATGTTCATGGGTTCTTATTTTATACTGATCTAATCAATATTCTGGTTTATGATTTAAAGTATTTTATGAGTCACAAACAAGAGTATGAGGTCCATTACAAATTTAATTTTTAAAATATTCAATTATATATATTTATCTTTGACTTTGTCTCCAATTTTCAAGTTCAAGATAAATCTGATACATGCATTTACCATTGTTTATAAAAAAATTTTGGTTATTGTTATAATTTATATCATACATCACAGATAAACTGTAATATAAATCAACAATTATGGTCAATGCATGGGATAGAAAAATATTAAGAAGAATCTGGGGCGGAGTGTCCGAAAATGGTACCTGGAAAAGAAGAAACAGTGAGGAGCTGATGGAGCAATATGGAGAACCAGCCATAGTGGCGTTAATAAAGAAAGCCAAACTGAGATGTCTGGGACATGTGGAAAGAATGCCGGAGGACAGGAATAGAAGGATACTCTATAAGAAACCGGACAATAAACGAAGTAGAGGACTTCCCCGCAGTGGGCGTCCTCTACTCAAAAAAATCTAATATCTATTATAATTACATTGTTAGCGGCAAGGAACCACCCTTGTATTGATTTTTTGAGATGCCGAATCTAATGAAATCAAAATAAAAGCAATGTGACCACCATATCAAGTCCAAATTTAAGGTCAAAAATTCGGGTTTGGTATAGTCGTATGTTTTTTATGTGCCGAATCGAATGAAATCAGTATAAAAGAAATCAAAGCATTAGATCAAGTTGAAATTAGACATAGAAAATAAAAAATTGTATAGATGATTTTTATGTACAAAAATACAAATAGGGTATAATTGTTTAATCTTGTTTAAATAAATTGTATGCTTCCTCGGTTTGCTGTTTTTTCTTTTTATACTGTATACTGGTCTTGAATCCGTAATGTATGGGTCGCTTGTAACAAATAATCAGTGGAAAACATATTCATATGTTCCGACTCGAGATTTCTTCCTGGAATGATGTTCCCCCTACTGCTTCTAATTTTTGTTCCTACTTGGTATGAGCCTCTTCTGACAGGGAACCGATACAAAGAGCTGCGTGCTCAATCATGTCTGCTCCATGGAAAAGAATTTTGTGGATGGGCGATGGGAGAGCCCCCACAAAATTCTTTTCCATGGAGCAGAGTACCAGAGGTACCGAGTCACTGCTATCTCAGCCATTTCCGCTGCATACTTGTGAAATGCTGCAGTATCAATCGGGTGCAAAGAGCAAGTCATATCCAGTACTGTTTTTAATCTCATAATTAATTCTTCATTTATTCCTGTAATTTGCGCGGTTAATGAAGAATTTTCAAAAACTTGCAACAATAACAGTATCAAACTGAAATAAATGTACCGCCTCAATTTTCAGGGGTGAGAGCTATAGTGCTAAGGATAATCATACACTATAAGGAAACTGTGAGACTTTAAACAACCTACTTAAGTTGTAGTTTATTTGATTATTTAAAATACAAAATAAAATACTTTTTTTTATTTTCGTATTTTAGAATTAAAATAAAAATATTTTTTTTTATTTAGGTATTTTAGAATTAAAATGAAAATAGCGTGTGATTTATTTTATTTTAACTCTAGAATACTAAAATAAAAAAACGGATTTTAATTTGTATTTAAAATACTTTAATTTTAAATAATGCCTAGGTCTGAGGATAATAAAATCATATTTAAACTAATCCTTTGTTTACGTTTCTTTCCTTCCCGTCAGTAATTCCCTCGTCGGTCCACCTCCATCGAAGAAATATAGGAGGATTTTTCTCAACTAATAGTTCCTCCCTAAGTTCAACCGCCTTAGCCTCTCGCACCGTAGCGAAAAGTTTAAATCCTTAGAAATACCAAAGTTGGCCGAAGATGGCGAAGAAAATCACAGTTCCTCTACTACCTACACTTACATATTAAACCATTGCGACCATAACACACCGTAACGCAAACTTTTTATAAACCAACAAAGTCGAAAAATCATACTTATTTCGGCAACGATTTCAAAAATTAATTTCTTCTCTAACGATTGATATTATTCAAACATGTTTAGTCCATTACAGTGCACATATAGATGACACACCCCTGAAGTATTGGGGAATATTTTACTTTTAATCTTATATAGAGTAAAAAAAAAAATTTGATGTTGGTAGAAAAATATGATTTTTTCAATCATTAAGAAGTTCAATTTTACTGGTACACACACATTTAATTTTTGAAATAGTTAAAAAAATGTATTCTTACCATTGTGCTACAAGTATCTAAGTATTCGAAAACTAAGAAAGAAACAATTAGGTTTGGGCCACTTTCATTAGTACGTTTTGTTTTCCCTGGTTGGACCACTGTGCGCCCTCAAAACAGATGGCTGGATAATGTCGAGGAGGAACTGAAACTGGTGGGTGTACCAAACTAGCACGGGATCGCAGAGATTGGTCGGCTGTGGTGTTGGAGGACCGGGTTCTTGCAGGACCGTAGTGCCAGAATAATAAATAAATAAATCAGTATGTAGTATAAATGCATAATCAGAGCATTGAATAATTTAGATTTTATATATTTATTCTTACTTCTTAACAGCATATTTAAGAGAAACACTGCTTTAAAATATTATTGACATGGATGTCCCATCTAATAAAGATAAATTATATTGTGTGATATGATGATACCTAGACATTTTGTTGTTGTTAAGCTTTTCAATGAAACATTTTTTTTTTTTATTAAAGTCTAAATTGGATATTGTCGATAACCTACGCATATGACCCATCATCATATCACCAGAATATAGTGTTTAACGCTGTGTTTGCATTCCGAGGATATTAAATTAGGTTTGGTCAGATTCGGAAACTTTGTTAATAAGTCAGCAAATTTTTGAGAACTTGACACAGTGTTGATGATGTCACCATTTGAAATAGTTGAAAACCAAATATTCCTTTGCTAACTTTAGCTACAACAAAAAGCCACTGAAACTGACGGTGCAAATCCAAATCTATTTCATATATATATATTTTTAAATCTATGGACCCAGATCCATTGGCCGCAAACAACGCAAAATCTTTACTAGGATTGTCCCACTTTGACCCCACCGGAATTATGGACACATCTGCCCCAATATTGACAAGAAACCTTAGTCTGGTTTTTATATCCTCGACAAATAAACGAAAATTGTGACCTCGAAATTTGTTAGCAACAGCTGAGGCCACATCTACTGTTGCTTGTGGTACTTTTCCGGCGGCTGTCGCCAAGCACAAGGCTGCTTGCACTTCTTCGGTCGGAATTACATCCCTTTGGGGCTAAAACTATGCCTTGAATGGAACGAATCTCTGGACGAGCTCCGAGACCTACTTCTAGAATTTAAAGAAGAAATTTGAACTTCTAGGTTAGCATTTTTTTTCATCAATTCATTGAGAATTGAATCCTAACTAACAGAATAAGCATTCGAATGAGGAGTAACCTCAGCTATTTTGTCTCTCATGGCTGCCACCTTCACTAAAGTTTCATCGCTTATGATAACAATATTTTTTATCGAATCAGGCAGTTTTTCCAACCATACTGTTCTTAGGATTTCATCTGACATGGTGGTCTAAGATCTTTCGAAAATATTTTGTGATATTATAGTACGGAATAACAAACGAAAAACACAATTTTCATATTTATATCTGGTTCAAATATAAAACAAAACATGAAAATTACCCGCGACAAAAACGTAGGCCAGCAGTTTGTAATTTCTATAGTAATAGTTGTAGTACCTGAGTAATTGTCCTATTCAGTAGTGTGTTGATCCCCCATTGCACTCTAAGACTTCCAACATTCGTTTTGGAAGAGATTTAAACAATTTCTCTACGTACTTTTGATGAATATTGCCCTACTTTTCCACTATGCAAGTTTTGAGTTCCTCTATTGATTTGAATTGTTTCCTTTGTGCATAAACTGCTTGCGAAAGTTCTCCTCGACAGCTTTCGAAAATTTTGAGATCAGGTGATCGGACAGGCCAGGGTAAAATTTAAACATTTTTGGCCTCAAAAATTTTTCTTAGTATGCACGCTGTGTGGACAGGTGCGTTGTCTTGTTGAAATATGAACCTCCCTCGTGTCAGCTCTTCTCCTCTTTGAACAATTGTTTGCTGAATAATTTCTAGATATTTTTTGCATTCATTTTTTGAGAACAAAATACTAATTCAGTCTTGCCCTAGTACCCTATCCCAGCCAAAAGCCCCCTCCCCTCATCTGACTTGGCTTGTGTAAATATATTTTTTCCTTACATAATTGATGAAAATAATATAGATAAACATCAGGACCATCCAGATTAAAACGTTTTTCATCACTAAAAATTACTTTTTTTCCAACGCTTTCTCCATGAGACATGTTTCACTGCAAATCACTTCCTGTTGGCTTTGTGGGATTTCGAAAGAAGTAATTTTGTCCTTAGTTTTATCCCCTTTAAAATATATATACTTTAAAATATACTAGCTTTTTGCAAACTGCGGTCAACGTTTCTGAGGTTTGCTTGGCATTGTATGAAGAAATTGTATTGGAAAATAGGTTGCATTGGAAGAAATTGTGTGAGCCAGCTTGTTCATAGATTTCCCTCTCAGTTGTAGTAGAATGGTTGGATACTTGGCGTAGAATAGCTTTCCTTTCTCGGACAGTCCTTGCCATGTGCCTACCTGTGCTCTTCTTTCGGTCATAATCATTACCCAGAATAACAAAATCGCTTATAACGTGCCTACTTTCAAGTGTGCGAGCAATTTTCGAAATCGTGCTGTTAATTGGAAGAAAAAGTACTTTACCCTAATTAGGGTTCGTATTTTTGTGATTTTATAGTTGCGTTTTCCCGGAATGTATTAACTGAATATTAGTTTTCAAAAAAATTACTTATGGAAACGGCTAAAAACTTTCTTCTTAAAAATGGCATTAAAGAATTGAAAATTGATTTGAAAGAAGCTTTAGATGAAAGTAAAAAATGATATAAATAAAATTTGAATAAATACATATAAATAAATATAGACCTCTTGTTGGCTAACAACACACAATATTTTATAAACTAATTAATTAGAAGTTAAAAGATTTGACCACGGCCGGGTATCGGAACAAAGTCCTCTGCACCTACGTTGCACTTAGCTAACCGTGGGGCCATTCCCAACCGTGTTCGAATCTTTCTTATCTGTAATGCCAACCACCAGGTCGCCACATTGTAGCGAAGTAACTGGGAGATGAACAATTGACCAGACAACGGGATCTGATTGACATACATATGTCAAAGTTATACATTTTATGATGGTAATATGATTGATTGTTTGTTAAACAATTATTTTATAGTTTTTAAACTAATTAATTATCATTTAAAAGATTCGACCATGACCGGTAATCACAAACACCGGCAATCGTACCCAAGTCCTCTGCATCTACGTCGCACCGCTCTTAAAACAGAGCTAACCGTGGGGCCGTACTAGTCGTGATCGAATCTTTCTCTTGCGTGATCCCTCCCACCAGATCTCGCCACATTGTAGCGAAGTACCGTGGGGTTGAACAAGTGTCCAGACAGACGGGATGTAGTTGACATACGTCAAAGAAAAACAATGTATGTTGTTATGAATTCATTAGTTATCGTTAGATAATTTATAATTTTTATCTATTTAATTAGAAGATGAAAGATTTGACCACGGCCGGGAATCGAACCCACGTCCTCTGCATCTACGTCGCAGCGCTCTTACCACTGAGCTAACCGTGGGGCCGTACCAGTAATAATAATAGGGTGGGTATATTCAATAAAGAATATACCCAGAGATCGGCAGAAGTTATGCAATTTTAATATGGACAGGTTTTCGCACCTTGTATGAAAGAACCACTGAGCGAAATTTGGAGAATTTAGGACAAACAGTATGGATTCCGATAAAGAACAAACAAATAAACAAACAGAATTTCATCTTTACTTATATAGATTTTCATTTTATCTTGATACTTAAAGTGCACTTGGCAGATATTATTGTATTACATTATATTGTAACACTTTTGTGGGTAACAAATATTTATTTAACAGAAATATTCAGTTATCACAATGCCAACGAATTATTAAAACTTAAATATATGAGCAGGTTACAAAATTGATAACTTTATCACACACAATCATATGACTTGAGCAACACAGTCAAGACACAGACTTCAACTAACTCATTCAGTCTCTGCCCCTTATATATATCGTAATTAGTGGGGCCTGGAATCTTCTAGAACAATGTCGGCAATTCTCCGTCATCACGGAATGATCTAGACAAAAACAGTTCGTTCCAACCGGTTATTTTGTTCCAACATGCGGTCCGGGAGGTTACGCCATATGTTTTTTTTTTATTTGCTTATCGATTTAACGTTACAATATATTATGAGCCCTATAAAGCACTTTCTTTTACAATAAAACTAAATGAATTAACAACAATTATGAACGAAAAATGAATTAACGATTAAAAATGAATATGCTATAAGGTTCTTAAAATAACATTTCCTTGTTTGAATATATTAAACAAACAAGTATAAAAAGAAAAAACATTTATTTATTGAATTCTTTACTGCAACATATGTTCACCAGTTAATGAAAATTTTCGTGTGCGAGATTTAACGTTACACTGCCCCCTCCTTAGAGACATTCCTCCTGGATGTCTTCTTTTCCATGCTTCTGCTCCCTAGGTCAAACGAAAGGTCTCTTCCGTAATCCGCTGCACCTGTTCTTCTTCGAGGTTCCTTGCATATGGCGCCAAGCGATTATAATGGACGATCACAGGCCTTCCTTTGGGATACTTGGAGACCCTGTAGATCACATCGTTGATGCGCTTCTTTATCACGTAGGGTCCCTCCCAGTTCTTCTGCAACGTTGGGTAGAATCCTCGCTTTCTTCTTGGGTTATAGAGCCAAACGAGGTCTCCTTCTTGGTACCCGCCCCTATCGGCTTTACTATCGTAGTGTCTCTTCATCCGGTCGCTGACCAAACGAAGATTCTTGCGAACTAGCTCGTGCGTGTATTCTATTCTCTTCTGGAGTACGGATACATAGTCTTGCCCAGTTAGATCCACACCAGGTTTGCTGCCAAAAATGAGGTCACAAGGTAACCTCATCTCTCGACCAAAAAGAACTCTCGTAGGTGTCTCTCCAGAGGATTCATTGACTGCAGAGCGGTAGGCCATGAGGAAATATGGGATCTGACGGTCCCAATCTCGTTGATGGTCAGAGGTTACCTTGGAAAGGTACTTTATAAGGGTTCGGTTCATCCGTTCTACCATTCCGTCAGACTGTGGATGGAGGGCCGTAGTCCTGGTCTTTCGAATCCCAAGCCTCTTGCAGACTAATAATAATGGAATAATGTGCTCTCGAAGTTCCTCCCCTGATCTGAATGCAGTTCAATTGGTACTCCGAAACGGGTGATGAACTCCTTCACCAAAACGTCGGCCAGGGTAGCAGCCTCTTGGTTGGGGACAGCATATGCTTCCACCCACTTGAAAAAACAGTCCACGATTACAAAAACGTACTTATTTCCAGCTTCACTTTCTGGGAATGGTCCTAGTATGTCCATGGCTACCCTCTCGAAGGGGCTCCCCACAATATACTGTTGCATCCGAGCACGGCGTTTGCGAGCTGGTCCGTTGCTTGCAGAGCAGGTGTTAAATTTACGGCACCAGTCCCTGACATCCTCAGAGCAGTTCACCCAGTAGAACCTTTCGCGTACTTTCTGGAGTGTTTTCGTCACACCAAGGTGTCCTCCTGACACTTCATCATGTAGCAGACGAAGTACCTCCGGCACGCAGGTCCTCGGTATCAGAAGCTGCTTCCTGGATAGGCTGCCGTCTACATTCTCCACAACCCTCTTGAGCAAGCCATTTTCTATTAAAGGGAGTTCCACTGTGCCCAGTACGCCTTCAAAATAGGTGAGAATGGTGCTACCTCTTGCCAGGTTGGGTGGCGATTGGCTAGTTTCCAGTCCCGTATCATTTTCAACTCAGGATCATTTTCTTGCCTATCCCGGATTGTGTCAGGTGTCCATTCTTCACTCACTACTCCAACGGCGCAAAGGTTGGCCTCCTTCTGTTCGATTCGGCTACAATGGGAACAATTAGGCGGGCATGGTCTTCTAGACAGTGCATCTGCATTAAGATGTCTTACACCTGGTCTGTGTTCAATTTCAAAGTCATATTCCTGGAGTTTTTGTAGCCATCTGGCAGCTTGGCCCTCAGGATTCCTGAAATTTAGCAACCACTTCAGGCTTGCATGGTCAGTCCTCAACAAAAACCTCGTACCATACAAGTATTTGTAGAAATGGTCAACGGACTTAACAACAGCCAGGAGTTCCCGCCTGGTTACGCAATAATTACGCTCAGGTTTTGATAGCGTCTTGCTGAAGTATCCGATAACCCGTTCCTGGCCCTCCTGCAGTTGTGATAAAACCCCGCCAATGCCTTCTTCGCTGGCGTCTGTATCTAGGATGAATTTGCCTCCTGGAACTGGGAAGCCCAAGATTGGAGCCGAGGTCAACCGTTCCTTCAGGGCGTCAAACGCTTCTTGACACTCGTTGTTCCAGCTGAAAGCTTTACCCTCTTCAGTCAATCGACTCAGTGGCTTCGCGATGTCTCCAAACTTCCGTACATACCGGCGGTAGTAGGAACAAAGGCCCAGGAAACTTCGAATCTGCTGCTTATTGACAGGGGTAGGCCATTGCTGGACTACCTGAATTTTTGTAGGGTCCACCGCAACTCCTTCTCCACTGACGATGTGTCCTAAATAAATACCTTCGTTTGAAAAAGATGACAATCCTTCGCGTTCAACGTCAATTTGGCCGCTTTAAGCCTCTTGAAGACCTCTTCAAGATTTGACAGGTGTTCCTCAAACGTCCGGCCAACCACTATGACATCATCGAGGTACACGAGGCATATCTTCCAGGACAAACCTCTCAGAAGTTTCTCCATCAGGCGTTCAAAGGTCGCAGGAGCGTTGCAGAGGCCGAACGGTAAAACCGTGAACTGCCATAGTCCTGACCCAGTGGTAAATGCAGTCTTTTCCTTATCAGCAGGGTCCATCTCTACTTGCCAGTATCCACTTTTCAGGTCCAGAGTTGAAAATAGTCTGGATCCCGCAAGCGCGTCGAGGGCGTCATCGATCCTCGGCAATGGGTAGCTGTCCTTCTTCGTCACGTCGTTAAGCTTCCGGTAATCTACGCAGAAGCGGGTCGTTCCATCCTTCTTCTTCACGAGCACTACCGGAGAGGCCCATGGACTACTCGACGGTTCCACGACTCCATCTCTTACCATCTCTTGAAGAGCATTCTCAGCCTCTTCCTTCTTGACTTGGGGAAGTCGTCGCGCAGCTTGACGAATGGGGCGTGCTTCACCAGTATCAATTCTATGACGCACAACGCTTGTTCTACCTGGCTTCCCGGATTCCGAGCCAAAGGCAGGGCGATAGCGATTCACAAGGTCCTTGACTTTCTCCTTTTCCTTTCTTGACAGCGACGGGTCAAGGCCTTCTAACATCCTTCGGAGATTTTCATTAGTTTGTTTCTTCTTAGTAGAATCCTGAAGTATCATGGAGGTTACAGGCTCTAAACTTCCCACCTTAGTGCCCTTCTTGATAGTGATCGGGTAGTCGTTGATATTGCAAAGGGATATAGGAACCTTATCCGAAGGTATTACGAGCGCCTTCTCAACAAGGATTCCTTTTCCCACCTCCTGGTCGTGGTTTCGTGGCTCAAATAAGACGGGATGTCTAGGCTGATCCATGGGAGTTGAAGAGTCGAGACGAGCAGCTACGATAGTCTCACATCTTGCAGGAAGTTCCACGTCTTCACCTAAGGTGACTTCTAAGCTGGCCGATTCTCGATTATGCATAAAAAGTTCCTCCCCCATAGCACTTACGACTTGCCGTTTTAGGTCTATTTGGAACCCACATGCGTTCATTATGTCCATTCCGAGAATCACTTCTTCTTCTATGTCAGCCATTAGAGCTGAGTGCGAGACGCAGTTTGAACCCAACTGTATCCTTACCTCTGCTTCTCCGAATACTTTGGCTACTTCTCCTGTAGCGATCCTCAGTCGCCACCTGGAGGGCGACAGCCTTTTTTCACCAACTACATTCGGGCCGACGATGGTCTTCGTAGCACCGGTGTCTACCAACATGGCGTATCCCGTGCCGTTGACGATACCATCTACATATAAACTACCGGTTCTGTGCCCCAGTGAGGCTACCAGCACAAGTGGAGGGCCTTGAAGACGTTGCTGGGTCGATGTCTCCCTCCAGGAGTCGACCCGTCTTAGTTTCCCTGAGGCTTAGGCGCGTCAGAAGCGGTCCGCTTCTTGCAGGCGCTCCTAACGTGCCCAAGCTCCCCACAGCTCCAACAGCGTACCGGTCTCCTTTTTCTGGATTCCAAAACCTTCGCAACTTTAAGAACCGCGTCTTCAAAATTTTTATGGTTCTCTGACTCCGGCTGCCCATCGTCTGGTTCGGACACGTGCTTGACTACGAGAAGCCTCGGTAGCTGCTTCAAATTCCAATGCTGTGGATAGAGCTTCCACCAGCAATTTAGGACGAGCAAGCCGCACCGCCCCCTGGAGCTCCAAGTCTCGCAAACCGTCAACGAAAGCTTGAACTGCCAAACACTCCAACAAACTTTACGGGGCTGTTGGATAAGCCAGTCTTACCATTCGTGCGACGTCCGCCTCGAACTCTTGAATAGTCTCGGCTGCTTTCTGCTTCCTGCTCTTCAGCTGGGACTGGTATACCTGTTCGAGGTGGGCGTGGCCAAACCGTATCTCCAGTCGGCTTACCAATAGGTCAAAATCATAAGGGTCGTTAGCGTTGAGGGTCTGGAGGACATCTATAGCGTCGCCTCTGAGTGCCACCGTAAGGGCAACTGCCTTACCTCTGGGAGACCACCGATTAGCACTGGCCGCAGCGTTGAATTGTTTGAGGTAATTCGACTAGGACGACTTACCATCAAAAGTCGGTGGTTTTATCCTGGCTCGGCTCTCCATAACTAAGGGTTCACGTACTTCCTCATCAAGTAATGGCTCTGAGCAGAGCTGCTCCCTGACGGGCTTGGGCCCCTTTTTCAAGCGTTCTTTTCAGTTTTTCAAGTTCCTCCTCAAAAGCGATAACCCTTGCTTCTTGTTGAGCCAACCTGTCATTCATTTCACAGGAGAGGTTGTTCAACCTGTCATTTATCTCGGTTGACTGGCTAGAAAACTTGTCGTTAAGTGCATTCATATCACGGGACAAGTTGGTAAACTTTTCATTTATATCAGCAGACTGGTTTACCAATTTGGCATCCATCTCGGCCGATAAGTTTGTCAATTTGTCATTTATTTCGCCAGTCAAATTGGTCAGCTTATCATTTATTTCGCCAGATAAATTAGAAAATTTATCATTTAATTCAGCAGACTGGCTTCCTAATTTGTCATTTAATTCACCAGATAAATTTGAAAATTTATCATTTATTTCAACTGATTGGCTGGCCAATTTTTCATTTAATTCCCCAGAAAGGTTGGTAAATCTTTCATTCAACCCATTGATTTCAGAAGACAAATTAGAATTAAGGCTGGTTAATTTTTCATTTATGTCCGCCGACATAGCCTTCAAAAAGCTAACCTCAAACTCTACAGTTTCAGGATCTACGCCTTGACTCAAGTAATACTCACGTAACCGAGCCAACAAGATCGTCTTCGTACCTGTAGTGTCTAAGTCAAGCTCTTCTAATTCTCTCCTCAGCTCCGCTACTTTAAGTTCTCCAATTCGTTTACCTGGCATTTTTTTTCCTTCTTTAAACCCCACACCTGACACCAGTTGTAACACTTTTGTGGGTTACAAATATTTATTTAACAGAAATATTCAGTTATCACAATGCCAACGAATTATTAAAACTTAAATATATGAGCAGGTTACAAAAGTGATAACTTTATCACACACAATCATATGACTTGAGCAACACAGTCAAGTGCTTATATATAATCAGTGCTTATATATATATATCAGTCTCTGCCCCTTATATATATCGTAATTAGTGGGGCCTGGAATCTTCTAGAACAATGTCGGCAATTCTCCGTCATCACGGAATGATCTAGACAAAAACAGTTCGTTCCAACCGGTTATTTTGTTCCAACATGCGGTCCGGGAGGTTACGCCATATGTTTTTTTTTTATTTGCTTATCGATTTAACGTTACAATATATTATGAGCCCTATAAAGCACTTTCTTTTACAATAAAACTAAATGAATTAACAACAATTATGAACGAAAAATGAATTAACGATTAAAAATGAATATGCTATAAGGTTCTTAAAATAACATTTCCTTGTTTGAATATATTAAACAAACAATTATAAAAAGAAAAAACATTTATTTATTGAATTCTTTACTGCAACATATGTTCACCAGTTAATGAAAATTTTCGTGTGCGAGAGCCAACATGAGCGCGAGGGCGACGAGTTGGCGACGGTGGTGGTCCCTGGTGGGGTCGGGGAAAACCCTCCCCCACGCCCTAATCTATAGTCTTACCTAATAAAGATTTTTGGACTAATTACCTATGCGAGAGGTAATTAGTCACGAAAAAAAGCCGTATTAATTACGGTTTTTTAAATTTTAGTTCGCGAGAACTAACAAGAGATCACATTGACAAAGATAGTCGCGGTAGTCAGGGGGGGGGGGGGTAACTAGGCTACACCAGGTATCAGCCGGAGGACTATCTTAGGATTAGGCAACGTAGCAAGTGCTGCAGAATCCACCACTCCAAGGAGCAGTGCCGAGGAATCATCATCTGCTCCAAGTGTTCCGGAAATCATCAGCTCAAGGACTGCACCGGGAAACGATACAAGTGCCCCAACTGTTCA
Organism: Aelia acuminata; assembly: GCA_911387785.2. Taxonomy (NCBI): domain Eukaryota; kingdom Metazoa; phylum Arthropoda; class Insecta; order Hemiptera; family Pentatomidae; genus Aelia; species Aelia acuminata. The sequence continues at coordinate 1,684,022 of CAJVQU020000010.1, forward strand.
CCGTATAATAGACATATAAGGTACGAACATAAAAAAATTAACACTGACCTCTCTGCTTTAGGGTCAATCCATTTGAAATATACCAGAAAAAATAATTTTGTTGCTCGATCATTTTAGAATTTTGTAATTTTACCACCAATTATGCATGAAATCAGTAGTTCAAAAAAACTTTTTAAAAAAATTTAGGGTCAACTGTTCCAGAATGGCAGCCATTTTTGTTCACCATTCAGGCCGAGTTTTGAGATTTAAGCTTTCACAGAGAACTAATTTTCTCAAAACTGGTAAGTCATAGACTAATAATTCAAACACGATTGTTTTCCATACAGTCTGTTCTATCTTTTGTGTTCTTTTTATTATTAGAATATTTTCGATTGCAATAATTGAAAAGTGTTATTGAAAACAACTGCTTTAATTTCTCAAAACACCGTTTTTGAGGGTAAGTTTAGGGTATAAGTGGGTGTACCTCAAAGCAGAATTTTGGCATGATAATAAACCTAACTGAGTAGCTTTCATTAAAAGTACTCTTAACCCTGATATTCGTTACCTTATTTTTTATGAATTTTTAAACTTCACATTTTTTAATTTTTCTTTAACTTAAGGCTCTAATATCTCTAGTGGGCTAATTGATAAAAATCTCATTTTTTTTTATGTTATGCTTACATAAAACATAAACCTATTGTACGAAATTTCAACTGTATATTTGAGTACTTGGTAGCTACACATCTTTAAAAATGGTCATTTTAGTGTTTATTTAACAATCCGTAAACTTGATCATAATTCATTAAAATGTTACGATTTGTGAATTTTTTACTTCTAGTAACACTTTTTAACCGACTTCGAAAGAGGAGGTTACTCAATTCGATACGTATGTGCCTTTTTTTTTCTATGTATGTCTATCTATTACTCCGAGATGGGTGGACCAATTGGGACGAAACTTTTTACATCTTGTAGAGTATTTTCCCAAGGTGGTCCCATTAAAACCTTTTTTGAGTTCTTAATTTATTTAAGAAGTTATTGGGAAAAAATATGAAATTAATTATTTAATTATCGCTCAAAATATTTACTTATTCGAAAAACATATAGCATATATATCATAAGGTATGCTCCAACAAACTATTGAAACACGTCGATAACTAACAAAATGATGATGTACTATCCTCGCTTTTTTTTATTCTAAATTTGGTTGGTTGATTTTAAGCAATGCTCAATAATGTTTTAATGATCGATGAATCGGTTCGGAAAACCAACCAATCAAATTCAGAATTAAAAGAGTATGGGAGAACATGAACACTGTGGAACGGAACACGGAACAGTGTGTTAGTTATTGACGTGTTTAAGTGCTTGTTGGAACAAACCTTATAGATAACCTTAAATAAATTTTCAATAATAGATTTTAATAAAGATATATATTATCAGTAGAATATCGCTGTCGTTTTCTGAAAAATGAAACACTTCTTTATGGTTCCGGCAAAGTTATTGTTGTTTCGACCCAGTTCCTGGAAAATTTTGCCAAGAAATAAAACTCAAGAACATTTTTTTAGGTTGTTTAAAAGATTTTTTTTTTTATAGATTTAAGAAGATCAAAGCAAATTAAACACCGATAACAGTAAAAAATCCTAAATGAATGTCTAAACGACGGATGGACAGCATAATCTTAAAATCACAAAATTCATAGAATTAAAAGAAATGCCGAGCATTAATAACCCTTTTTTAAAAAGATTCGTAAAATCTTAGCCATTATTGTTTTAAATAAGATTTTGATTTTCGACTTCCACTCGCTATGCACATTACAAAGGAATTCAATACTTCCTGGAAAAGCTCTTTTTCAGTTGATTTAGAGGCCTTAACAAAGGATTCAGGCACCTCTGTCTGCTTCCGGATACACTCGATCAATGTCAGATATTAATGTATGTACAATGTCATCATAAAATCTCGTGCGGATTCTTCACTCTGGAATGACACTTTTTTTATGTTATCCAGATTACTATTATCGGTTTTTAATTATGTTTCTGCAACTATTGAGGTATTTAGATGAAAATTGCTCTAAGTGCCAAATTATTGATTTTGAGATAACAAATAACAATTGACTAAGCTTAAATTTTATTTGAAAAATATGGAAAATATTATTCATATGTCCATAATATGGAGTTATTATTATTCAAGTCATGAAATAAATACGCCCCGCTAAAAATTTCCAATATAATTTTCTTCCATCTCCAATTCCATCTATGATGGTGAATTGTCTCATTTTTTTTCTTTAAGTTATGATAACGTCCCTAGCTGGTGGCACTTGATAAGAGAGTCTAGAGACGAAAATCTTAAAGATGGTCATTTATCAATAATTGTTTCCATTACGAGGCAGTCATATTCTCAGATACCAAAATAACAAACATATATGTTGTGCATTATATTTCCCAATAAAACTGGTCGAAAAACGGCCAAAATCTTAACTCTTCAGTGGCATACCTACGACATCTTGAAGTTGCCGGATTCATTTTATAGCCGAGCAAAACTAAACACCTCCTCTCGGAACAAAGATGTACGTATGTAATTAACAAGTACCGAAGACAATATTCGGCAAAGGAAAAAGGTTGTCATTGTGGAAAAAAAGTTTTATGTGTCTTCCCGATGGAACATTGGTCTTTACGAAAAATAAAAGTAGACAGGGTGTGGAAATGTGTGTACTGCACTTACCGCAAACAATTTTTCAATTTTCTGTGCATATTCATAAGATTGATAATGTGAATATAATAATACAAAGTTGATTAAAATTGATATAATTATAATATAAAGACCCGGGATAGACGAACGTGGTATAGCACTATCTGGGCGGGCTGACGTTTATTTCGCGAGGGACCAACGGAATAGATCTCGTCTTTCCCACCATGGATAGGACATCCAACTAATGAACCAAACTCACTTGTAGTACCGAGGGTACTTGTAAAGAGGGGTACCGAACAAAAAGATAAATGAATATAAAAAAAAACGACTTCGAAAACCCGAAATCAGTTCAAAATGCACTTAAAATTTGTATAAAAAAAAAGCATATCGAATTTTTTTTAGTAATCAACGCATTGCTTCCTTCCGCCTTATATTAGAAATTATCTTCCGCCATTAAAAAGTATGAAATAAAAACCATTATATAAAGAAAAATTAAACCGCCTTCGAAAACTAGAAACCAGTAAAAATAAATGCATTTGATAAATGCGTGGATAAATGCACTAAAAAGTATGAAATAATTACCTTCTGATTTTTATGAATACGCAGCAAAATTGAAAATACTATGAAAAGCAGAAAAATGCATTAAAATGGATGATTTTATTTTTATTAGTACGAATACATACCAACTGTTAATAAAAATTATTAAATTAAAATATTAAATACCATGTTCAATACTTAACAATCTTTTCGGAGGCACAAAATTTAATATTGTTAACACTAAAAATTAGGAAAGTCTTGAAATTCTCTATAGATTTTCTATTTTGCGCCGCCTCCGAAAAGATTGTGATGTATTGAACATGGTATTTAACATTTTAATTTAATAATTTTTATTAAGAGTTAGTATGTATTCGTACTAATCAAAATAAAATTATCCATTTTAATGCATTTTTCTGCTTTTCATACCATTTTCTATTTCAATTTCAATTTGGCTGCGTAAAAATGTTTTAACATCTCGTGGGGAGAACTGCAAATGGCATCGGAGTACCGCTTTAATTTTTGGATGTCTACGAGTACCTGGGTGCACCTATTTGCAGAGAGGGGAAATTAGATCATGAGGTAACTCATCAGGGTCATAGTAATCAGTATGCCCACTATAGTTACCATCGAAAGCCTAAAGGGTCTAAGAAAACGAAGAACGGTTCACATAGAACTCCCATTAGTTAAAACTCCCATTAGTGGAGGAACAGCGAACTTGAACAGGAATATCCTCGTCTCGTGACACGGATAGAAAGAGTTCTGAACATTCCGGTTATTCTTCTTTATTGTATTTGTATTGTTTCTGTTTCATTTTTTTATTTATTGGTATTGTTTCTGTTTCACTTTTTTTAACTTTATTTTGTTAAGTTGTCTTTGTGAAATGGACCGGGATGTGACAGCATTCACCTTAATGCCAAGTGATGCATTGAAACAATTAATAATATCTTTGACACATGGTTACATTATTGGATTATCATTATTAAAAAGTGATTACTAATCAAAAGTCGTATTTATATATAACACAATTAGACTCTTTATTCTCTGTTCCGAATATTTTGCTATCGGTGATATTTAACGGTGCCGGCTACTAATAAAATGAAGAAGCTCTTCATTGACAGCGAACCTCTCTCATTAATACAAGGAAGCCGCCTAGAGCAGACTATAATAAACCGCCTGAGGATTGGGCATAGCGGGCTAACTCATGGACATCTGTTAGAAGGCAAACCTCCTCCAATGTGTCGTTATAAAAAAAATATGTTCTAATGTTATACAAATTTAACGTTACAACATAATTTGGAAAATTGCCCAGGACTGGAAGCAGCGAGGAATACACACCACCTCGAGGGATATGCTGAAGTCCTAATACCAGAAAATTCAAAAACTTATTTAAATTTCTTAAAGTCACCAATATTTACAAATATGTATAAAGCCGGTATTTAATGTAGTTTCCATGTATTTGATTATGTGATCCAATGTAATTGATGTATATGTATTTGATGTATTGTAATTGATGTATGTATGGCACCATTGTATGTAATCTAAATATAATTTGATGCCTCTAGTCCTTGTTGTTATACACGGCACCTTAAGTGTAATTAAATAAATAAAATTTAACTTTGACTAACTATATTTATAGATTTAACTATAGTTATAGATTTAACTATATTTTCGGTGATATTATTTCTACGTAGCTCCATTGCTTTGTCTTCTAAATTCATAATTTTTTTGTCTTGTTCATATAGTCCTGACGATGAACTGCATGGGTCGAAACGTTGGCTACAATAAAATAGTTTAATACTATTTTGTAGGTTATTGACTGCCACCCCGGACTATTCTCATCAATATTCAAAAATCCGGTCAACCAACATTTATTCAATAGGAAAAAAAAATAGTTTGAGTATCTTTTTGTGCATACGTTTATTACCGAAAGAAGTCAGACTAGATCAAAAAATTGAAAAAAATAAGACAGCTTGTAACCTCGGTGGCAACACCGGAAGTGGTAAACCTTGGGTTACCTTCCCAGACGAGTGCCATGGAATATCGGCATGACAAATTCTTGTGAAAATTGGATTGCAAATGTTTTTTACTTTTTTGTAGTAAAGTTCATTTCAGATGTTTCTTTTTTTTGTTGTTAAATTTCACTTTTTTTCCTAATGTATGTAGTTTCCTACTATTTATTACTTCATTTGTATATTCATATGTTGTAATATCTCGATTAACGAGTTAATCTTGAATAAATAATTAATCTTCTCTGAATACTAATACCTTCAATCCCCGCCATAAGGGATGCCAAAAATGTAATTATCTTGATTTTCTTAACTGTTTCTAATGTGGGTTTGAAAGACTCTTGTAGCTAGGTAAATCAATCTCTTTTCAGAAGCCTTTTTATAGAATAAGGGTGCAATCAAATCTGAACTATCATAGAACTATCATCATGGAATTTCTCGCCAAAGCTACGCTGCCCTATGAGGGAGACAAACTTATTTCCCAATAGATAAGAATGAACTTTGTTCCACCAGAGGGCGATGTAAGAGAGAATTAATATTCCAGAATATATTCAGAAGGATATCTCGCCAGTACTATGCTGCACTGAAGGAATCTGTCTACGTTGTCATTTCGTTCTGCTTCTCCGAAATTGCCAGTTATCTTACTGTTCCTATCTCTTCCAACTCTGGCATTAACATCAAGTAGGAAAAATTCTTTTCGCTTGGGGATTTTTTCCTCTTTTATAAATCCCAAAATTTATCTTTGATCTCGTCATTTTGACCATTAGTTGGTCCTTAGATATCAATAATCACAATTTCCCTCGCAAACAATGTTATATCGAGGCTGATTATGCGGTCATTTACCATTTCCCGACCTCTGATATTCTTTTTATATTTTTTCTCTACTAAGATGGATACACCGGACTTGGCTCTTTCGTGTTTTTCGACACCTGACCAAAAGTTAATAATATTGTCCAGTTCCCCAGTTCCTTCCCCTTTTTTCTTGGTTTCTGAGAGAACTATAATATCCATACCGAATTTCCCAATTTCAGTTGGCAGAATGGGTAGCCATACCTTGGATGTTCCAACATTCAATATTAATTGTCCTATTCCGCGCATTATGTCGTTTCCGTTATGGACTGTCTGTTTTCCGAGGCTTATTTTTTGGTTTTTTAGTATTTAAGATTTTTTACGATGAGTGAGGAGCTAACCCACTGCATCACTGTTTATTAACCTCTACATTTAATCTAATTGACGTAAATTTCTCCGGGTGAGCTAGTTCTTTGTGAGCTCAATTCAAGGAAGCTCTTTAACAATCTCCTCTGTATTTTCTACCAAATTCACTCGAAGTGATTCTAATTACATTTGTTTATTTCTACAAAAATCAACAGGATGAGAGCGTTCAGGCTTATATAGCTTCTCGCACATATGACATGGTTTCTTATGAATACTAACGCTCGCATACATGTTCTTTTCTATAGTGTTTTTGTTATTTGCTACTGGACTATTGCAAAATTTAAGAATATCTCTCATCTTCGATTTACTATAACAGTCGTCATACTTTCTGAGCACATTCATTAACTGTCCTGTTTTTAATTTTTCATTATCCAGCTTATCTTGTGTATCTAAAGGTAGACCTGGAAAGAAAATGATTTATTCTGGAAATATCCACGATTGAACTCTCAACTTCCAACAACAATCTCTCCTTCTTTAAAGCGTAATCAGTCAAGGAATCTTTGATATACTTAAAATTATAAGCAAACCGGACATCTGACCAACAATTGGTAGCATATACTGTTAGAAAAGGTATTGACCACTGAGACCAGTCATCCAACGGCAACTTGATAGAATTCGAGCAATACAATTCTTAAGCATTTCTTCCAGATATAATGTAAAGCATTGTACTTTTTTAATCTGAACGGTCACGTTATACCTTTCACACTCTTTTCAAAGGTTCCTAACCTATCCTTAGCTTTTTCTGTTTTCCATAACACTTATCAAGTACAAATTTCTTTTCAATATCTACCAAATCGATTTATTTATCAGTCAATGTTTCTATAAGATTTGTCACTAACCGTTAGGTACTACGTACCTACGTACATAACCTACCTACCTAACGGTAGGTACGTAATCTACGTACCTAGGTAATACGTTCGTACCGCTAAGCAGCTTTGTTGTTGCAAAGAAGCCTGCAGTTTCCTCATGCTGCTATTCTAAACACAAATTTTTAAAAACAAAATAACCTTTTGTCTCCTTGTATAATGGGGCAACTGCATCCGACAATGATACAGTGGTTTCTAAAATTCCCTCATTCAGCATGCTTTTGCACCCATAGTTAACAGAACCTATTTTGTGTATACTTACTTTCATGTTGCGAAATCTCGGGGAACAAATATACAACTTCATCTCCTATTCGCTTTTGGTTTGGACCATATTTACAAAGCTGTCATTGATTTTCGTTCTTTGGAAATGAATCCTAACCTTGGCCTGCATATTTTGTAGTTCTATATTTCCTTCGTATTTAGTAAGAATAAATCGTGTTCCGCTGTAAACAAAGGTTTTATTAAAATATTATAATACATATGAAAACAAAGTTAATTTGACCGATTAGCTCACCTGTAAACAAAGGAAACGATTTTGAATCTCTTACATAAATGATTTAAAAAACAACAACGAATTAAGTTACTTCAAATGGTATAGAACTTTATGTGTGAATTTAAACAGGTGACCTTAAATCACAGGTTTATGTACTACTTATTAAATTGGAAAAACAGCCAAGCGCTCACCATTTGTTTTAACCCTTTCATGGCTCCAGACGAGATATCTCGCGAAACATAGTCGGTCCCCACACGCTAATGACGAGATAACTCGTCAAAGGCTACCGGTCCACATACACTAATGACGAGATATCTCGCAAATGGTTTTTCACTTATTTACCGTCCTCAGCTTCACAAGAGATAAGTTGTGGTGACTGAGGCATATCCTAGCGGATCCAGGGAGATTTAATCCTTAACAAAAATATAAAATTAATTTTTTTTTAAAATTAATTAAAAGTCTGCAGCCAGAAGAAAATAAGGAGAGAGACGAGATACAGCTGTAGAAACTGTAGAGTCGCCCTTTCTGTAACATTTTGTTTTGAAATATATCACGCACAAAAAAATTTTATGTAAAAAAGAATAAATTTGACATATAAAAAACAAACAAAAAAAATTACTGCAAAAATAAAAAATGACGAAAAAAATTTAAAAAGAAAAGAAAAAAAATCAAAAGAAAATATTAAAAAAAATTACAAACAAAACAATAATAATAAAAAAAAATTCCTAACTCTTCCGGTGGCGGTCCAAAGCCCTCATCTAAAAAGACGATGGGAAAGTTTTTTATCCATATAAACATTGGTAAATTGTTGAAATATTGCTTTAAATTAAAAAAAAATATAACTTATTTAAAATTAATTCAATTAAAAAAAATGTATATAAAGTATTAACAAATTTAATAAAAAATTAAATTAATATTAATAATTATATTATTTTTCATTATTACCTTCTTATATCACGTAATCTCTTATTGCAATCGGTAATATAATAGCATTTTAATTTATTGAAATAATAATAAAGGTATTATAGAATCATAAAAAATAAATAAAACATTAATAAATAGTCGGTGAAGGTTATAAGGAGTTGAACAAGTCAAAGCTGTCAGCGGCGGAGAGTGGCCTGCAGGCCTCAGCGTGGGGAGTGAAATGCCTGCAGACCCGCTCAGCGTCTCATTACAACTCTCGTTCCGAGTTCTTAGCGCTTAAAGGGTTAATTAATTTTTCTTTTCTTATTCCAGATTATCTCTTCTTTTAACAATTTATACTGGTTATGTAAATAAGTGGCGTGGGCCCTAAATTTTTGAAGCAGTACCTCATTGAAGTAAATAATTTGTAATGTATGTTAAACGAATATCTTATCAAAGGATAGAAATTGTTTACAGCGTTATCCGTTAGTTGCTCAGCTGATCTCTGCAACTAGCTTATTCTATCACTCAATTAACTTTATATTTCATTTACTTTAGAATGATTGATTTTTTTTTTTTATATTAAATAATGCCTTATTTCTTTTGATGTAGTAAGTTAATCATTTATTCATTCCATTGAGAGGAATCATTGATTTATTGATTTTTTTTTTTTTTTTTGTATGTCATTTGAATTCAATCACAGTAAAATATTTTATTAAATTATTTAATAAATAATAATGTTAACCACATGATATTTATGTAGCAATATTTAATTATGTAGATAGACTATTGATTAAATTAAATCAATTAAATTATTCTATTTAGGTTTTTATTTCCTTTCATTATAAGCAGTTATGATTTTTTTTTAACTGTGATGAATGATTGAATTTTTTTTCAATCTCATTCAAAGCTCATTTCATATTCATTTCTTTTATCAACACTAAATGGTTAAATCAGTCTCTAATTACCTTTTGTAACAACAGTAGAATTTATTACAAAAAATATCGAATTATTGTTCAAGCTGAGATACCTTTTCGTAATGTGATGAAAATATACAATTGATTACTTTTAAAGTTCATTTCATAAAGTATGAAGTATTGTGATATTAAATACACTAAAATATCATTAGTAGGATATTGTAGTATGAGTTGCCTTTTTGCCTTGAGATGTTGCTAATTATCTATGTTACTTTATATTTTGCCTATTATGTTGCTTAGCCAAACACAATTATCTTCTTCAGTTTTCTGTGATCTTAATTTTATTATTTTTTTCGGAGGATAAATACTCTTAGAGTTAATTAATTCAGATATTAAACTCTCTAGCATAGAAGAACCTCGATTATCTTGTATATATATATATATCAGTTAAAAAAGCCTGAATTACTAGAATTATAAGAAATTCGGAAAATAGAGAACAACTTTCCAAATTTTCTTCTTGAGTAATTCTTGGTTGTGGACAATTTCTTCGACATTATCAGTGATTAACATGGCGGGTGGACAAAAAGTTAGAGCATCTCAGCAGGAACCAAAACCTCTTGGTACAACAGACAACTAGCTCTTTCCCGAAAATTATACTTTGCAATCTTTCAGTTCCTTAAAAATTAATAATTCAACAGGCATAAATGCTGAAGATTTACTTCGGACATCAAACGAAAAGTGCCGAACTTACAGTGTGACTGACGCAGATATTCAATCCTATCTGCCTGAATTATTTCAGGGGACGCCTCTCAACTGGTGTCGACTGGAAATAGATAGCTCAAAGGAATGGCAAGATTTCGAAAGATATTTTCGGGCTGCATTCTTCCCTCGCGACTATCAGGAGCAACTCAAGAGGGAATAGACCGAAGAACATAGGTGCTATTAGGCGAAAATGGATTACATTATCAACATTAGATCTTTATTTAGGAAATTGAATCGTTTTAATACTGAGTAGGAACAAATTTCCATAATTTACAAACATCCTTTGCCTCCTTGATTATTCGAAAATCTGAAGCAACATAATTTTTTTAACTTATGGAATCCATTTCAAGCACCTCTGATTAAAGTAAAAGCGCTTTTCCCGAAACTTTTTTGAACATCCCCTGAACCTTGGAAAAAGTATTAAGAAGATTCATACGTAAGTAGGGAGGAATTGCCGGTTCTGGTCCCACAATTTGCGGAGTCAAATTGGACTTTGGACCCTGGGCTTGCCCAGGGCCACGTGGTCCAGGGGCAAACCAACCTTAACCACCACGTGGTCTTAATCCCTAATCCCCTAATTAATCCTTAATCCCTAATCCCTAATTAATCCCTAATCCCTAAAATATATTATTTTGAAACTTTTTCGGACATGTTTGAACTTGTCGAGTGCATGTCGGAACTTGTCGAACATTTTTATTTTATCTAAATATTCAAATGCCACCGCCACCTTGATAATTTTTCGAAATATTTTTTCGAATAGTTACCGCAATCTATATAATTTATCGAAATATATTTTCGAATAAGCACTGCCATCTATATAATTTATCGAAATATTTTCGAATAGTTATTGCCATTTTGATAATTTTTCAAATTATATACCTCGAAATATATAACAGATGGTCGACATAACCTTACATGATAACCACATCAGCTGTTCCCTTATGATCGTAATATATTTTCGAATAAGCACTACCATCTATATAATTTATCGAAATATTTTCGAATAGTTACCGCCATCTATATAATTTATCGAAATATATTTTCGAATAGTTACTACATCTTGATAATTTTTCGAAATAAATTTTCGAATAAGCACTACCATCTATATAATTTATCGAAATATTTTCGAATAGTTACCGCCATCTATATAATTTTTCGAAATATATTTTCGAATAAGCACTGCCATCTATATAATTTATCAAAATATTTTCGAATAGTTATTGCCATTTTGATAATTTTTCGAGTTATATACCTCGAAATATATAACAGATGATCGACATAACCTTACATGATAACCACATCAGCTGTTACCTTATGATCGTAATATATTTTCGAATAAGCACTGCCATCTATATAATTTATCAAAATATTTTCGAATAGTTACCGCCATCTATATAATTTATCGAAATATATTTTCGAATAGTTACTACCATCTTCATAATTTTTCGAAATAAATTTTCGAATAACCACAACCATCTATATAATTTATCGGAATATTTTCGAAAAAGCACCGCTATCGACATAACCTTACATGATAATCACATCAGCTGTTACCTTATGATCGTAATATATTTTCGAATAGTTACAGCCATCTTAATAATTTTTCGAAATAATAACCACACTAGCTGATATCATCGATAGAATCTTACTCTACATGTCGGAACCTGTCGGAACTTGTTCAAAACTTGTCAGAGCCTGTAAAATTACTAATATATTATAATTTAAAATAATTTTAGTAGTACGCGATGGGATCGGCTATGATTTTTATGACTAGTACCGTTTCTGATTTCAAATCTCAAATTACGTGTAAGTGAATCCAATTCAAGTTTTGTAAATCGAAAGATCGATCTATAGATTTATACCATATTCAAAATTTATAACTTCTGTAACACATGATTTGATTTTAAAATTGATGTGACCGAAAATTTTAAACTTATCAATACATAGAACCAAAATCTGATAACAAATTCAGTATCAGCATACTCAGAAACCATATGATTGATTAATATAACGAATAAAACTCAAAAAGTAAAGGGGAAATCGAATCGCGCATGCGCGATCGAAAATCTGATATTAAATTCGGATTTAGCATCCTCAGAAACCATATGATTGATTAATATAACAAATAAAACTCAAAAAGTAAAGGGGAAATCGAATCGCGCATGCGCGATCGAAAATCTGATATTAAATTCGGAATCAGCATCCTCAGAAACCATATGATTGATCAATATAACGAATAAAACTCAAAAAGTAAAGGGGAAATCGAATCGCGCATGCGCGATCGAATATCTGATATTAAATTCGGAATCAGCATCCTCAGAAACCATATGATTGATTAATATAACAAATAAAAATTAAACAGTAACAGTAAATCGAATCGCGCATGCGCGATCGAAAGTCTGATATTAAATTCGGAATCAGCCTCCTCAGAAACCATATGATTGATTAATATAACGAATAAAAATTAAACAGTAACAGTAAATCGAATCGCGCATGCGCGATCGAAAGTCTGATATTAAATTCGGAATCAGCATCCTCAGAAACCATATGATCGACATTAGTATCGTTACAATATATGTATAGAGGACCAAAACATGCAGGTTTTGACAGGAAGGAACTTGTTTAGACCTGCGCACGTAGTTGGGAGCTCGGAGAGTGGTGGGGGGAGAGTAGCAGCCAATCAGCTTCGAGGATTCTCATCGAGTCCCTGACGTGTATACCCCCTCCACTCTCATTCTAGCTCCAGCTTTCACAGAGGCAACATCTGCGCTCCACGAAATCGCTCTCTAGAGTTTTCCCTTGTGTTCTTGTTCTTATTATTTTTCTTATATTAGATATTATTTTTCTTAGTTATTTATTTTTCTTATTTATTTATTTTTTTTAAGAATTTGAAGGTAAGTTTATTTTTTTTTTTGAAAATTGTATTTGTTTTGTACATTATTTTTGAGTTTGTGTTCTTCGTATTTTCAAAAGCAGGTTAATTTTTGTTTAATTTGTATATATAAATTATAGTTATTCAGTTATTTTGTTTTTCAAGTTTTATACACCTAAGTTTTTTGTTTATCAAGAAAGGTATTTTTGTTTTAATTTTTTTCTTGACGTGTTACTTTTCGTTGGTATAGTTGAAGTAAATTTTAGTTTAATTTGAAGTGTTTTCTGTTCTTATAATTGTTTAAATTTTTTTCATTAGAGTTAATTTTCGTTTAATTCAAAGTTGTTTCTTTTTGTTCATACAAGTTACTTTTCGTTTATAGATAGTATTCGTTCGTAGATATTTTTCGAGTAAATTTTAGTTTAATTAAAGTTCTTTGAGATTATTTTTTGTTTATATAATTATTTAAATTTTTTTTCATTCTATAAAGTTAATTTTTGTTTAATTAAAAGTTTTTCAAAGTATTTTTTTTTTTTAGATAAGTTACTTTTTGTTTATATTTTTCTTAAATTTAAATTTATTTAAAGTGAATTACTTTAATACCAAAAAAATGGAATCTTCTTCACGTCAATGCGCAAATTGTAGGATGGTGTTTGCCAGTCACCGTGAATGTATGACGCACGAATTAACCTGCTTTTATAGTCAGGAATTCACACAAGCAGCCTCGTGCGTCTGTGGTAAATGTGGCAAAGCATTCACAAAATCTTGTAATCGTTTGCGACACGAGGCTGTTTGTAGTGATTCCTCACAAACGCAAGAATTCTCCCGCAATATAAATTTCATATGCTCATATTGCGGGAAATCGTTTAATAGAAAGAATGATCGCTTAAGACATGAACATTCGTGTAAACACCTGTCTCGAGTAGATGATTTTGATAAAAAGTTTGATTTGGTCTGTGGTAAATGTGGACAGGTGTTTACACGAAAAGATGCTAGGTTAAGACATGAAATTAAGTGCAAAGTTGATTTTAGCAGGTCCTGCCGTTTTTGTCAAACAACTTTTACGAATTTACATAATTATTTTAGACATCAGCAATTTTGTAAAAATGAACCCCCTCTAAAAAAATTTAAAAGAGAACCTCAACGGCAGGACCTGTTAGCTCTTAAACCCGACGCAGTAGGTTTCACCGAGTATGAAACAGCTTTTAGTGGGAGGTTGAAGTCCTATTTTATCCGTAGCGACGAAAATCACGACATGCCTATGTTTTTAATAGTATTAGAAATCACACTTTTAATAAGATTAACGCTTCCCTCCGACAGCATAACGCGATAAAAGTAAACATATGGGTAGACAGTATAATGGTAAATCAGTTAGGGGAAACGATCGACGTTGCTTTTAAAACTTCAAACAAATTAATTTTAAAAGAGACAGATATAAATAAAATAATAGAAAGTTTTTTTAACAAGATAGAAACCGAGCTAAGCGAATGTGAACTTAAGAAGAGCGGCTGGCGACTCTACGCTATCGACGGCTTAAGATTAAAAGCCAATCAATATAAACCATTAAGAGGTAGCACATACATCAAATTACCAGCTAAAATTGAGAACAAAAAAGCTTGTATCAATGTCAAAAATTATGATAACTATTGTTTTAAATATTCTATTTTAAGTAAGTTTGTAAATAACCATCCGGAACGTGTTTTAAATTATGAAGGTATGCAGCTTAGGTATGACTTTTCCTGTATTAGTTTCCCTACACCCAGAGTTGGGCAAAAAGAAGTTGAACTACAAATTACAAAACTACTGACACAGTAGTTAGGAAGTTGTTGAAGCTACAACTACTTTTATAATTTGTAGTTGATGGACCACAACTACAACTACTGTAGTTTCAAAAAAGTAGTTGCATTTTTACAACTACAACTAGTAGTTGCAACTGTAATTATGGGGCTGAAATTACAACTACTTTTATTGATAACGATTATCATTATCGATTTTCATCATTATAGTAATTATCGATATCTAGTATTATCGATAAGGAGTATATCAAATGCAATTCAGCTAATATATAAAACATGGGATTGATCGAGAACCTAAGGTTAAAAAAAAATAATTGACTCCCGGAAATCATGGAAAATTTTTGTATTACGTATATATATTGTACTATTTTTAAAACAGATTATCAACCATAATGCAGCCCATTTATCTATGGAGTAATTATCTAAACACAAAATAAAAATAGCAAAAACATGTGATTTAATTAGACGTTGCTTAGCAAATGTAGTTGCCGCTCTAAAACTACATTTACAACTACTTGTTGTATTTGCCATTCCCAACTACTTTTTCCCAACTACTGTAGTTGTAGTTTTAAATTACAACTACTTAACTGGTAGTTGAAAAATAGTAGTTGCGCGCTTCCAACTACAAACTACATGTATTTGTCTGTGTAGTTAATTACAAATGTAGTTAACTACTGCCCAACTCTGCCTACACCACTCCATGAAATAAAAATGTTTGAAACATCAAATAATATATCGATTAATGTTTTCGGCCTTGATGAAAAAAATAATGTATATCCATTAAAAATAGTAAAAAGAGAATTAGATGATCATAGAGACCTTTTACTGATAGAAAAAGAAGGTGTACAGCATTATGTTTATATAAAAAATTTCAATAAATTAGTAACATCACAAATAACACATAATGAACATAGAATAAATATTTGTAAAAGATGTTTCATCCATTTTTATTCCATAATGATTAGAGAAATACGCCGAACATTTAGCTCAATGCTCTGAAAATAAACCTGCGAGGATCGAATTGCCGGGGGAAAATAATTTTATTCATTTTACAAATGTTGAGAAAACTCTCAAAGTACCCTATGTTGCATACGCAGATTTCGAGTGCTACCTCGAACCAGTGTCATCATGCCAGCCGAACCCGAACAATAAATATACACAAACGAAAGCAATACATAAACCAATTTCATATTGTATTTATATAAAGAAAGATGAAACTTTAAGAGATATCAATGATTCGCTTAGGTCGTTTCCTATAATTTATAGAGGTGTAGACGCCGCATCACATTTTGTACGTACTTTGAAAGACATTGCCCTCAAAATTGAAAATATTTATAAAAGAAATATTCAAATGAATCCCCTAACTGATTCGGAGATGGAAGCGTTTAACCAGTCCTCCGTCTGTTATATGTGTAATCGTTTATTAAATGGAGATAAAGTTAGGGACCATTGCCACTTAACAGGGAAGTATAGGGGGGCTGCACATTCAAGTTGCAATTTAAGATTCCAAAACCCCAACTTCCTCCCTGTATTTTTACATAATATGTACGGATACGATAGTCATTTGTTTGTTAGGGAATTGGGGTATGACGAGAAAAGAATCGATGTGGTCCCGAATTCTGAGGAAAAATATATAACATTTTCGAAATACGTTAGTGGTAATTTAAAAATAAGATTCTTGGATTCATATCGATTCTTATCCGACAGCCTCAATTCCCTAGCAAAAATAGTGCCGGATACGCCTACTATAAAATCCTTGTTTAGAAGGGAGGAGGTTGAGGTTTTGAAGAGAAAGGGGGTGTTCCCTTACGATTACATGACAGCCCCCGAAAAATATTTAGAAACAGTATTACCCCCTAAAGAATGTTTTTACAATAGCTTAACCCAGGAGCATATAACAGACGAAGACTATAGGCATGCTCAAAAGGTATGGGGTACGTTCAATTGTAAGACGCTGGGTGATTACAACGATATATATATGAAAGCCGACACACTATTACTTACAGATATTTTTGAAACTTTCCGTAATATCACAATTAGATCACATAAATTAGACCCAGCGCATTTCTTCACCGTACCCGCGATGATGTGGGATGCCATGTTAAAATTTACTGGGGTTAATTTGGAATTGTTAAACGACTATAATATGATTTTAATGATTGAGAGAGGAATTAGAGGGGGCATCTGTCAGGTCTCCCATCGGTTCGCCAAAGCGAACAACGAATGTATTGATGGTTATAACCCACACTTGGAAAAATCTTTTATTTTTTATATAGATTGCAACAATTTATAAGGAGCTGCCATGTGCAAGCCCCTCCCAATTGGCGAATTCGAATGGGTAGACCCATCCCACGTCATCATCGATGCATTAAATGAAAATGATGAGTTTGGGTATATTTTAGACGTAGATATTAGTTACCCGCCTCATTTACACGACGCTCACAATGATTTGCCATTTTTAGGAGAAAATACCAATTTTAATGATAAAAACGAAACAAAAAACTTTTAACGCATTTTAAAAATAAAAAAAAAATATGTTGTTCATTATATGGCTTTAAAACAGGCGGTGGGTCATGGTATAGTTTTAGAAAAGATAAATAATGTTTTAAAATTCAAACAAAGCTGTTGGCTAAAACAATATATAGAATACAATACAGAATTACGTAGAAAAGCTACAAATGATTTCGAAATAGACCAAATTAAATTATATATAAATGCTATATTCGGTAAAACAATGGAGAACATAAGAAAAAGAATTGACATTAAATTAATTTGCAATGCCAACAGCTTAGAAAAGTTAATAAAAAAACCAAATTTTAAAGATAGAACCATCTACAATGAAAATTTATCCGCCGTACATATGTAAAAAACTAAAATTAAATTTGACAAACCAATATATGTTGGCATGGCCATATTAGATATTTCTAAAACAATTATGTATCATCATCATTATGATGTCATGTTACCTAAATATAGTCATGCCAATATAAAATTACTTTACATGGATACAGACTCATTTATTTATTATATAAAAACTGACAATTTATGTAACGATATTTTAAATATGAAACAATATATGGATACATCCAATCATCCAACCGATCACCCTTGCTACGCAATCGAAAATTACAAAGTGATGGGGAAATTTAAGGACGAGGCGAGAGGGGACCCCATTTTAACTTTTATTGGTCTCCGACCAAAAATGTACCATATTAATATGAAAAATAAAGTTATAAAAAGAGTAAAAGGGGTAAACAGAAATGTTGTAAAGAAAGAAATTAGTTTTATTGATTTTATTAATTGCCTGAAAGAGCATACAATATTGCGTCATAAAATGAGACAAATAATTTCAAAAATCACGAAATTGAAACAATAGAAATAAATAAAATATCTCTTTCATCGAATGATGATAAACGTGTGATAATGGAAGATGGAGAGAGCACCCTTGCGTTTGGACATTATAAGCTCGATGAATAGTTCGTCACTAAGGCCTCTGGCGAGGTCGAGAGACCCGTAAGCCGTATGAATGTGTATGAGTCGGGGCCGGGATAGCCGAGAACGTTAGAGCGCGACCCGCTTAACATTCTCGAGCCGAACGGTAACGGTTCGAAAAGACGGACTTGTGTTTGATTCGAGGCCGGGATAGCCGAGAACTTTAGAGCGCAACCCGCTTAACATTCTCGAGCCGAACGGTAACGGTTCAAAAAGACGGACTTGTGTTTGATTTGGGGTCCGGGACAGCCGAGAACGTTAGAGCGCGACCCGCTTAACATTCTCGAGCCGAACGGTAACGGTTCAAAAAGACGGACTTGTGTTTGATTCGGGGCCGGAATAGCCGAGAACGTTAGAGCGCGACCCGCTTAACATTCTCGAGCCGAACGGTAACGGTTCAAAAAGATGGACTTTTGTTTGATTCGGGGCCGGAATAGCCGAGAACGTTAGAGCGCGACCCGCTTAACATTCTTGAGCCGAACGGTAACGGTTCAAAAAGACGGACTTGTGTTTGATTCGGGGCCGGGATAGCCGAGAACGTTAGAGCGCGACCCGCTTAACATTCTCGAGCCGGGCGGTTCAGTGTGAATGTGAGTGGCGAACTATTCATAGACCTTAAACTCTCCTCTTAAAAATATTTTAAACTGTTTTATATTTTGCTCTTTCAGGTAGGAGGTATTTTATGATTTTAACACTACTCATTAATGGATCGGTTGGATGTATAATTTTTATGTTTTTAATGATTTTAGATTGATTTTATTCCTCTTTTTTAATCATTTTAGATCTTTTAAGGGTGATTTTATCAGTCGTTTTTATGATTCTAGATATCAGTGTTTTTAAATTTGTTTTTAGACACTTTTTTTATGTAATTTAGTTTACCTCTTTTTAATATTTTTACTTCCTATCGATGTATCCATAGTTTTATTCCCTCCTAATTTTATTACTGTATCCATTTTTTTTTTAAATACTACGACTTTTAGTTATTTTTAAAAATGATTTTAGAGATTTCTTATAAATTATTATCAATTTTTAACAATTTATCGATTTTAGCGTTTTAGTTTTTTCCTTCTTCTTCTTCTTCTTCTTCTTCCTCCGTAGTGCCTTTCAGCGTGGAGGTGCCTCGGTCCATGCATACCAAGCCTCTCGGTCTCGTGCCATAGCCTTCATTGCATTTAGTGGCTTGTTTCGCTTTTGGCCAATTGTCCTAATGTGGTCTAGCCACTGCCTTCTTGGTCGACCTCTTGGTCGTTTCCCTATGGGCACAGCTTCGAAAAATTTTCGGGGGTCACGGTTCTCGTCCATCCGGCAGAGGTGTCCAAACCATCGAAGATGTTTTTTTTCAAGAATATCTTTCAGAGGAGCAACTCTGAGTTTTTTCCAATGAATTTTAAATTGTATTTTTAAACTGATTTTAGCATTTTAGTTTTTTCTAATGAATTTTAATATGTATTTTTAAATTGATTTTAGCTTTATTTATAACTGTTTTAAAATTTTATGATTTTTAGTAGACTTTGTTTTAAATCGACTGTTTTAGAAAGTTGACGACGATTTTTATTTTTATTAACTTTTCTAGATGCTTTTATCAGTCGTTTTTAGGTATTTTATTTAAATTTAAACTGGTTTTAGTAAATTAGCGACGAATTTTAGTTATTGGTTTTTAGATGTTTTAGTTACCATGACCCACCAAACTCATCATTAGCTTTCAATGCATCGACTAATATCTTTTGAGTATGTCTATTTGACTGGTTGGACTTCAACCTCTAGATTTTAGCATTTTACTTATTTTATTTTTTCTTTAATTGATTTTAGCTGTTTATTTTTAGTCCTTGTATATATTTTTAAGATTTTATTCTGTTTATCATTTTTGTGGGGTTTTTATCTGTGTTTTATTATTTCAGATATTTTAGGGGGAGCCTTTATAATTTTAGATATATTTTAGGGGGCTTTTATCTGTTTTTCATGATTTTTAGATTTTTTTAGGGGGCTTTTATCTATTTTTTTATGATTTTAGATTTTTTTATGAGGCTTTTATCTGTTTCTAAAATACCATTTTATATAACTTATTTTAACTGTTTTTAATTATTTTAGCAATATTTTAATGGTTTTAGATAGTTTTTAGGGATTTTAGCTATATTTTAATTTTTTAACACAGTTTTATATTTTTAGTTTTTACCATATTTTATTAGGGCTCCCTGGCAATTCGATCCTTACAGAGCAATATATATTTAAACCACCAGGAACCCACATGGTTGGTACCATTTGGGTTCCTGATAGTCCTAAGTCTGTGAAAAAGTGTGAAGGAATCTATATTGCTGACTTTCACGAATCTATATAAGAGAGCTGTAGTATTGTATTCTTCCAGTCTTTATCATGCGTTTGTTGAAGCAACACTCATCTTTCGAAATAGCGAACGTTGCTAACCTTCGTGAGGAAGGTACCGGATCCAAACATGGTTCCTTGTTCCCAAATAGTATACGATGTTTAATTTGCGGTCCTTCAAACTGTGGTAAGACGAACCTAATGTTGAGTCTATTATGTAACTCTAACTGATTAAATTTTGAGAATATTTATCTGTTTAGTAAATCACTTCATCAACCAAAATATAAATATTTGACTCATGTTTTATCAAATATCGAAGGGGTCGGATTCCACCCATTCGACAGTAATACTAATATTCCTGATCCGAAAAATGCTGCTCCAAATTCAGTATTCATTTTCGATGATATTGCTTGTGATAAACAAGATCGAGTGAGATCTTACTTTTGCATGGGTAGACATAGTAGCGTTGACAGCTTTAATCTCTGTCAGAGCTATACTCGTGTAGTTGGTCACTGTCCGCCATTGAGGAAGCATCTCCCGTACATCTCTCTCGCTCACAGTCGATATTCTTTAGTTAGAAGTTAAGATAATATAGTGAAAAATATCAAAGGTGTAGTTTTAGTGTCTGTGATTGGTTTTCCTTAATTACGAAGCTTGTACGTGAGTAATTATTGATATCTTCTTGAAAATCAAGTTCAAGGTAATCACCAAGCCCTCTGGAATCAAATAAATTCTGTTTCTTAGTTGAAATTTTTGTTTTTAAGTTGATTTTAGAAGGCTGAAACATGGAAATTATCAATGAAAATTTAGGTAAAATCCTCACTGAAATTTCGCAGCTGAAGGAAGCTGTATTGAACAACAGTACTCAAATAACAGCCTTAAACACGAATATAGCCACAATAGTGAAATCTTTAGAACTCTGTATTAGTGAAACCAAAGAAACAAAAACAAGATGCTTACAGCTCGAAAAAATAATCGAGACCCAAAATCAAGAAATAAAACGCCTGAAGTATAAAGATATTGAAAATAATGTCGTACTTTTCAAAATTCCAGAAATAAATGAGAGGAATAAACTAGAAACATTTGAAAATATTCAAGCAATATTCCAGAGGATTGGAAAATCAATAAATAAAACAGATATCAATGATTGCTTCAGGATAGGTAGAGAAGGAAACAAGAGACCCATCATATTAAAATTTTCTTCCAATCTGAAAAAACATGAAATTATGGACTCTAGAGACGCTTTGAAGGATATGGGATACATCTTAACCCACGATAGGTTCAAAGAAGATAAAGATTTTTATAAAGAAGCATTTCCATATTTAGTCGAACTTCGTAAAATGAACAAATCTCCAAAAATAAGAAATAGAAAATTTATGTTAGAAAAAACTCTTTACACGTTAGACGAAATTAAATCATTCCTCCCAGACTTTGACCCGGCATTGATTAATAGGAAACCCAGGGGATCAGAAGAATTTCAAAATAAAATCGCCACAAGACTCGAGAAATACTCATTCAGGCCCCGATCTGGTTCCGAACCAAATGTATCAAGTCAAAACAATAAACCAATATAGCAATTGAATCATACTACACCTACAATAATTTACTGGAATATTAACGGATATAAAAACATTGCTGATTACAATGAAAACTTTAAAAAGACCGAAATTGTATGCCTCGCCGAAACCTGGCTAACGAAGGAAATTGGAACCAACCCAAGATGCCTGGAGGGATTCTCCTGTGTATCATCACCAGCTCAGAAAACATCAAAATATGGAAGAGGGAGCGGAGATATCAGTTTATTCTACCATAACACGGTATATAGCTTAAAAACCTTAACCATAACAGAAATGTATATATTTACAAGGGTAACAATAATTCAAACCAAAACATCATTCATAATTGTACACACTTATCTTAAACCTAGTTTAACAATTCATCTAATTACTGAATCATTAGACAAGCACTTAACTAAAACAAAAGAAAAATATAATAATGATTTAATTTTAGTCGTAGGGGACCTGAATTGTAGATTAGCGGAATTAAATCAGTTAGATCCCTATATGTTGTCAGAAACTGATCTATTTAGTGAAAGACATAGCTTTGACAAAGTTGAAAACAAGAAAGGTAAAGCCATTATTGAAATGATGGAAAATAGGTCCTTTGTATTATTAAATGGTAGGACCCGAGGAGACAGGCAAGGGCACTTTACTTGTATTCAAGCACGGGGTCAAAGTGTAGTTGATACTGCTTGGTGTAATCTCGAACAGGCTCATAATGTTGCGGATTTTAGCATAGTAAATAAACTATCAAACTCTGATCACTTAGCTTTAAAGATAACACTTAAATACCCAATGTCGTACACATTTAAACCAAAATTTCCAATAACAGACAAACCATATAATGTAATGAAATGGGATAGTAAGAAAAAAGATGAATATATAAATCTATTAAAGCATTCCCCCAAAGTAGGTTTGAATATCCTTGATTACAATTCTGATACTGATTATTTATATAATAATTTATCAAATTCAATCCAGCAGACCGCGAGCCAGCTTGGCCTAATCCGTCGAAAAAACAATGTTACAAGCAATAGCCTTAAAAGAAACAAAAATTGGTTCGATCATGAATGCTATATCGCAAAAAAATGGGTTAAGAGTAATTATAAAAATTGGAAAAAGAATAATTATAATGAAGAATTAAGAACAGTTTTTTTGGCCTCCAAAAAATTGTACAAAAATTTTCTAAAATATAAGAAAAATTCCTATGAATTAAATGTAATCAATGCAATAAGTAACACTACCAACAGTAAACAATTCTGGCAAACAATAAATAGCTTTCGTAAAACATCCAATCCAACCAATCCCATAACAATAGAAGCCTGGGAATCATACTGTGAATTTAATTTCCCTACATGTGAACTTAAACAATACACTTATTTTGGAGTTTTACATCCTTTACTAGATTCCCCGATATCAATAGAAGAATTACAAATGTCTCTAGATAAATGCAAACTTAATAAAACCCCAGGAATGGATAACATTTCGTATGAATTTTATATAAATTTACCACAGAACTGGAAACTATATTTATTGACGCTTTACAATAGAATCTTAGACACCGAGATAATCCCGAGGAGCTGGTCTAATATACTAAACGTACCAATCTATAAGAAAGGGGACAGAGCGGAACCGGACAATTACCGCCTTATCTCATTACTTAATTGTATTCTAAAAATTTTAACTCAAATTTTCTTGGAGCGATTAATTTTGTGGGATGAGGAAACGAATTGTATTCCCGAATCACAATCAGGCTTCAGAAAGGGTCGCGGATGTTTGGATAACCTTTTTACATTAAATACCGTCGTTCAATACCAAATAGGATTCAAAAAGCAACAGCTTTTTGGAATATTTATCGATTTCAAGAGGGCCTTTGACTCGTTAAATCGAGAAATCATGTGGGAAAAGTTATTCAAGATAGGTATTAGCCCCAAAATAATAAGGTTATTCAGAAATCTGTATAACTCAATGACGATGAGGATTAAATGCCATGGCCACAATCTTACTAGTGAAATTAAGGTGACCAAAGGGGTGCCCCAGGGTGAGGTTACGAGCCCATACTTCTTCAGTGCTTTTTTAAGCGATATGGAAGAATATATGAGATCAAAGGGGGCTGATGGGATTCAAATCTCGCATTCATGTAATATTATGATATTATTGTATGCAGATGATGTGGTCATATTCTCAGATTCATATTCGGACTCATTAAAAAAATTAAAAATTCTTTTAGAATACTGTAATATTAATCAGTTAGAAGTAAATACGACTAAAACAAAAATAATTCAGTTCAACCGAGGTAAAAACAAATTAATTCCAAAAATTAAGTATAACGAATCAGAAATAGAAATCGTTAAATCGTATACATATTTAGGTATAACAATATCCAGTTCCGGAACTTTTCTAAAAGCAGCTCAAATGGCAGAAACAAAAACCAGAATATCAACTGGAGCAGTTTTAAGCATCTGCAGTAAAGCTAAGATAAGAAATTGGCAAGCTAGAATTAGATTAAATGAAGCCATTAATACCAGCAGTTTATACTATGGTGTACAAATTTGGGGGTTAAGATATTCTGATAGGATAGAAAAAGCCAACTTAAACTTTTATAAAAATCTTAACTCTCTTTGCAAAACCACACCAGCTTGGATGATAAGATTAGAGTTTAACATAACCAATAGTAAATATTATGTGTTAAAATATTGTTTAAAATGGATTTATAAATTATTATTGATGAAAAACAACAGATTCCCCAAAGAATGTTATTTAAAACTCCACGAAATGTCTCAAAAGAAGGACATTATAAAATTTAACTGGTTATGTCAAATCAAGCAGTGGCTTAACGAAATAAATCAAGCACACATACTCAATGAATTTAATGCAACATTATTCAAAAGTAAAATATCTCCGGTACTATATAATTTTAAAAATTATCTCGAGCAAAAAGATAAACTGCAACTACTATCTTCTAAATATAATCCTTATTATTTGAACATTTATGACCCAACTGACGAAATACAAAGTTACCTAAATTTAAATCTGCCATTCAGAATGATCAAAATAATAGCGCAGTTAAGACTTTCCGGCAAATATATCATTAAGCTTTCCCTAAAAGATAATACTTATATAATTAACACATTAGAACAGTGCTCTATATGCAATAGGAAGCAAAACGAGGATTTATACCACCTGCTAGTAGGATGCCCCATGTATGCAGATATAAGACGTAAATATTTACCAGGCGTTCAAAACAAATCCGTAGTAGAATTACCTGCAATTTTGAAAGTAAATAGTGCAGAACAAATCCGGAATTTGTATTTTTTTATTATCTATTCTATGAAACTGAGGCAATTCATACTTGAGGGATAAGATACGTTTCAT
The DNA here is from genome assembly GCA_911387785.2 of Aelia acuminata. Lineage (NCBI taxonomy): Eukaryota > Metazoa > Arthropoda > Insecta > Hemiptera > Pentatomidae > Aelia > Aelia acuminata. The sequence continues at coordinate 1,709,795 of CAJVQU020000010.1, forward strand.
TTTCATTAATTCATTACGCTACAATATCGACGTATTCTCATTAACAGTATTTAAGTATACATATATCTATACTTCAATATATTTTACAATATACTTATATTATTATTTTAATTTAAACAATTATTAGTTACGTAATCAGCATAAGGAGAGAATTTTCTATTTATTTTCGCTATTATAAAAAAAAAAAAAAAAAAAAAAAGAAAGAAAAAAAGGATGAAAGAAACACTTTTATTATCGTTTACATAAAACTAGTAGATGTAAATAAATAGTGTAAACACTGTTATAAACACTGATGTAAATAGTATTGTAATCACCTGTATAGATTCTAAAATATGTTGACATTTTTTGTATTTATTTATATCTATTGTCCATTTATAATGAGATATTTTTTCATTGTTAAATATGTTTGTTTTTTTTGTTTTTTTTTTGTTTTGTTTTTTCTCCTTATTATTAGTTTGTCGTAGTAGGTATGTAGTGTGTGTATTTTTATTTTTATTTTTATTTTTCTTACTATTAGTATGGTATTAGTAGTGACCAACTCTATTTGTATGGGGTTCTCCCCAAAAACAAATTACAATAAATAAAAAATAAAAAAATATACTCGTGTACCGAAACTATTGATTCGGGATAACGCCAACTTTCTCATACTATTCAGACAAGATAGTCTCAGTTCTAAAAGGATATACGAAGACCATGTTAATTCTGATATGACGTTTCCTGAATTCAAAAAATTATGCTTGGAATGTTGGAAGACCAAATATGGGTTCATGGTAATTGATAAAGATCGCAATTTGAACAATGGTCGATATCGTAAGGGGCTCGATACATATATAATCATCTAGGAGTCGCTAGTCTTTCAGTAAGCTTCTGGTCACGGATGAAGCAACATCTTATGCGCTAGCTAAAGAGACCGAAGAAATTCGTAATATCATTCGTGAAAAATGTAAGAATTTGAAACGTAAGAGAGAGGAGAGAGAAGAGTACTTGATGGAAAAATATAAGCCTTTGATACAACCGCTTCAGTCTATCGTATTACCTCGAGAACCGGCCCATGAACCACCAAACATAAAAAAAGAAGAAGAAACTTTGACCATACTCCCCAAAGAGTCAATCGAGACTCCTCCCAAGTTTTCCACACCTATCCCTATTACCACATCCTCAAGACTCAGACCCAATGTTTTGGATATTTTTTCAACATCTGCCACCTATGAGAGTACTTCACCTTTAGAAGAAATAAGTCAACATGCGTCAACACCTCAAGGAGTAGAAACAGTTTATAGCTATTTAGACCAGATTGGTAAAGAGGCTACGAAATATATAATAAAATTTACTACGAATCAAACGGAGGAACTGGATCAAATTTACGGAATATGTTATAACGAGGAAAATTTCACTCTCGGTGACTCGGTTATAACCATTAGTGACGATTGGCTTGATGTGGATGGCTCGCTACACAAAATTACTCTAGGGCTTTCCCAGCTATTATTCTTAAAAAACCCTGATATGGATGAAGTAACAGAAAATGATAAACACATATACAAAACGCTATTAACAAAAACTAATGCCCATAGATTAGATTATAGCTCTACGGGGATCGTAAATGTTCAAAAAGGAAATCAAAAATATAGGAAGGTAATTTCTAAACTTTTCCCTCCTAAAGACAAAATCAAAGGGAAAGGATTTGAGGACCCGAATCAGTTGGTTGAAAAATTGAAAATATTACTGGAAACTGACGGCTCTGAAAAAGAAATTTCGAAAATTGAAAAAAGACTTAGAACGTTAGGTATAATATTATAAAAAAAAATAGTTAAAATGTCGGATATCAAGAAACAGGTAGTAGAAGAATTGCATAAACCGGCTAGACGGTCCTTTCAGAGGAGAAGGGTAATTCTAAAGGGTATCGATGACCTGTGGATGGTAGATTTAATCGAACTTTGTTCATATGCTAAAGAAAATAAAGGATATAAATATATTTTAGCGGTGATTGACTGTTTTTCCAAATTCGCATGGTTAATACCATTGAAATCGAAGTCCGGAAAAGAAGTAGCATCGGCATTTGAAACTATTTTGACTCTCAGTGGTAGAAAACCTCGTAATCTACAATCTGATCGAGGAAAAGAATTTTACAATACATTTTTCCAAAAACTAATGAAATCCAACCGGATAAATCATTACTCTACTTTTAGTAATACGAAAGCCTGTATCATAGAGCGATTTATAAGAACTATAAAAAATAAAATGTGGAAGCAATTTAGTCTCCAAGGATCTTATAAATGGATTACGATATATCAAGACTTAGTTAAAAGATATAACAATACGAAACATCGAACGATCATGATGAAACCATCTTCCGTTAAGGGTAAAAAAATTGAAGACCGTTTACTAAATAAGGTTTACAAATGTAAGCCATCACCGACCCTAATGGAGCCCAAGTATGAAGTCGGTGATTTTGTTAGAATTTCAAAACATAAAGCCGATTTCACCAAAGGGTACCTACCGCCCCTCCTGGTCGACTGAAATCTTCAAAGTCGATCAAGTGAGGAAAACCGTTCCTACAACCTATCTTCTTAAAGATACATCGAATCAAAAAATTGCTGGTGGGTTTTATGAGCAAGAAATTCAAAAAGTAAAGTATCCAAACGTTTATTTAGTTGAAAAAATTTTGAAACGGAGAGGGGACAAGGTTTTAGTAAAATGGTTAGGCTTCGATTCCAAGCATAACAGCTGGGAGAACAGTAAGAATATAAATATATAGGGGTGCTATTCAACCTTCTCAGTCGCCCACCGACGCTTCGACAGATAACATCGGTATGGCTAAAACTAAAGAAAAAAAGAACGTTCGTGTTATTCGTCCTCCGAAAAAAATCGGTGGTGCCTTTAGCGATAAGGCTAACCAGATGTTGAAGACCTTACCAAAAATGAGTTTAAGTAATACGGATCTTATATCTTTGGCTAAAAAACATAAGATCCCTCATTTCCGCGGTGTCTTTGCCAGAGATAACTTGCCATCGAAGCCGTGGCTACGTGAGCGCGCTATTTTGAATCTGGATAGTATCAAGGGTCGGGGAACGCACTGGGTAAGCTATAACAAAAGCGGTAAATATGTAAAATTCTTTGATAGCTCCGGTAACAGAGGACCTCCTTCAGAGCTAGTCAAATATCTCAAGGATTGTCGGATAAGTTTCATTAGTAAAAGATATGAAGACCCCGATACAAACATTTGTGGGCACTTGTGTTTATTATTTCTTTCTAATCTTATATAAAAAAAAGAAATGGGGCTAGACTTTCGGAGAGTGTATAAAAAGAAAGATAATTCAGGAAAAAAGCTCATTCCACCATCCGGCTTCAGAGGAGAAACACCTCTAACAAAAGAAAACATCGAGTTTCTCAAGTTATCGTGTAATATGGAGGAAATAACTGATCTAGGTTCAACCGCTGCTTTTACTGATTCGATCGAGGGGATAGAATATCATTCCCATTTCCCTTACGCATCGACTAAACTACTTCGAGGTGATGAAATTAGAATATTAGTTCAGCATCAGGATATTATGACCCTACCATCGAGAAGTTTTCTTTATTTCGAGGGAAGGTTTTTAACAGAGGATGGTAGAGCTGTACCCGCATCGGCTAAATTAACGAATAATGCTTTGGCATATTTATTCGATGAAATTCGATATGAATTATGTGGAGTTGAAATAGATAGAGTTCGAAACTTGGGGATTACTAGCACCATAAAAGGGATTTTGTCTTTACCGGGTGGATCCTCTGTGGAGCATCTCGGTTGGTGCTCTCCTGCATCCGATACACTCGATGTGTCGAATGACGGTTATTTCAACATGTGTATCCCCTTATCACAATTACTAGGATTCGCCGAAGATTATCAAAAAATTATTTTTAATGTTAAACAAGAGCTAATTCTCATAAGATGTCGGAATGATGACAATAGTTACATATCTAGGCATACGGCTGCGGCAGAGAAAGCCAAAATTGAATTAACGAAGCTATGTTGGAAATTACCTTATGTATCAGTAAACGAATTTACACGATTAACATTGTTACGTAGACTCAAGTCGGAAAAAGTTGTTTCGGTAGAGTTCAGAAACTGGGAATTGTTCGTTTACCCACTTCTACCATCCACACAGAGACAGGTTTGGGCGGTAAAAACTTCTAATCAGATGGAAAAACCGAGATACATAGTACTAGCATTTTCAACAGGTCGTATTAACAAAGTCGAAAAGGACGCTAGTCAATTCGATCATTGTAATATATCTAACGTTAAACTGTATTTGAATTCAAAATCATATCCTTATGATGATTTAAATATCGATTTCGATAGGAATCGATTCGCGGTACTCTACTACATGTATTGCAATTTTCAAAAATCCTACTATCCTGGGGGATATCCGACTCAGCCGCTTCTCTCGCTAAAGAATTTCAAAGAAAAAGCACCGATTATCGTAATCGATTGTTCTAAACAATCGGAATCAATAAAATCAGGACCGGTCGATGTCAGGTTGGAATTCGACGCATCTAAAGCGTTTCCGGCTGAAACAACAGCATTTTGCCTCATTATACATGACAATGTGGTGGAATATAATCCACTAACAAGTATTCTTAGAAAAAGGATATAAATAGACTTTTATTGTTTCTATTCCTCCAGTCTTCACCATGTCACCGAGCAGTGTGTTGTAGAATTCCAGTGCTTCATAGACGATTCCAATAATTATATTGTTAAAGAATTATCAATTTTCGATTTAAAACATTATGCGACTAGCCATTGGATAATCAAGCCGCCCTCTTATCCGGGGGTAATCAATTATAAAAGCATAATCACGAACCGCTGGCTAGCGAGAAATTATCATTGTTTACATTGGGAGGATGGAGAAGTTTCTTACCACAGTTTAACATCGATTTTGAAAAACTTGGATTCAAATAATAATTATGTTTTTGTTAAAGGTCTTCAAAAAAAGTTATTTTTGTTAAAATTTTTACGCTCCTGCGTTGTATTCAACCTTGAGGATTTTCAATGTCCTCAAGTCGATAAACTGCCTAGTCTACATATAGCTCCATGTATTATTCATAAAGATTTGAAATTAATGTGTACACATTATCGCTCTCATTTATTAGCAGAGTGGGTGTATTCGAATCTTGATTTGATTTCTAAATTTATGTAGGTTAACTTAAAAAAGATACAAAAAAAAAAAAAAAAAAAAAAAAATACTTATAAAAATTTAAACATGCTATTGGAAGCAATTTTATGTTTCTTTTTTTTTTTTTTTCTGCACAGCGAATGTGTGCTATGGTCACTGGCGTGGTATTGATTTACCCGTAAACCAATGTGTGTTTGCTGGTCACTGGCGTGGTATTGATTTACCCGTAAACCAATGTGTATTTGTTGGTCACTGGCGTGGTATTAATTTACCCGTAAACCATTTTGTATGATTTGAATTAGAAAAAAAAAAAATAAAAAACCTCCTTGATATACCCTCACCTTGACGTGGTAAGGAGGCTTAAGTCAAAAAAAAAAATGACGAACAAAGAGGGGTATAAAAGCTGAGACACCCTCCTGCCACTCCCGCAAACATTGATTGAACTGCTTTGTATATGTATGAAACCTTGATAGGTCTGTTGTTAGCTAAGTTTTTTTGGAGTCATTCCGTAACTAGCACTCACTTACGGTAAATATGGCTGATCTCGTATCTCTCCTCAATGATGCTAACAGAAAACGTGAAGAGATAGCGCGGATTTCGGATATGGTATTAGACTTGACTTATGAAGTTGTTAAGTTCCAAAGAATTCTAACGATATACGGTGTAGCCATCGTCGCACAGTTGAAATATCATGGACCTACAAACCTTTTTGATAGTCATCCAAAATATGTTTTCTTACCTAAAAGATTTACTGAAATTTTGACAAGTGAAAAAATTGATGAATATAATTATACAAAAAGAAGAATTAATATTATATACCGAGGAATGAGCAATGGTAGACATGAGGTGGATTTCGTATAAGTTGAAATATTTAATTTGTTAGAAGTTAAGTTTGTTTGGATGTTGGTCACTGGCGTGGTATTAATTTACCCGTAAACCATTTTGTATGTTTTGAATTAGAAATAAAAAAAATAAAAAAAATAAAAAATAAATAAAAAAAAACCAAAAAAAAAACCTCCTTGATATACCCTCACCTTGGCGTGGTAAGGAGGCTTAAGTCAAAAAATTGACGAACAAAGAGGGGTATGCAATTCTGTGAATTATTAATGAAGTATATAAACCCGCACTTGCCATATTAATTATATATGTCGGTAGAAAAATCATTTTTTTTAATTTAAAATTGACTGAATGATTGAAAAATATTATTCACAACCTCCCTAACCTCATCTAGAAAAGTTAATGTAAAAAAAAAAAATAATAACGAGGTCGGTATTCGATCCCATGATCTTTACTTTACAAGTCGAGCGCGCTAGCCATCCCCCTATACCGACCTCCCGAGTTATAGTATAAACAGTAGGAAACATATGGTGTTTTCTTAAAGAAATTATGCATGGTATGGTCACTTGTTATAGATTTATTGTCTTTACAACAGGTTTTGACAAGTTTCGGACAAGTTCTGGCAAGTTTTGGACAGGCTCTGACAAGTTTTGGACAAGTTCCGACATGTAGAGTAAGATTGTATCGATGATATCAGCTAGTGTGGTTATTATTTCGAAAAATTATTAAGATGGCAGTAACTATTCGAAAATATATTACGATCATAAGGTAACAGCTGATGTGATTATCATGTAAGGTTATGTCGATAGCGGTGCTTATTCGAAAATTTATTTCGAAAAATTATCAAGATGGCAGTAACTATTCGAAAATATATTTCGATAAATTATATAGATGGCTGTGCTTATTCGAAAATATATTACGATCATAAGGTAACAGCTGATGTGGTTATCATGTAAGGTTATGTCGATCATCTGTTACATATTTCGAGGTATATAATTCGAAAAATTATCAAGATGGCAGTAACTATTCGAAAATATATTTCGATAAATTATATAGATAGCGGTAACTACTCGAAAATATATTTCGATAAATTATATAGATGGCAGTGCTTATTCGAAAAAATATTAAGAAAAATTATCAAGATGGCGGTGGCATTTGAATATTTAGATAAAATAAAAATGCTCGACAAGTTCCGAAATGCACTCGACAAGTTCAAACATGTCCGAAAAAGTTTCAAAATAATATATTTTAGGGATTAGGGATTAATTAGGGATTAGGGATTAATTAGGGGATTAAGGATTAATTAGGGATTAAGACCACGTGGTGGTTAAGGTTGGTTTGCCCCTGGACCACGTGGCCCTGGGCAAGCCCAGGGTCCAAAGTCCAATTTGACTCCGCAATTGTGGGACCAGAACCGGCATTTCCTCCCTACTTACGTAGCATCGGTAAACGTGGAGAATATGGGTAGAAGAGATAAGAATATTTTATCGGAGCCTACTCAAAGAAAGCCTAAACCCTCGACGATAGTCAACCACCAAAACCAACCCGATGTTGCAGTAGTTCAACCTCTATGTTGGAATTGCCTCCAAAGCGGATATCGATATCCAGAATGTTCTAAGCCCAGGACAAGCCTCTTCTACTATAGTTGCGGTGCTCATGGTATCACAAGTGGTTACACTAACTGTAAAAAACATGGAAAATCGATAAATGACCATTACAAATAGGTCTCATACCAATCTTCAGGGAACTCTTCCCTGGTCCAGACATGGATGAGTAGGTTGTGCATGTATTTCACCAGTTCTTCGCCGCCTTACATAAATAGTTGGTTAGACAGGCCATGCAGTCCAGGTGCCTTGTTTCTGTTCAAACTCTCTATAGCGTGTTGCACTTCATCTTCATCTGGTGGCTCACGCTCGTCTCCAAGTATCTGCAGCCCATCGCTCTCTGGCCTTTCACTACCCCCTAGCAGTGCACTGAAATGGGTCTTCCATCTGTTTAGTATACTTTCGTTATCCATTAGTAGGGTTTCATACTGATCTCTACATGCATTTGTCTGGGGCAAAAATGGTTTCCGCTGGCTGTTCGCAACTGAGTAAAATTTTCTTATATCGTTGTCTCGCCTGCTTTGTTCCATTTGGGAAAGCTGGTCTTGGTGCCATATCCTTTTTTTCAGCCTGTAAAGTTTCTTCTCTGTCCTCCTTTTCTCTCTATACTCCAGGACTGAAGTGCCTTCTTTGAAACATCTGTTTGTATGGGTCATTTTTCCTGTCTGTGGCCTCCTGACAACCATTCTCGAACCAAGGTGCGCTTCTTGTTGTTTTCACTTCGCCTCTTGACCTCTTTTGTCACGCTCAGGATTGCTTCCTTGCATATATTCCAGGAATGGTTTATATCATTTGTATGGCTGAGAGTCTGCTATGTATTACGTTAAGAAGTAGTCAAAATAATCATATATCATTGTCATAGCTGATGATAGAGCCACTTACCAATTAGAAAACTTAATAAGTAATCAAATAAAATATATCTTGTTGGATATCAAAATGTTTCGTTTTTAATAAGGAGTCTAAATTAAAATCAGCTGATCAATATTTTAATTAATAAGTAAATTAGTAGGAGGACTATCTGAGGAATCTTAATATCCTTCCACGTTCCTTTTTAGGGAGATAATGTGCTAAATTCAAGATATCCTGTTTTTGTTTACCAGAGAATAGCCGTTTCAACCGCTAACATAAAAGCCCACGCTGTCTGTTTTTTCATTAATTACTATCTTAATAACAAGAAACAGGCAAATTAAAGTTTACATGCGTTTTCCCTGGTAGAGAACCTACAAATATATCATTTTTGTTTTCATTTAAATGCCTTTTTAATAAATTTGTAAGTGACTCTGTACTGTTAACATGGACTCTTGGATGTGACTTCGTACGGTCAACATGTACTTTTGGTAATAACTTTGGACAGTCATGATAGAGAGTGATAGTCTGTCCCTTCAGGACATAGAAAGTATCATTAGTGACTTTTTAATTAACATGGTAATCCATGGTGAGCTTAAAAGAGTATTTGAAAAAGAAAAGTGTTTCAAGTTAGTATTGTAAAGATGGGTGTCAAGTTGACGAGACATAAAATCATCATTTGATGCTATTGGTTTATTAATATATCAGAGGTTGCAATAGTGGAGAGAACTGAGATCCTGGGAGTATCTAGATGAGTACCCAATATTTATATATGATTGATTATTTTGTAATATAGTAGTTTTAGTATATTGTTGCATTTGGTTGAATCATATTTATTTTATTTGTCTATTATGTCTTATGTGTAATGGTTGTAAGCTATGACATCAATTTAATTAAAATCTCATTTATTCTTCTTTTATTCTTTTAAATAATATAAATATATTATATATATAAATATATATAATAAATATTTAAAATGTTTGTTACTTTTCTTTTATATAATGTTAATAAACAAATAGTTAATACATTTTTTTGTATTATTAATAGTAATATTACCATAAATACATATGTAGTTTTTTATCTATTTTAATCATATTTATACCTATTTATGTTATAAGTATGCAACATTATATTGCCCCACATATGCCTTTGAGAAAGGATTCCAATTCTTGAAATTCTATTATCTTTTGATTCATAAAAGGGGAATCATAGTGTATATCATCAAAAGGGGAAGGTATTGTATGTTATCAGGGGAACTAAATATTTTATTAGTTTGGGCATTTCCTAGAAAATGCTCTGGCATCCCATTAAATAGTTAATCACTTCTTCATTAAAAACAACAATAAATTAACTCCAATTACATAGCAATAAATAATGGCATCCCTTGTGGGGATGCAAAATGCTTAATTAATTTAAAAGTTCAGTAAAATTATTGATTAATTAATTAGGAATTTTAATCAGTGCAAGTTTGTGATCTTTTTATATCCGTACACTAAATACAATTTCATGATTAAGTATAAGTGTTCTACTTCATAATTTATTTTATTGGTTGAAATTTTCTGTTCTGTTAAGAGATTTTATCTTCACTTTGCTTTTGGTTAAGTTGTTTCAAGATCATAGTTAAGTTGTTTTGGTTGATTTTCCATATTTCTTGATTTACTTACACCTAAATCTAGTGTTAGTCCTCAATCATTCAAAGAGAAGAAGGCTCAACGATGAAGATGATGAAGCAATTCTTCCAAAAAAAGTCCGAGGAATTGAAGGAGATGCAAAATAAAATGGATGGCCAGTCAGAAAAAATAGATAAGCAAAGGGAAGAATTCAAAGAAATGGAAAGTAAAATCGATGGATAGATAGATGAACAGGTAATAGAACTAAAAGAACATTTTTCCAATAAATTGAAGGAGAATTATAAAAGAAGCAGAGTGGAATTCAGAAAAGAAATGGAGGCTTTTAGGGAAGAACTAAATGTCTATTGTGATAAGAATAGGGAAGTGGTTCAAACTCAATTTAGGATGGAAATGGAATCTTTTAGATCTAGGATGGAAAATTTAAATTTAAAAGCTGAAAACAATATAGAAAGGTTAGGATTTGTAGAAGAGTATTTTTCAAAATGGAAAGAGAACATCAGTCAAGAGATGGGTAACCTGAAACAAGGAAACTCTACTTTTAAGGGAGAAATGGCAGAAATAGTCGGCAACCAAGAAGATCAACTGAAACGTCATGAATCCGATATCTTCTTAATTGATCAGAACCAAAACATTTTAAACATCCAAATATTAGATCAGGTGCAAGTATTAGAAAGGAAGATGGAAAGGGTATCAAGTTGGCATAGTCCTGTTAGGCCTTTTCTTCATACTGAATTAAAGGAACAACCTGTAACTACTAAAGTCCATAATCTAAAACCACCAATTTCATTAACCTATGCTAGGGATCCTGAAGTGGATATTTGGAATACTTCCATTCCATCTATGGGAGGTAAAACTATTACCAGTAAATGCTCATTTGCTAATAACAATTCAGACATACCAACTGATTTTATTAAGCGTTTAGAAGTGGAGTACCAAGTATATGGTCGGAATATGATTCTAGTGAATTTCTTAATGGATCATTTAAAAGAACAGGCAGTCACTTGGTTTGCTATATATAAAGAAGGAATTATGAGTTTTGAAGATTTTAAAGTTAAATTTTTGAATAAATTCTATGGAACTTTATATCAATATCAAGTCCAGGGTGAACTTAATCATGGGAATTACAGTAAGATTCTCAACCAAACTCCGACAGAATATTTTTGTAATATGGTGATGAGGGCTTGTGCTTGTCCTACCAGACTAGAAGATGAGTACATATGCAGATACATGGGAACTCACTTTGGACAGCAGGTTGGAGATATCATTAAATTCCAAGGAGTCACAAATATTGAAAGATTTATCCAGGTGTTGGAAGATGTAGGGAGAGAAAATCATTAGTCAAAGACCTGTGTATAATACGGCCGAAACTGTAGTTCAAGAGAAGAGGAAGTTTTCAGAGGAATAACCCAAGCAACAGGAGTTCAAAAGGTCATTTTATCAGCTCATTTATAAGAGAAAAAAATCTGGTGCGTGCGCGCAACACACAACTTTCACTTACCAACTTACTTAGATTAGAAATTAATGCGTTTTGTTAATTGTCATTTCTCAAATGAACAGAACGGCTTTAAATATGAATGAATTTATGAATGAAGTAAATAATGAACAATGGTTTGTCATCATTGATATTAAAGAACACCTAATTTTCATAAAACATGACGAATTTGATAGAAATCGTTAAAGCCGTTTTTGAAATCATCGAAAAAAAGGTAAAAATTGGAAAAAATTATGAAATAAAGTGCCCGCTCCGTTTGACCAATTTTGATGAAATATTGGCTATCACATCTTTGGCATATACATCCATCAAATACCCAGTTTGATCAAAATCGTTAAAGCCTTTTTTGAGTAAATAAAAAAAACACGTGAAAATGATACAAAATTTATTAAGTAAAGTCCCCCCTCCGGTTGATCAATTTTGATGTAATGTTGGCTATCGCATCTTTGGCATATACATACATCAAATACCTAGTTTGATCAAAATCCTTAAAACCGTTTTTGAGTAAATAAAAAAAAAAAAACACGTGAAAATGATACAAAGTCCAGTTTATTAAGAAGGAGTCATAGCTAACAATCAGAGAACCAATGCAATAATTCTTTCTTATATTTTGAATTATATAGCTTATATAGATGAAGGGTACTTTACTAAGTGGAAAAGAACAGTTCAGAGAATTGTCTTACAGACACAACAAACAAACAGGAAGCAGGGATGAATACAATTTCCGGTCAGCGGAGAAGTTTAGCCACTAACTTCCTATTGGAAGAGGGCAAGGTAAAACGCAGGTTTAAATGCCAGGAGACTAAGGAATGACAATCCGTCGACGCCATCATTTGTTTACATAATCCATTTGTTACCAGATAGTTGAAACGATTGGGTATGACTAATAAAAAACTTAGGTGAAGAAGTGGAAGGAGTAGCGAATAAATCTAATTCGTTTGAGCTAAATTGAGTGAAAGTGACATTCGTAAATATAACTAACAAGACTCTCATATTAACCCGAGCTGAGAGCTTGCGGATATTTCAATTTTTATTTTTTGTTCAAGATGATATAGACATTCTTCTTTTTGGAAAATTTTATTGTTGTTCAGGCTAGTCTACCTTAGATTACATGTTTTATTTTAGTCGTTAAGAAATACTGTTGTTTGCAATATGTGTGTTTAAAATTAAAAAACAATTTCAATTTTCATTGTATTCCAATTTAAATTTGTTTTATTGTCGGAACACAAGGCAAATGCTATGTATTAGGTTAAGAAGTAGTCAAAATAATCATATATCATTGTCATAGCTGATGATAGAGCCACTTACCAATTAGAAAACTTAATAAGAAATTAAATAAAATATATCTTGTTGGATATCAACATTTTTCATTTTTAATAAGGAGTCTAAATCTAAAATCAGCTGATGATTTTTTTAATTAATAACTAAATTAGTAGAAGGACTAGGTGAGGAAACTTAATATCCTTCCAAGTTCCTTTTTAGGGAGATAATGTGCTAAATTCAAGACATCCTGTTTTTGTTTACCAGAGAATAGCCATTTCGACCGCTAACATAAAAGCCGTTAAAATAGAATATAGTACCCACGCTGTCTGTTTTTCATTAATTACTATCTTAATAACAAGAACCAGACAAATTAAAGCTTACAGGTGTTTTCCCAGGTAGATAACCTACAAATATATCATTATTGTTTTCATTTAAATGCCTTTTTAATAAATTTGTAAGTGGAGGAATATTTCCCCCTCCATTCTTTAAGTGAGGCAAGGGATGTTCCAGTGGGGGACTCTTGAATGTGACTCCGTATTGTTAACATGGACTCTTGGATGTGACTTCGGATGATCAACATGTACTTTTGGTAATAACTTTGGACATTCATGATAGGGAGTGATAGGGTGTCCCTTCTGGACATAGAAAGTATCATTAGTGACTTTTTAATTAACATAGTAATCCATGGTGGGCTTAAAAGAGTATTTAAAAAAAAAAAGTGTTTCAATTTATTTTATTTGTCTATTATATCTTCTGTATAATGATTGTAAGCTATGACAGCGCTAATCATCAATTTAATTAAAATCTCATTTTATTCTTTTAAAGATGCATAATAAATATTTAAAATGTTTGTTACTTTGCTTTTATATAATGTTAATAAACTAATAGTTAATAAATTTTTTTTTTGTATTATTAATAGTAATATTACCATAAATACATATGCAGTTTTTTATCTATTTTAATCATGTATACACCTATTTATATTATAAGCATGCTACTTTATATAGCCCCACATATGCCTTTGAGAAAGGAATCCAATTCTTGAAATTCTATTATCTTTTGATTCATAAAAGAGGAATCATATTCACATTTTATCATCAAAAGTGGAAGGTATTGTATGTAATCAGGGGAAGTAAATATTTTATTAGTTTGGGCATTCTCTATAAAATGCTCTGGCATCCCATTAAATTATTAACCACTTCTTAATTAAAAACAATAATAAATTAACCCCCATTACATAGCAACCCTTAGTTCATTTTTCAGTCTCACACTACAGTCGCATACTGTTCGGTCTTCTCTGGATCTTTGAGCTTTTGGGATGCGAATTTCTTCTTGTAATCATTCTTCCTGTAATCACATCTGTTTCGCGGAGTAGATATTAGTGTCCGAACACTAGGAATTACGAGGTAGTGGTCTGAGTCCACATTTGAACCTCTGTAGACTCGCACATCCATCAGGTTCGAAACATATCTTGCACTGACCAGGACATGATCTGTTTGGTTGACGGTAACGCCATCATTCGAAACGCCACATAGCAAGATGAATTCTCCTATGGGGGAAAAGTGTACTGCCAACTACCAGGGCTCGTGAGTTCGCAAAGTTGATCATTCTGATCCCATTGTCGTTCGTTACCTCGTGTATGCTATGCTAGCCAATAGTGGGGCTGAAGGCAAGCTCTTTTCCGACTTTTGCATTGAATTCTCCCAGTAAAATCTTCACATCTACACGTGCCCACGTGCCCATTCATCCTAGCAGTTATCGAGCGCAGCGTAGAACACGTCTTTCTCTCTGAGATATGATCAGATATCTCGGTGGGGGAATGCTATAATGGTGTAATTGAAGAATTTGCCTCTAACACGCAGCCAACACACCTTAGGATTAATCGGTCTAAATCCAACTAAGAGTTGCGCTGTTCTCTTATGGACTCCAAATACAGTGCCGTTTGAATGGTCACGGTCGTTACAGCTGTAGAAAATTGTGTGGTTTTCCTTATGAAACATGCCTTGACCGGTCCACCTCATCTTATGGATAGCAGCCATGTCTATCTTATAAAGGTCAAGTTGGTTAAGGAGCAATTGTAGAGCACCTGTTCTATAGAGGGATAAAACATTCCACTTGGCAATTTTGGAGTTCCTTGTTCGGCTAATCTTTCTGCAGGTTTCGTGATTTAAAGTTTTTTAAGGGGAGCAGGGTATCGGCCTACTACCCTCGAGTCAGGTGGAGGGACTGCGTCCTCAGAGCCTCCTGACAGGCTCATGCAATTATTTGTTACAAGCGAAACATACAATATAGATTTAAGACCAGCATACAAGTATAAAAAGAAAAAAGAGCGACGCGAGGAAGCATAAAATTTACTTGAAACAAGATTAAATAATTATATCCTATTTGTATTGTTGTACATAAAAATGTTAAATTTTTATTTTCCAAGTGTATCGAGTCATGGCGGTATAACCATAACAGAGTGCAGGAAATGGCACTCTGAGGGTAGATGGGACCCTACGCCGTGGTGAAGGCAACCCGTCTAGGGGTTGGAGCCCCCGATATCAAGCTCCCTGGTCCTCCAGTTTGGAGGTGATGCAGTGGGCTAGCTCCTCACTCATCGTAAAAAATCTTAAGTGCAAAAAATACCAAACAATAAGCCTCGGAAAACAGACAGTCAACAACAACAATCAAAAGCTGAACAAAGCTGCCTCCTGAAATATTAGAACGCATTACCATGATTTGCAGGAGTGTCAAGGCCATAATCGGGCTACGTGCGAACACCTCCACGGCGTTGTTGTACGCTCCCAGGAGATACAGAGGATTAGGACTGAATCGCTGCCAATGGAAAGCTACTTTACAACACTGGTCCATTGCTCAGCGGCTGTCAAATATACCGGATTCCCTGTTTCAATCTATTTTCGATTACTCGGCTGAAATAGCCAAGTTTGCGGAGAGATTGGGAGTTGAGCAGGGACACTGGAGTGTGAAAGCTCTACAACAGACGCTACGCGAAAACTCGTTTGAGGAATGGGCTAACTGCTAGTAACAAGGCATACGATTACGCCATTTTAACGAGACCCCGAAAGTTAATAGAGTTATGTATGAAAAGCAAGTATTTTCGGGATCTGAATGGTCTAATGCCTTAAAACTGAAACTATGCACCCCTGAAATGAAACTATGCGAGGAGTCCCAGGTGTCAGCGGACAGGTCAGAGAAGTTGGATCCCTCTGTCGCAAATGCGACTGAGAGCCTGAAACACCTGGTGTGTGGTGAAACACCTGAAGCACCCGTGCTGGGTGCTGGGGAAATGCCCCAACAGCTCGCTCCTGATAACACGCCGTTACCAAAGGGTCAAACATGCATTGATGAGGCTCCTGAAGGAAAGAGACTTCGCCTGCTTCAAGAAAGTGTATTGTGTGAATGCGGACGGATCCAGGAGATATGCCGATATAGTGGCATTCCCGAAGACCGGAAAGTCGGCAATCAATCTGGATCCCACTGTTAGATACGAATCGAATGACCTCGACCAGACGAGCAAAATTGAAAGGGAAAAGAAGGAAATTTGTGAAAAATTTATCCCTTTCTTTAAAGAAAAGTTCTGAGAAGGCTCCGGCGAGAGAGACTTCAACGTGAACTTTCAACAAGGAGCTTCTTGGAGGGTCTTGGTGTCGACATCAAGGCCGTAGCGAAGATAGCAGAAAATATTGTTCTTGACTCCCTGGGAATCATACACCACCACATCCATTCTTAGAATTTAAATTACAAATCGTTGAAGGGCCATGTATGTATATGTATATTATTTATTTATTAATTAATTTAATTTATTTATATATTAATATATTTACCACTAATCGTCTTTTATTTATATATTGTTATTTTTGTTGTTGTTGTTTGTTTTTTTTGTATTTTAAATCATTTTATCCCATTTTATATAAAACTTTGAGCTGTTGTTGAGTATTGTTACTATTATGTTGCTATTAATATTTTACCTAGTTTTAAAATTCTCGTTATTACATTACTTAATTTTTAGAGGCCAGGTAAGCCTATAGAGACAAAAGTTATAAAGTTATAAATGTAAAATAAAAAAAATAAGAAAGCGAAAAGTAAGTTATGTTTCTTTGTATGTATATTAGTCTTATTAATATTTAAAATTACCAAATAGTCTCTATGATAGATAAATGAGTATGCAGTGTATTAGCAACCCAATATAATTGGGCAGCACCACTATTTTCAATAAAGTGTTTCTCTTCTTTTTAGTTTTGGACAATATTGAGCTTTTTGATCAATTTCCCTACACGAAACTTTTCATTTGATTTATTAGCTTCTATAGATAGGTAGATGTTTTTCATATTTTCTCAATTTAAAAAAAATTTGTTTTCGAAAGTTCTTATTTGCTAACATAGCATTCATTAGGTATAGATTCGTACATTTTTAGAGCGTCATACTCTACAATAATTTTCAAACGTAATGAGCTAATTCATCCCGTGATTCTATAGCACAGCTAACGTTAGAAAACGTAGAAGGTAATAGCAATTTCAATGCTAGTCGCACCGTCAAATCATGGACGGTGATTTCGAATTTAAAGTCGGATTTAACGCTCGCGCATGCGCAACGCGATTTATTTTTAACTGTTTAGTTTTCGTCAATATTGAGGTCTAACATATGGTTTTGAAGGTCGTTGCTTTCGAATTTGTCGGATTAAAGCTCGCACGAGCGCATTTCGAGTTAGTTTTTTTGTTCGTTTACATTTTTGCTACGGCCCTGTCGGGTCATTGACACTTTCATTATTGTATTTCGTGTGTTTGAATGTGTTTTAGTTTTTACTTTCACTTACCTATACATGAAATATATAGTAAGTGGAAGTATTGCGATCGTGAAAAATTTCGACTTCCGGTTTTCAACGGAAATACACGTTTAATAAATTTTGTATCATCTTCACGTGTTTTTTTTATTTACTCAAAAACGGCTTTAAAAATTTTCATCAAACTGGGTATTTGATGTATGTATATGCCAAAGATGTAATAGCCAACATTTCATCAAAATTGGTCAAACGGAGGGGGCACTTTATTTCATAACTTTTTTTGCAATGTTTACCTTTTTTCGATTATATCACAAACGGCTTTAATGATTTCCATCAAATTCCTCATGTTTAATGAAAATTTGATGTTCTTTAATATCAGGTGAGCGTTATCATTCTTAAAATGTTCTGAGGGGGCCTTTCTTATTTGTTTGTTTCCTATAAAGTACCTTTGTTTTTGTTTATGTGGAGAAATTATCTGTCTCTCGTTACGCCTAAACATAAGAAATGGCTAAATATGAGATATGATAAAAATCAAGGAAACATATAGAGGAGAAAAAAAGAAAAATATTCAGTCAACTCATAAAACTCGTTGAGCGCAAGCGGAATACGTTTTTAATGACAGACCATTGTTCATAATTAAAGCCGTTCTGTTCATTTGAGAAGTGGCAATTAACGAAACGCATTAATTTCAAATCTAAGTAAGTTGGTAAGTGAAAGTTGTGTGTTGCGCGCACGCACCAGATTTTTTTCTCTTATAAATGAGCTTACTAGTCTAGTAGTCCGTGACCTCGGGCTTCGCCACGGTCATCGAGCCCGGTGCATACCTAGGACGGGAGGGGGTGTCCTTGGGCGGTTGGTTGCTCAATCTGGAAACGTCGCATTGAATGCGTGAGATTTGGCAACATAGCTTTGTTTACTGAGACTCTTTTATATAATTTAAATGAACTCAAGAAATATGTAATAATACCCACATTAAGTGTTGTAATTTATGCAATAAATAATGTTTCTGTAAATACTTTTTTTATATTTTGAAATCTTCCCTAAGTAAAAATGAGAATAAAGGTAAATAAATAAATGAAAAATGTTCTGTTTTTATATTTGCATGGTTTATTTGAAATAAAACATGGGACAAATTACAGATATAATAGTACAATTAATAATTAATGTATTCATTGCGGTAAGAAAGACTTCGCTTCTGGATAAATTCATCGTCCTCTTTCCACTCCTAAGGTAAATTGTCCCAGATGTAGTCTAATGTATATAGTCGAAAAGGTACAAAAGTAATGATTGAGGTAAAGCTCTCAATTCTTCTGTAGTTAAAGTTTCGATGTAATTAATCCATATCCCTAATTAATCCCTTAACTAATCCCTAATCCCTAAAAATAAATTCATCTCGCCTCTGCTGAAATAAGCAACAGCTGGGAAATACGAGATTTAAGATGATAGTTCTTGGTTTTATCGATATAGGCAGAATATGGGTTGAACAAGGGACACGGTATGCGAAAGTTGGATTGGTATTTTGCTATCAGAAAGTATAAGAATATATGGGAGAGATCTATATTAGGTAGGAGAGCCAGAAATGTATTAGGAATCACGGTACTTGTATGGGTTCAGCTTTTAGGCTAATTAATGAATTTAGTTATTTTTCTTGACGCAGAATTATTACCAATAATAAATAGTTATAAATATTAAACATTTGTCTGGTTATGGCTTTTGATATTTAAATATATCATTGATCCTTTGGATATTGGCAGGATGAAGTGATATGATTACATAAATGTGCTACGTTTCTGGACTCCCGCTTTTCTAAGGCGGGAGGGAGTTACCAGAAACGGCATATATCTATTTGATATTGTAATTAATGTACTTAATTCGCCTTAATGTAAATTGGATACTTTTCCAAAGGTGACGTGTTTACCAATTCCATATTATTCTAATAAACCTGTGGCATAGGGTAAATGATAATAAATAAACAAATCTAAATTGAACTATATCTTTAATTTTATTGACCCATAATGTAAATTATTTATACCCCCTTTAATATATCATATAAACATATTTTACTAGCACAAATTAGTTAATGGATGCTGACTGGCAATTTAACATTATTTTAATAAATACTAACCACACAATATTACAACTAGTACTGTATATGTATTAACCTTATCTGGTGGGCACTCTCTGGTGTTGTCTCTGGCCTGTCTGCTGGATCAGTCCCTGCCATCTCTGACGCTCTCTGACTCAGCACAGCATCCCATCTCGGTCTCTCTCGGAAATCTGGACTCTCCGCTCCTGCCTATCTGGTCCTCTGCCCTTCTCGTTCCACTCTCGCCCTCTTGGCACACTCCCCCGACCTCTGTCCACCTCCGAACTCACTCTCCACCCGAACTCCCCGAGCCTCCTTCTTCACCGTATAAGTCCTCTTTCCCCCACTCTGTTCAGACTTCTTCTGATTGGCTGGCTGGTTGGTTCCAGACTTCGTCTGATTGGCTGGCTGCCTAAAATTTCCCTTCCTTTCTATATTAAATGTGTTTCCCAGCGGCCTCTTTGCCGGGGCAAAACCAGGGTTTATGGCTACAAATTTCTCTAGCAATCTTCTTAGGTATTTCCCTAGGTGTTTGTCGGCAGCATTGTCGGTCCTAAGCTTTGCTTATTTTGAATTTCTAACAGAAGGTTTATTGCCCCAATACTTACAAGGGGTATTTCCAAGACCTACCCGCCTTCAGGTAAAACTGACCACCGGGTTGCCCATATACAGTACTTTACAAATTTTGATATTAAATTATTAATTCAATTTACTTTTCCTATCATGGCAGCATCCACAATACATAGCATTCTCCTAGTGTCAAGGGAAAGAAAAATTAATAAACGTATGTTTATTGATTTTTCTTTTAACATACTTTTAAAAATATTTTTAATAATCATTTTAGATCCGTAAAGTAAAATCCTATCTACAAAATTAACTGTTCAGCATCGGATAAAACAAAATGATATAAAACATACAACATACAAAACATTACTTGAACACTTGAACAACTTGATACAACATATAAAATAATTACAAAAATGAACAAAACCCCAAAACTTTCGTAAAACAACAAGCTACGATAATAAATTTACAATTGCTACAATTTACATAACAAAAACTAAAATAAAACAATTCTCAATATAAGTTTTTTGTTTACTATTTAAAAATATTTTGACTCAACCTTCAAAACTAAATTTCACAATTACAGAATGGTTGCAGAATATAACAAAACTTGTGATCTTCCATGTAATTACCCCCTCATATTACAATAGTTACAAATTAGTAGCTTTTCGATATTTTTTTTTCATGTATAAATTTTTCATAGACAATTACTAGATAACTTACATAGCGATCAGAGTTCTTCTGTCTTTATTTCACATCCTGAAAAACTTCTTAATTCACAAACAACAAAAACAAGAAGCATAATGTTTATACAGTATCATTTTATTGTGTGGCAAGCATTTTTCAAAAATAAAAAGTATTCTACTATTTGGGATTCTTTCCCACTCTTGTTATAAAAATCATTTTTGTTAGGAATTTTTATATTTTAAATAAATGTTTATTTTCAATTATTTTCAGGGTTAATTATTAGAACGTCTTATTCGGTATTTATATTTCCTTTCATAATAGCACGCTGACAAAAAAAACGGCGAAACTCTTACTTTCACAAATCGGTTGTCCTGGTACCATCTTGGGTTTTCTTATGTCACAATCAAGGATTAAGTATTTGCACATTCTATTAAATGAATTTCAGTTCTTAATTATGATTAAAAGTTTTTAAAATTTTAATCGATTCCATAAATTTTTCCTCTATTTAAAATATTTTTATCTCTGATACCGAATCTAGTTCCTATTTATGGCCATTTTTAATTTTCCTATCCGGATGTTCGGATCAATTACACTATGAGCCCTATCAATTATCTAATAATAAAAGTTTTTACAAATGGATCGATAAAAATGATGCCTCAGTATTCTGGGCGTACTTGAATATTTCAGTCTCTCCTCAAAAATAATCTTAGGGATACCTGGAGACGCTACGGCTGCTCCACATTGAGGGTTTTTCCCTACTAGACACAATAAAACAATAACCCGACTTCAGGGGTGATGGAGGACCTCTGTCTACTCCAAAATAAAAAAGTACAATAATTGCTGACAATAATCCAATTAGGATATACAAAAATACAAAATTTGATCCAAGTTATTTAAATGTTATTATTGGGGGTTGCTCATAGCGAATAGAAAATTAAGGAAATTTAGGATTAATGATTATCACCGGTTTTCCGGTTGAAAAGGTGGCTTAAACAAATTCAAACTTAAACATTTTAATTTTCTCATAGATAGGTAATTTACCGTTTATTTCATTTTGCATTAATAAATCACATCTCAATTGGTAAAACAATTTTCAATTTTTATTATCTTAATTTGAATCTAATGTATTTATTCTGAGATCCGCATAACGATTTATCATTAGGTTTGTGTAGTTAAATCCTAAAACTATCAATTCCTAAATTTAAAAAAGAAACTTATTTACATAAAAATATTTACAATTATATTTACAATTATATATACAAAAATTATATACATGGATCCAGAACGGGTTGACCTGACGACCGCTTCGCCAGGACCCTTCAACGGAAGGGACGCTAGATGGAAACCCTTTTTATCTCCTGGACTGGGATAAAGACTACCGTGTCTTATTATAACACAGTCTGCGTTTATTCCTATCATCTTTTGGGATTACAAAGCCCTCATGGAATTCCCCTAGTAAAATAAGATCGGTGAATTCTTCGGTTGGTGGATCCTTAAAATAATTATTCGTTTCATATCTATCGTTGTAATGGGATCGTCGGTAATTTAATGGGGATTGCCCTATAAACATATCTGATGAGATTATTTGATCTTCTTTTGGAGGTGACTTATCGAAGTTAATCATCTTTATAAATTCTGGGAAGCTTAAGACGTTTGCTTCGTTATCAATCCCTCTGAGTCGGCCCTTCTTTTCATATTCAACCTTTTCATTGGACCTATCGACTACTTCACGTACTTGGCAAGACTCAAGAGTTTCTACCTGAGATTGAGGGATTGGTAAATTCTCTTGAATGGTTTCTTTTTGAAGATTCTTCGTTTCCTCTTCCACAAAAGTAACCTTATCTTGCACGTCGGAATTAATCTCAATGTCACCACTTTCTGATTGAACATTAGGAACCGTTTCTTCCATCGGAGATTGGTTACTTATAATTTCTACATTTTCGAGAGCACTAATCTCGTTCGGTCCAGTTTCCATACAATTGGTCGCATGGGGTTCATTAATATAATTGTTCACTGTTTTATGGGCATTATCTTCTGCACTCTTATTCATATCATCACTTTCAGCTAGGGGTGGTTTCTGTGCTTCCTCATCAGGTTTAGTGAACCGTTTTGCAGATGCTTCCAACTTCAGATTTGTTGTGTGAAAAGCTTCATTTATTTCCTGGAGGTTTTTATTATGCTCTTCTATTATTCCCTTTAGCTCTTTATGTCTATCTTCTTGATTTTTCTGCATCTCTTTTATTAGCTGCCATATTAACATTACTTCTGGGCTGAGGCAATTTTCTTCTATTTTTTCCCTGGTCTGTGGCTGAGTTGCTTCTGGATGTGGGATCGCTATTCCTTCAGCCAACCCCGTATTCGGCTATGGTAGTTCCTCGTTTTCTACCTTCAAAGCCATATCAAAATGTCGTGCGCGTATATTATCCCTTTAATATCTATTGAAACCTCCGCGGTAGGGTTAAACGCAAGCACTGATTAAGTATAACACAAAAAACAAGCCACTTATTATAAGACCGTACAACAAGAAGTATAAGGACACACATCACTACTTTAACACTAAGGCAAGAGAACACGAGAAAACGAAGCAAAGATTTAAAGCGAAATTCTGGAGAATTTGTAGTCAAATTAAAGAAATTACCAAACCTTATATATATTCACCCTTCGGCCACTTTGTATAATTTAACAAGAAATTTCAGCTATTGATATGAACGAATTGGTAAGTACGTCCCCACAAGGGATGCCATTTTAATTGCTACGTTTCTGGACTCCCGCTTTTCTAAGGCGGGAGGGAGTTACCAGAAACGGCATATATCTAATTGATATTGTAATTAATGTACTTAATTCGCCTTAATGTAAATTGGATACTTTTCCAAAGGTGACGTGTTTACCAATTCCATATTATTCTAATAAACCTGTGGCATAGGGTAAATGATAATAAATAAACAAATCTAAATTGAACTATATCTTTAATTTTATTGACCCATAATGTAAATTATTTATACCCCCTTTAATATATCATATAAACATATTTTACTAGCACAAATTAGTTAATGGATGCTGACTGGCAATTTAACATTATTTTAATAAATACTAACCACACAATATTACAACTAGTACTGTATATGTATTAACCTTATCTGGTGGGCACTCTCTGGTGTTGTCTCTGGCCTGTCTGCTGGATCAGTCCCTGCCATCTCTGACGCTCTCAGACTCAGCACAGCATCCCATCTCGGTCTCTCTCGGAAATCTGGACTCTCCGCTCCTGCCTATCTGGTCCTCTGCCCTTCTCGTTCCACTCTCGCCCTCTTGGAACACTCCCCCGACCTCTGTCCACCTCCGAACTCACTCTCCACCCGAACTCCCCGAGCCTCCTTCTTCACCGTATAAGTCCTCTTTCCCCCACTCTGTTCAGACTTCTTCTGATTGGCTGGCTGGTTGGTTCCAGACTTCGTCTGATTGGCTGGCTGCCTAAAATTTCCCTTCCTTTCTATATTAAATGTGTTTCCCAGCGGCCTCTTTGCCGGGGCAAAACCAGGGTTTATGGCTACAAATTTCTCTAGCAATCTTCTTAGGTATTTCCCTAGGTGTTTGTCGGCAGCATTGTCGGTCCTAAGCTTTGCTTATTTTGAATTTCTAACAGAAGGTTTATTGCCCCAATACTTACAAGGGGTATTTCCAAGACCTACCCGCCTTCAGGTAAAACTGACCACCGGGTTGCCCATATACAGTACTTTACAAATTTTGATATTAAATTATTAATTCAATTTACTTTTCCTATCATGGCAGCATCCACAATACATAGCAAATGTATAGATTATACAGCCAAATAATCCAGATACAATGTGCAAAATAACCCGGATATAATGATATTTACACTATAGATTACTGAATAGACACAAATTTCTCCATTTTTCATAGGTATAGAAATTCAGGAATCATGGTCCAAAATATGGCAATTAAGATACCTCAGAGTATTCTGGTATCTATGCTGCGTGTTTTCATTTTATGTTAAGCTGTATAAATTAAAAGCAATGTATTCAGCAGGATATAAAAAAGTACAGTAAAGATAGAATTTTGTTTTTAGTTAACTTGATTGACCTATATCAATCGCTAATTTAGTTTATTAGTTTATTTGTGATATACATGTAATTGAATTTTTTTTTTAAAAATTATCAAACAAACAAATAAATGAAATTTTTTATTTAAGTCGACATTGAAACTTATCTTGAAGATGTGTACCTGACTATTGATCAATAATTTAATAACTTTTTATCGTTAGATAAATGTGCTGAATAACTGGTGATTACATTGACGTGTTTTGAAACCTACGACCTTAATATTCTAAGGTGTTTGGATGTTTACACTGATTAACCCAAAATCCATTTAGTTAATAATTATTTTTTTACGTTCATTTCGTTTTTATATAAATCATTTCCAATATAAATTAGTTTCATTACTAATTTTTCAAATTTAATTTCTTAATTTACAAGATTATCGTAATTATCAAACAGAGTTAGATATTATTGAAAAAAAAATTATTCCAATGATGAATTATTATCAAAACTATCTAATTATCAATGAACTTATAAACCGTTATGAAGTAGTACCCGCAATTTACGGGTTCGAATTTTTTTTTCTCGAGGTACAGCCTGCAGAACACAAATACGAATAGAAAATATCTAATACTTAACTTAAAAATTTTTTTTTAAAAAATCTCAATTTATTTTGATCTACATATACAAAATTGATCCTGGAATACAAAACTAGTAAAATTTATGGCTTCAAAATCTTTAATATGTTTTTTAAAATTAAATATTGTAACAAAATTATAAGATGTAAAAATAATTAGATGAAATTTTATGAGAAAAATGTAATCACCGTTGTACTTTATTTTTGTATATTTTATTATATAATAATAAATTTCATGTCTTATATATATATATAGTTTAATATATTCGGAGAGGCCATAAGAGTATTTTTTAAAATAAAACTGTAAATAATCCTTGTATAGGTTTGATGCTAACAAAGAAGTTTATTTTTTAAATAATTCATAGATCTTTGAATAGTGATGATATATCAATTATCTTTTTAAGTTTGAATATTAGTTCAGTTAGGTAAACCTTTTTATTGAATTAGTAGTATTTGTTTATTTTAGAACTTCATTACATTTATTTCTAATTAAGATCAGGTTATACCATTTAATAATATTTAAGAGTAAAGGAAAGGAACTAATATTTGTTTTAATTTAAATGTTAGATATAATATTTTTATCAATAACATAACCTACTTGTTCTTTAGTTTTTATTACTTAGTTGTTTTGTTGTTTTCTCATTACAGTAACCCTGTAATAAGTGATTTTAATTCTACGCGTACCATCTTACGACATAACGCGTATTTGATTACACGCATAAATTCAATTAATTCATCTTTTTGTCATATGTCTTACTTACATAGAAATTTAGCAAGAATTTTATATCTAATGGAATATAAAATAGAGTACAATGCAACAATGAAATACATACATACAAAGCGTGAACATAAATACAAAAATAAGGAATGCATACAAATATAAAATACAAGAAACAATAAACATAAACATATATATAAATGCATATAATGTACATGCAAACGTGTCATGTACATGTATCATAAAATAAACATGCGTCATATGCATGCATTTATCATAGTTAAGAGAAGTCAATGCGGTCCACAAATGCATCGAATTCTGGAAAATATTTCCCTATTAGATCCTTCTTTGAAGGCGGCCATTTGTCGCCGTTCAATGGTACTGCCGATACCAGTTTATGTACCTGTCCAGTTTGGAACAATTAAAAAGTAAGTGGTCGTATGTTTGTTCGCTTTGTCCGTCACAGGTACAGATTTTCTCGTCACTTAGCTTAAACCTGAACAGATAACTTTTGGCTGCACCATGTCAAAAATTGTGTTAGTTTGTATGTTTTTTTTAAGTTCAGCGCTGTCGTTTAATGTTTGTATATATTCGTAAGTATATCGACTTTTCGTTGATGTCCCAAGCTTGTTTTGTTGTTGTTCTTAAAAGGTGTTTGATTGAGCTGATCGGTGCCTTGTTGAAGATAATCGGGAGAGCTGTGTCCCCTGCCGCAGCCTTAGCAGCTTCATCCGCTAGCTCGTTACCTTGCACCCCAGCGTGATCTTTCACCCATGTAAAGGAAATAACCTTACCTTGGCTGTAGCAAGAGACCAACACTCGCCTGATTTCCTCAACAAGGTTTTCAAGTATGCTTATATTTTTACTTTCACTTACCTATATATGAAATATATAGTAAGTGGAAGTATTGCGATCGTGAAAAATTTCGACTTCCGGTTTTCAACGGATATACACGTTTTGGGGTCCCCTGAGTCCAAATGACCAAGTCCCGCGAAATGTTCTGTGTGTGTGTGTGAACAGACTAGCTCAAAAACTATAAGCCATGCAAATCTGAAATTGGGTATTTAGTGTATGTATATGCCCGTGATGTGATAGCAAAAATTTCATCAAAATTGCTCAAAGGGAGGGGGTATTATATTTAATAACTTTTTAAGTCTTTTTCGATTTTCTCAAAAACGGCTCTAACGATTTTGATTAAACTGAGTATTTGATCTATTTATATGCCCGAGATATGACTGTATAAATTTCATCAAAATTGATCAACCGGAGGGGGGACTTTACTTGATAAATTTTGTATAATTTTCACGTGTTTTTTTTTAGTTACTCAAAAACAGTTTTAACGATTTTGATCAAACTGGGTATTTGATGTATGTGTATGCCAAAGATGCGATAGCCAACATTACATCAAAATTGGTTTAACGGAGTGGGCACTTTATTTCATAAATTTTTAACCAATTTTTACATTTTTTTTTATTATCTCAAAAACGGCTTTAACGATTTTCATCAAATTCGTGGTGTTTAATGAAAATTAGGTGTTCTTTAATATCAGGTAAGCTTTATCATTATTAAAATGTTCTGAGGGGGCTTAAATGGGGTAGGGGCCTTTTTCGTTTTCCTATAAAGTACCTTTGTATTTGTTTATATGGAGAAATTATCTGTCTCTCGTTTTGCCTAAAAATAAGAAATGGCTAAATATGAGATATGATAAAAATCAAGGAAACATATAGAGAAGAAAAAAAGAAAAATATTCAGTCAACTCATAAAACTCGTTGAGCGCAAGCGGAATACGTCTTTAATGACAGACCATTGTTCATAATTAAAGCCGTTCTGTTCATTTGAGAAGTGGCAATTAACAAAACGCATTAATTTCAAATTTAAGTAAGTTTGTAAGTGAAAGTTGTGTGTTGCGCGCACGCACCAGAATTTTTAATTTACGTATTGTGGTTTGGATGTCTGTATGAATGCAATATGTCTTAATAGCTGAATTTTAAACGTATAATATGGCTTGTAAAAGAGCGAACAGTTCTGCTTGATTATTTGAGAAGTTTGGTCCGAGCTTGAAAGGTCCTGTATGGATCAACTGGTCCCTTTCGAATATTACTATGGCTGCACCTACTTTGCCTTGGTCCTTGCTGCTGTCTGTAAAAATATTAACAAGCGATTTCCTTTCAGTAACTATCACGCCTGGCTTTGACAGATCTTTAGGGTGTATCCAAGATTCGTAAGGAGTCCTTTCGTCAATTTCAGTTATCGGGAAATCCGCAATTTTTTGTTTCAGCACCCTTATTTTAAAGAAATTTGCTATTTCTTTAGATAAGATGGAAATCGGAGTAATATTAGCGAGTATACACGACGCGTCATAAGGTATGGTCCTAAAACCTTAAATGATTTTAATGGCTATTAATCTTTGTATGGACTCGAGTGTTTTTATGTTTCTTTTGCAAGAAAGACCGTTTTGCCATATTTCTATGGCATACGTCATTGTTGGCTTAATAGCCGCAGTGTATATTGTAGTTAGTACTTCCGATTTCAAGCCCCATTTAAGTGCTGCCGCTTTGAAGAACCCGTGAACGATCTTTAATAATCTGTTTTTGAGGTTAATGATATGGGATGTCCAATTTAATTTTCTTTATATTGTTATTCCAAGATATTTTATTTGATTTACTTGGCAAATTTGTTTTCCATTTAATAAGATATTCAGGTTAGGGATGTGGTATTTTCTCGAAAATATACGAACGAAAATATAAACGAATTTAGTTTTTTCTGGTTGAAAAGCCAATTTTTTATTTTGTGCCCAAGTAGACAGTTTGCGTAAAACATCATTGCACTGAACTTGCAGCTGGTAAAGGTAGATAGATAGATAGATAGATAGATTTGTTTATTGTATAAAGCAATACATGCTTGTTACATTTTCTTAACATTGGCCGTTAAGGCATTACAATAAATAATATTTATGATAACAAAACATTATATGAATTATTAAGATACCATTTCACTTATAACAGATAAATATTCAGAAATTTACAACTTATGCCTATATACAAATAAATATACAAACACTTACAATATAATAAATTTTTATAAATAATATTCAAATAATAAATATAAAATACATAGATATACTTGGTTCATAAGTTTATCATTTTTTTTTTTTTTTTTCTTCCTTTTTCCTTTTTCCCATTAATAGTATCGTTTATTGTTACGAAGTGAGGCCTCATCAAGAAGTATCGAGCCGGCTAACCAGAGGTAGATTGGAGATTATTGAATACAGATGTGAGGAACAGGAATACATGTCTGATTTTATTTGTACTCTCGTAATTTAAGATGTTTTCCAATGAAGATAGATCGTCATTTTCATTTATATACACCTTTAGAAAATTTTCTCTGTATGGATTACAAAAAGAGCAGCGCAAGAGAAAATGCTTAAGAGTGTCTTCCATAGGTTTCTGGCAGAGTTTACAAGGCTCGCTAAGGTTGAAGACTAGGCGCTTATTTTGTAAAGGAATCTGCAGGTATGCGGCGCTTGCGATTCTCAATTGGCTTATGGCTCTATGTTTTTCGATACTTAAACAGAATGATAGATATTCTTCTGGTTGAGGATGTGTGAAGTTGCAGATGTTTCTATAGATTGGATTGTGGATGGAGGTCATTGCCCGGTTTATGTCTGTAGACAAGGCGTTATTTTTTACTTTTTCCATAATTATACTTTTGTTTGATAACAATTGGTTTTCGTTGGATAGATCTGTAAAAAACTCCAGTGCATTGTTCATGGAAGCAATCCTCTTAACTTGTGATATCCAATTGTATCTGTGGTCTTGTTTTTTGGTGTCCATAGTTAAAAGTCTATTAAAGCATTGGCGTGGTAATCTATGCTCAGGTAACAAAATGATTTTTATGCAAAAATTTAGAAGCTGGTAAAGGTATTTTAACCTAAAAATGTACTAGGATATCATCTGCAAACACAATGATTTCAGCTTCATCCGTTATCTTAAATATGTCGTCCATTATAATGTACCAGAGAAGAGGAGAGCAACATGAGTCCTGCGGTGTACCTCTACCCTGCCACTTGCTGGAAACTCTGTCCCCTACCTGGATGTAGCTTTTGCTCCCTGATAAATAATTTTTAAGATTTGGGCAAGATTTGTCGTGCAATGCTTTTAGAATCAAAGACCACCAAGCGTGGTCGAAAGCAGATTTTATATCTAATGACACAGCTAGTAAATTCAGTTTCGTTTGGAACGAATTTTCAACGAAATGGTAGTTGGAAGCCCCGATGGTACTATATTGGGAAATAAAAACAAATTGATTATCATTGAGCGGAAAGTATTTAGACAGGTACAGTGACAGACGAGAGGTGATGAGTTATTCCATGATTTTGCCAGCAACGGGGATAAGGGATATTGGCAAGAACTGTTTACCATCGGATCCTTTAGGGATAGAAACTATTTTAGAAACTTTCCATGGTTTTGGAAAAACACCTGTTATAAAGAAATTCTAATATAATCTTGAATAAAAAAGAAAATAAAATAAAACAATCTCGTTTTTCTCAAAGATTCTAGGGAGGCTAAGCGATTCGTGGAGATCTGGTAAAACTAAAACACATACTATATAGCTAAGGACATATTTAGACAACATCTGAAGAGTTTTATGTATTTACATTACTTTACGATTTAAAAGAAAAATAATAATTATAAAACAATCCCTTATCTCTACAAGATTCGAGGGACGCTAAGCGATTCGCGGAGTTCTAGTGAAACTATAACACATAAAATATAGCTAAAGACAAATATAAACAATATCAGAAGAGTTCTATGCATTTACATTACCTTACGATATTAATTGAAAATAATAATTATAAAAAGATCTCCTTTCTCTCAATGATTCAAGGGACGCTATGCAATTCGCGAATTTAAGGTGAAACTAAAACTCATAATATGAGGCTAAGGACACATTCAAACAATATCTTTAGAGATTAATGCATTTACATTCCTTTGCGTTTTCAAGAAAAAAAAAAATTATATACCATCTCCTTCTTCTCAAAGATTCGAGGGATACTAAGCGATTCGCGGAGTTATGGTGAAACTAAAACTCAGACTACATAGCTAGCGACACACATAAACTATATTTGAAGAGCTATATGCATTTGAATTTCTTTGTTTTAAAAAAAAAAAAATAATTATGAAAAAATCTCGTTTTTCTCAATGATTCTAGAGAGGCTATGCGATTCGCGGAGCTCTGGTGAAACCAAAACAACACATACTACATAGCTAAGGACACATAAAAACAATATTTGAATTGTTCTATGCATAAACATTACTTTACGATTTTTAAAAAAAATAATAATTATAAAACAACCTCCTTTCTCTTAAAGATTCGAGGAGCGCTAAGCATTTCGCGAAGTTCTGGTGAAACTAAAACTCATACTATATAGCTAAGAACACATATAAACAATATCTGAACAGGTAAATGCATTTACATTACTTTTTGATTTAAAAAAAAAAAATAATTATAAAACAAACTCCTATTTCTCGAAAACTTCGAGAGACGATAAACGATTCGCGGATATCTGGTGAAACTATAACACATACTATATAGCTAAAGATACGCTTAGAGAACATCTGAAGAGTTACATGTATTTACAATACTTTGCGATTTAAAAAAAAAAAAAGAATATATAAAACTACCTCGTTTTTCTCAAACATTCGAAGGACGCCAAGCGATTCCCGGAGTTTTGGTGAAACTAAAATACATACTATACAGCTAAGGACACCTTTATACAACATCGGAAGAGCTATATGAAATTGAATTTCTATGCGATTTTTAAAAAAAATAATAATTATAAAAAAAAAAATCTCCTATCTCTCACTGATTCGACGGACGCTAAGCGATTTGCGGAGTTATGGTGAAACTAAAACTCATAAAATAATGCTAAGGACACATATAAACAATATCAGAAGAGTTCTATGCATTTACATTACTTTAGGATTTTAATTGAAAATAATAATTATAAAAAGATCTCCTTTCTCTCAATGATTCAAGGGACGCTATGCAATTCGCGAATTTAAGGTGAAACTAAAACTCATAATATGAGGCTAAGGACACATTCAAACAATATCTTTAGAGATTAATGCATTTACATTCCTTTGCGTTTTCAAGAAAAAAAAAAATTATATACCATCTCCTTCTTCTCAAAGATTCGAGGGATACTAAGCGATTCGCGGAGTTATGGTGAAACTAAAACTCAGACTACATAGCTAGCGACACACATAAACTATATTTGAAGAGCTATATGCATTTGAATTTCTTTGTTTTAAAAAAAAAAAAATAATTATGAAAAAATCTCGTTTTTCTCAATGATTCTAGAGAGGCTATGCGATTCGCGGAGCTCTGGTGAAACCAAAACAACACATACTACATAGCTAAGGACACATAAAAACAATATTTGAATTGTTCTATGCATAAACATTACTTTACGATTTTTAAAAAAAAATAATAATTATAAAACAACCTCCTTTCTCTTAAAGATTCGAGGAGCGCTAAGCATTTCGCGAAGTTCTGGTGAAACTAAAACTCATACTGTATAGCTAAGAACACATATAAACAATATCTGAACAGGTAAATGCATTTACATTACTTTTTGATTTAAAAAAAAATATAATTATAAAACAAACTCCTATTTCTCGAAAACTTCGAGAGACGATAAACGATTCGCGGATATCTGGTGAAACTATAACACATACTATATAGCTAAAGATACGCTTAGAGAACATCTGAAGAGTTACATGTATTTACAATACTTTGCGATTTAAAAAAAAAAAAAGAATATATAAAACTACCTCGTTTTTCTCAAACATTCGAAGGACGCCAAGCGATTCCCGGAGTTTTAGTGAAACTAAAATACATACTATACAGCTAAGGACACCTTTATACAACATCGGAAGAGCTATATGAAATTGAATTTCTATGCGATTTTTAAAAAAAATAATAATTATAAAAAAAAAATCTCCTATCTCTCACTGATTCGACGGACGCTAAGCGATTTGCGGAGTTATGGTGAAACTAAAACTCATAAAATAATGCTAAGGACACATATAAACAATATCAGAAGAGTTCTATGCATTTACATTACTTTAGGATTTTAATTGAAAATAATAATTATAAAAAGATCTCCTTTCTCTCAATGATTCAAGGGACGCTATGCAATTCGCGAATTTAAGGTGAAACTAAAACTCATAATATGAGGCTAAGGACACATTCAAACAATATCTTTAGAGATTAATGCATTTACATTCCTTTGCGTTTTCAAGAAAAAAAAAAATTATATACCATCTCCTTCTTCTCAAAGATTCGAGGGATACTAAGCGATTCGCGGAGTTATGGTGAAACTAAAACTCAGACTACATAGCTAGCGACACACATAAACTATATTTGAAGAGCTATATGCATTTGAATTTCTTTGTTTTAAAAAAAAAAAAATAATTATGAAAAAATCTCGTTTTTCTCAATGATTCTAGAGAGGCTATGCGATTCGCGGAGCTCTGGTGAAACCAAAACAACACATACTACATAGCTAAGGACACATAAAAACAATATTTGAATTGTTCTATGCATAAACATTACTTTACGATTTTTAAAAAAAATAATAATTATAAAACAACCTCCTTTCTCTTAAAGATTCGAGGAGCGCTAAGCATTTCGCGGAGTTATGGTGAAACTAAAACTCATACTGTATAGCTAAGAACACATATAAACAATATCTGAACAGGTAAATGCATTTACATTACTTTTTGATTTAAAAAAAAAAATAATTATAAAACAAACTCCTATTTCTCGAAAACTTCGAGAGACGATAAACGATTCGCGGATATCTGGTGAAACTATAACACATACTATATAGCTAAAGATACGCTTAGAGAACATCTGAAGAGTTACATGTATTTACAATACTTTGCGATTTAAAAAAAAAAAAAGAATATATAAAACTACCTCGTTTTTCTCAAACATTCGAAGGACGCCAAGCGATTCCCGGAGTTTTGGTAAAATACATACTATACAGCTAAGGACACCTTTATACAACATCGGAAGAGCTATATGAAATTGAATTTCTATGCGATTTTTAAAAAAAAATAATAATTATAAAAAAAAAAATCTCCTATCTCTCACTGATTCGACGGACGCTAAGCGATTTGCGGAGTTATGGTGAAACTAAAACTCATAAAATAATGCTAAGGACACATATAAACAATATCAGAAGAGTTCTATGCATTTACATTACTTTAGGATTTTAATTGAAAATAATAATTATAAAAAGATCTCCTTTCTCTCAATGATTCAAGGGACGCTATGCAATTCGCGAATTTAAGGTGAAACTAAAACTCATAATATGAGGCTAAGGACACATTCAAACAATATCTTTAGAGATTAATGCATTTACATTCCTTTGCGTTTTCAAGAAAAAAAAAAATTATATACCATCTCCTTCTGCTCAAACATTCGAGGGATACTAAGCGATTCGCGGAGTTATGGTGAAACTAAAACTCAGACTACATAGCTAGCGACACACATAAACTATATTTGAAGAGCTATATGCATTTGAATTTCTTTGTTTTAAAAAAAAAAAAATAATTATGAAAAAATCTCGTTTTTCTCAATGATTCTAGAGAGGCTATGCGATTCGCGGAGCTCTGGTGAAACCAAAACAACACATACTACATAGCTAAGGACACATAAAAACAATATTTGAATTGTTCTATGCATAAACATTACTTTACGATTTTTAAAAAAAATAATAATTATAAAACAACCTCCTTTCTCTTAAAGATTCGAAGAGCGCTAAGCATTTCGCGGAGTTATGGTGAAACTAAAACTCATAAAATAATGCTAAGGACACATATAAACAATATCAGAAGAGTTCTATGCATTTACATTACTTTAGGATTTTAATTGAAAATAATAATTATAAAAAGATCTCCTTTCTCTCAATGATTCAAGGGACGCTATGCAATTCGCGAATTTAAGGTGAAACTAAAACTCATAATATGAGGCTAAGGACACATTCAAACAATATCTTTAGAGATTAATGCATTTACATTCCTTTGCGTTTTCAAGAAAAAAAAAAATTATATACCATCTCCTTCTTCTCAAAGATTCGAGGGATACTAAGCGATTCGCGGAGTTATGGTGAAACTAAAACTCAGACTACATAGCTAGCGACACACATAAAATATATTTGAAGAGCTATATGCATTTGAATTTCTTTGTTTTAAAAAAAAAAAAATAATTATGAAAAAATCTCGTTTTTCTCAATGATTCTAGAGAGGCTATGCGATTCGCGGAGCTCTGGTGAAACCAAAACAACACATACTACATAGCTAAGGACACATAAAAACAATATTTGAATTGTTCTATGCATAAACATTACTTTACGATTTTTAAAAAAAATAATAATTATAAAACAACCTCCTTTCTCTTAAAGATTCGAGGAGCGCTAAGCATTTCGCGGAGTTATGGTGAAACTAAAACTCATACTGTATAGCTAAGAACACATATAAACAATATCTGAACAGGTAAATGCATTTACATTACTTTTTGATTTAAAAAAAAAAATAATTATAAAACAAACTCCTATTTCTCGAAAACTTCGAGAGACGATAAACGATTCGCGGATATCTGGTGAAACTATAACACATACTATATAGCTAAAGATACGCTTAGAGAACATCTGAAGAGTTACATGTATTTACAATACTTTGCGATTTAAAAAAAAAAAAAGAATATATAAAACTACCTCGTTTTTCTCAAACATTCGAAGGACGCCA
Organism: Aelia acuminata; assembly: GCA_911387785.2. Classification (NCBI taxonomy): domain Eukaryota; kingdom Metazoa; phylum Arthropoda; class Insecta; order Hemiptera; family Pentatomidae; genus Aelia; species Aelia acuminata. The sequence continues at coordinate 1,745,963 of CAJVQU020000010.1, forward strand.
AGCGATTCCCGGAGTTTTGGTAAAATACATACTATACAGCTAAGGACACCTTTATACAACATCGGAAGAGCTATATGAAATTGAATTTCTATGCGATTTTTAAAAAAAAATAATAATTATAAAAAAAAAAATCTCCTATCTCTCACTGATTCGACGGACGCTAAGCGATTTGCGGAGTTATGGTGAAACTAAAACTCATAAAATAATGCTAAGGACACATATAAACAATATCAGAAGAGTTCTATGCATTTACATTACTTTAGGATTTTAATTGAAAATAATAATTATAAAAAGATCTCCTTTCTCTCAATGATTCAAGGGACGCTATGCAATTCGCGAATTTAAGGTGAAACTAAAACTCATAATATGAGGCTAAGGACACATTCAGACAATATTCTCAAAGATTTATGCATTTACATTCCTTTGTGATTTCAAGACAAAATTATAATTATAAAACCATCTCCTTCTTCTCAAAGATTCTAGAGAGGCTATGCGATTCGCGGAGTTATGGTAAAACTTAAACTCAGACTACATAGCTAACGACATGCATAAACTATATCTGAAAGGTGTATGCGTTTACATGACTTTGCAATTTTAAAAAGAAATAATAATTATAAAACAACCTCCTTTCTCTCAATGATTCGAGGGGCGCTAAGCATTTCGCGGAGTTCTGGTGAAACTAAAACACATACTATATAGCTAAAGATACGTTTAGAGAACATCTGAAGAGTTCTATGCATTTACGTTACTCTGCAATTTTTAAAAAAAAATAATAATTATTAAACTATCTCATTTCTTTCAAAGATTCGAGGGATACAAAGCGATTCTCGAAGTTATGGTGAAACAATAACATATACTATATAGCTTAGGACATATCTAGACAACATCTAAAGAGTTCTATGCATTTACATTACTTTACGTTTTTTAAAAAAAGTAATAAATATAAAAAAAATCTCCTTTCTCTCAAAGATTCGAGAAGCCCTAAGCATTTCCTATAGCTAAGGACACATTTATACAACATCTGAAGTGTTCTATGCATTTACATTACTTTGTGATTTTAAAAAGAAATAGTAATTATAAAAAAAAATCTCCTTTCTCTCACTGATTCAAGCGACGCTATGCAATTGGCGAATTTATGGTGAAACTAAAACTCATAATATGAAGCTAAGAACACATTCAGACAATATCTTAAGAGATTTATGCATTTATATTCCTTTGTGATTTCAAGAAAAAATTATAATTATAAAACCATCTCCTTCTTCTCAAAGATTCTAGAGAGGCTATGCGATTCGCGGATTTATGGTAAAATTAAAACTCAGAGTACATAGCTAACGACACACATAAACAATATCTGAAGAGTTCTATGCATTCACATTACATCACGATTTAAAAAAAAAATAATAATTATAAAACAACCTCCTTTCTCTCAATGATTCGAGGGGCGCTAAGCATTTCGCGGAGTTCTGGTGAAACTAAAACTCATACTATATAGCTAAGGACTCATATAAACAATATCTGAACAGGTAAATGCATTTACATTACTTTTTGATTTAAAAAAAAAAAAAAAAAATTATAAAACAATCTTCTATTTCTCGAAAACTTCGAGAGACGATAAACGATTCGCGGATATCTGGTGAAACTATAACACATACTATATAGCTAAAGATACGTTTAGAGAACATCTGAAGAGTTCTATGCATTTACATTACTTTGCAATTTTTTAAAAAAAATAATAATTATAAAACAATCTCGTTTTCCACAACGATTCGAAGGATGCCAAGTGATTCCCGGAGTTTTGGTGAAACTAAAATACATACTATACAGCTAAGGACACCTTTATACAACATCGGAACAGCTATATGAAATTGCATTTCTATGCGATTTTTAAAAAAAATAATAATTATAAAAAAAAAATCTCCTATCTCTCACTGATTCGACGGACGCTAAGCGATTTGCGGAGTTATGGTGAAACTAAAACTCATAAAATAATGCTAAGAATACATATGAAAAAAATACTAAAGAGTTATATGCATTTAAATTACTTTGCGATTTTAAGAAAAATTTATAATTATTAAACTATCTCGTTTTTCTCAAAGATTCTAGAGAGGCTATGCGATTCGCGGAGCTCTGATGAAACTAAAACAAATACTATATAGCTAAGGACATATTTAGATAAATCAAAAGAGTTCTATGTACTTACATTACTTGGCGATTTAAAAAAAAAAAAAAAAAATTATAAAACAATCACGTTTTTACTAATATTTGAGGGATACAAAGCGATTCGCGGAGTTATGGTGAAACTGAGACCCATACTATCTAGCTAAAGATATACATAAACAATATTTGAAGAGCTATATGCATTTGAATTTCTTTGCGATTTTTAAAAAAAAAAAATAATTATAAAACAATCTCGTTTTTCTCAAAGATTCTAGAAAAGCTATGCGATTCGCGGAGTTTTGGGTAAACTAAAACTCATATCATATAGCTAAGGATACATATAAAAAATAAACTAAAGTGTTATATGCATTTACATTACTTTGCGATTTTAAGAAAAACTTATAATTATTAAACTATCTCGTTTTTCTCAAACATTCTAAAGAAGCTATGCGATTCGTGGAGCTCTGATGAAACTAAAACAAATACTATATAGCTAAGGAGATATTTAGACAAATCTGAAGGGTTATATGTATTTACATTACTTTGCGATTTCAAGAAAAACATATAATTATTAAACTATCTCGTTTTTATCTATCTATTTTATTTTAAAGATTCTAGAGAGGATATGCGATTCGCGGAGCACTGATGAAACTAAAACAAATGCTATATAGCTAAGGAGATATTTAGACAAATCTGAAGGGTTATATGTATTTACATTACTTTGCGATTTCAAGAAAAACATATAATTATTAAACTATCTCGTTTTTATCTATCTATTTTATTTTAAAGATTCTAGAGAGGCTATGCGATTCGCGGAGCACTGATGAAACTAAAACAAATGCTATATATCTAAGGACATATTTAGAAAAATCTGAAGAGTTCTATGTATTTACATTACTATTCGATTTAAAATATATATATATATATATATATATATATATATATATATATATATATATATATATATATATATATAAAACAATCTTGTTTTTTTCTAATATTCGAGGGATACAAAGCGATTCGCAGAGTTCTGGTGAAACTGAAACCCATACTATCTAGCTAAAGACATATATAAACAATATTTGAAGAGCAATGTGCATTTACATAACTTTGCGATTTCAAGAAAAACTTGTTATTATAAAACAATCTGTTTTTTTTTAAATATTCGAGGGATACAAAGCGATTCGCGGAGTTCTGGTGGAACTGAAACCCATACTATCTAGCTAAAGACATATATAAACAATATTGAAGAGCTATGTGCATTTGAATTTCTTTGCCATTGGTAAAAAAAAATAAAAATTATAAAACAATCTCGTTTTTCTCAAAGATTCTAGAGAAACTATGCGATTCGCGGAGTTTTGGTGAAACTAAAACTCATATCATATAGCTAAGAATACATATGAAAAATGTACTAAAGAGTTTTATGCATTTACATTACTTTGCGATTTTAAGAAAAACTTATAATTATTAAACTAAATATTTTTTCTTAAAGATTCAGGAGAGGCTATGCGATTCGCGGAGCTCTGATGAAACTAAAAAAAATACTATGTAGCTAAGGACATATTTAGACAAATCTGAAGAGTTCTATGTATTTACATTACTTTGCGATTTTAAAAAAAAATTGTAATTATAATACAAACTCGTTTTCCTCAAAGATTCTAGGGAGGCTATGCGATTCGCGGAGTTTTGGTAAAACTAAAACTCATATAATATAGCTAAGGATACATATAAAAAATATACTAAAGAGTTATATGCATTTACATTACTTTGCGATTTTAAGAAAACCTTATAATTATTAAACTATCTCGTTTAGTCAAAGATTCTAGAGAAGCTATGCGATTCGCGGAGCTCTGATGAAACTAAAACAAATGCTATATATCTATGGACATATTTAGTAAAATCTGAAGAGTTCTATGTATTTACAATACTTTTCGATTTAAAAAAAAAAAAAAAAATATAAAACAATCTTGTTTTTTCTAATATTCGAGGGATACAAAGCGATTCGCAGAGTTCTGGTGAAACTGAAACCCATACTATCTAGCTAAAGACATATATAAACAATATTTGAAGAGCAATATGCATTTGAATTTCTTTGCCATTGGTAAAAAAAATAATAATTATAAAACAATCTCGTTTTTCTCAAAGATTCTAGAGAAGCTATGCGATTCGCGGAGTTTTGGTGAAACTAATACTCATATCATATAGCTAAGGATACATATAAAAAATATACTAAAGAGTTATATGCATTTACATTACTTTGCGATTTTAAGAAAAACTAATAATTATTAAACTATCTCGTTTTTCTCAAAGATTCTAGAGAAGCTATGCGATTCGCGGAGTTTTGGTGAAACTAAAACTCATATCATATAGCTAAGGATACATATAAAAAATATACTAAAGAGCTATATGCATTTACATTACTTTGCGATTTTAAGAAAAACTTATAATTATTAAACTATCTCGTTTTTCTCAAAGATTCTAGAGAGGCTTTGCGATTCGCGGAGCTCTGATGAAACTAAAACAAATGCTATATATCTAAGGACATATTTAGACAAATCTGAAGAGTTCTATGTATTTACATAACTTTGCGATTTTAAAAAAAAATTGCATTTATTATACAATCTTGTTTTTCTCAAAGGTTCTAGGGAGGCTATGCGATTCGCGGAGTTTTGGTAAAACTAAAACTCATATAATATAGCTAAGGATACATATAAAAAATATACTAAAGAGTTATATGCATTTACATTACTTTTCGATTTTAAGAAAAACTTATAATTATTAAACTATCTCGTTTTTCTCAAAGATTCTAGAGAAGCTATGCGATTCGCGGAGTTTTGGTGAAACTAAAACAAATGCTATATATCTAAGGACATATTTAGAAAAATCTGAAGAGTTCTATGTATTTACATTACTTTTCGATTTAAAAAAAAAAAATATATATATATATAAAGCAATCTTGTTTTTTTCTAATATTCGAGGGATACAAAGCGATTCGCAGAGTTCTGGTGAAACTGAAACCCATACTATCTAGCTAAAGACATATATAAACAATATTTGAAGAGCAATATGCATTTGAATTTCTTTGCCATTGGTAAAAAAAATAATAATTATAAAACAATCTCGTTTTTCTCAAAGATTCTAGAGAAGCTATGCGATTCGCGGAGTTTTGGTGAAACTAATACTCATATCATATAGCTAAGGATACATATAAAAAATATACTAAAGAGTTATATGCATTTACATTACTTCGCGATTTTAAGAAAAACTAATAATTATTAAACTATCTCGTTTTTCTCAAAGATTCTAGAGAAGCTATGCGATTCGCGGAGTTTTGGTGAAACCAAAACTCATATCATATAGCTAAGGATACATATAAAAAATATACTAAAGAGCTATATGCATTTACATTACTTTGCGATTTTAAGAAAAACTTATAATTATTAAACTATCTCGTTTTTCTCAAAGATTCTAGAGAGGCTTTGCGATTCGCGGAGCTCTGATGAAACTAAAACAAATGCTATATATCTAAGGACATATTTAGACAAATCTGAAGAGTTCAATGTATTTACATAACTTTGCGATTTTAAAAAAAAATTGCATTTATTATACAATCTTGTTTTTCTCAAAGGTTCTAGGGAGGCTATGCGATTCGCGGAGTTTTGGTAAAACTAAAACTCATATAATATAGCTAAGGATACATATAAAAAATATACTAAAGAGTTATATGCATTTACATTACTTTGCGATTTCAAGAAAACCTTATAATTATTAAACTATCTTGTTTACTCAAAGATTCTAGAGAGGCTATGCGATTCGCGGAGCTCTGATTAAACTAAAACAAATACTATATAGCTAAGGACATATTTAAACAAATCTAAAGAGTTCTATGTATTTTCATTACTTTTCGATTTAAAAAAAAAAATATATATATATATATATATATATATATATATATATATATATATATATATATATAAAACAATCTTGTTTTTTTCTAATATTCGAGGAATACAAAGCGATTCGCAGAGTTCTGGTGAAACTGAAACCCAAACTATCGAGCTAAAGACATCTATAAACAATATTTGAAGAGCTATATGCATTTACATTACTTTGCGATTTCAAGAAAACCTTATTATTATTAAACTATCTCGTTTTTCTCAAAAATTCAAGAGAAGCTATGCGATTCGCGGAGTTTTGGTGAAACCAAAACTCATATCATATAGCTAAGGATACATATAAAAAATATACTAAAGAGTTATATGCATTTACATTACTTTGCGATTTTAAGAAAAACTTATAATTATTAAACTATCTCGTTTTTCTATAAAGGTTCTAGAGAGGGTATGCAATTCGCGGAGCTCTGATGAAACTAAAAAAAATACAATATAGCTAAGAACATATTTAGACAAATCTGAAGAGTTCTATGTATTTACATAACTTAGCGATTTTAAAAAAAAATTGCATTTATAATACAATCTTGTTTTTCTCAAAGGTTCTAGGGAGGCTATGCGATTCGCGGAGTTTTGGTGAAACTAAAACTCATATCATATAGCTAAGGATACATATAAAAAATATACTAAAGAGTTATATGCATTTACATTACTTTGCGATTTCAAGAAAACCTTATAATTATTAAACTATCTTGTTTAGTCAAAGATTCTAGAGAGGCTATGCGATTCGCGGAGCTCTGATTAAACTAAAACAAATACTATATAGCTAAGGACATATTTAGACAAATCTAAAGAGTTCTATGTATTTTTATTACTTTTCGATTTAAAAATATATATATATATATATATAAAACAATCTTGTTTTTTTCTAATATTCGAGGAATACAAAGCGATTCGCAGAGTTCTGGTGAAACTGAAACCCAAACTATCGAGCTAAAGACATCTATAAACAATATTTGAAGAGCTATATCCATTTACATTACTTTGCGATTTCAAGAAAAACTTATTATTATTAAACTATCTCGTTTTTCTCAAAAATTCAAGAGAAGCTATGCGATTCGCGGAGTTTTGGTGAAACCAAAACTCATATCATATAGCTAAGGATACATATAAAAAATATACTAAAGAGTTATATGCATTTACATTACTTTGCGATTTTAAGAAAAACTTATAATTATTAAACTATCTCGTTTTTCTCAAAGATTCTAGAGAGGCTTTGCGATTCGCGGAGCTCTGATGAAACTAAAACAAATGCTATATATCTAAGGACATATTTAGACAAATCTGAAGAGTTCTATGTATTTACATTACTTTGCGATTATAAAAAAAAATTGTAATTATAATACAATCTCGTTTTTACTAATATTTGAGGGATACAAAGCGATTCGCAGAGTTATGGTGAAACTGAGACCCATACTATCTAGCTAAAGATATACATAAACAATATTTGAAGAGCTATATGCATTTAAATTTCTTTGCGATTTTTAAAAAAAAAAAATAATTATAAAACAATCTCGTTTTTCTCAAAGATTCTAGAAAAGCTATGCGATTCGCGGAGTTTTGGTGAAACTAAAACTCATATCATATAGCTAAGGATACGTATAAAAAATAAACTAAAGAGTTATATGCATTTACATTACTTTGCGATTTTAAGAAAAACTTATAATTATTAAACTATCTCGTTTTTCTCAAAGATTCTAGAGAGGCTATGCGATTCGCGGAGCTCAGATGAAACTAAAACAAACACTATATAGCTAAGAACATATTTAGACAAATCTAAAGAGTTCTATGTAATTCCATTACTTTGCGATTTAAAAAAAAAATTTTATTTATAATACAATCTCGTTTTCCTCAAAGATTCTAGGGAGGGTATTCGATTCGCGGAGTTTTGGTGAAACTAAAACTCATATCACATAGCTAAGGATACATATGAAAAATATACTAAAGAGTTATATGCATTTACATTACTTTTCGATTTTAAGAAAAACTTATAATTATTAAACTATCTCGTTTTTCTCATCGATTCTAGGGAGGCTATGCGATTCTCGGAGCTCTGATGAAACTAAAACAAATACTATATAGCTAAGGACATATTTAGACAAATCTGAAGAGTTCTATGTATTTACATTACTTTGCGATTTTAAAAAAAGATTGTAATTATAATACAATCTCGTTTTTCTTAAAGATTCTAGGGAGGTTATGCGATTCGCGGAGTATTAGTGAAACTAAAACTCATATCATATAGCAATATCATATCATATGCATATGCATGATATGATTGAAATCGCAAAGTAATGGAATTACATAGAACTCTTTAGATTTGTCTAAATATGTTCTTAGCTATATAGTATTTGTTTTAGTTTCATCAGAGCTCCGCGAATCGCATAGCCTCTCTAGAATCTTTGAGAAAAACGAGATAGTTTAATAATTATAAGTTTTTCTTAAAATCGCAAAGTAATGTAAATGCATATAATTCTTTAGAATATTTTTTATATGTATCCTTAGCTATATGATATGAGTTTTAGTTTCACCAAAACTCCGCGAATCGCATAGCTTTTCTAGAATCTTTGAGAGAAACGAGATTGTTTTATAATTATTTTTTTTTTTTAAAAATCGCAAAGAAATTTAAATGCATATGATATGATGATATGATATAGCTGCATATGCATATGATATGAAAGGACACATATAAAAATTCTACTAAAAAGTTATATGCATTTACATTACTTTGCGATTTCAAGAAAAACTTATAATTATTAAACGATCTCGTTTAGTGAAAGATTCATGAGAGGCTATGCGATTCGCGGAGCTCTGATGAAACTATAACAAATGCTATATATCTAAGGACATATTTAGAAAAATCTGAAGAGTTCTATGTATTTACATTACTTTGCGATTTTAAAAAAAAATTGCATTTATAATACAATCTTTTTTTTTCTCAAAGGTTCTAGGGAGGCTATGCGATTCGCGGAGTATTGGTGAAACTAAAACTCATATCATATAGCTAAGGATACATATAAAAAATATACTAAAGAGTTATATGCATTTACATTACTTTGCGATTTTAAGAAAAACTTATAATTATTAAACTATCTCGTTTTTCTAAAAAGGTTCTAGAGAGGGTATGCGATTCGCGGAGCTCTGATGAAACTAAAACAAATACAATATAGCTAAGAACATATTTAGACAAATCTGAAGAGTTCTATGTATTTACATAACTTTGCGATTTTAAAAAAAAATTGCATTTATAATACAATCTTGTTTTTCTCAAAGGTTCTAGGGAGGCTATGCGATTCGCGGAGTTTTGGTGAAACTAAAACTTATATCATATAGCTAGGGATACATATAAAAAATATACCAAAGAGTTCTATGCATTTACATTACTTTGCAATTTTTTAAAAAAAAATAATAATTATAAAACAATCTCGTTTTCCACAACGATTCGAAGGATGCCAAGTGATTCCCGGAGTTTTGGTGAAACTAAAATACATACTATACAGCTAAGGACACCTTTATACAACATCGGAAGAGCTATATGAAATTGCATTTCTATGCGATTTTTAAAAAAAATAATAATTATAAAAAAAAAATCTCATATCTCTCACTGATTCGACGGACGCTAAGCGATTTGCGGAGTTATGGTGAAACTAAAACTCATAAAATAATGCTAAGAATACATATGAAAAATATACTAAAGAGTTATATGCATTTAAATTACTTTGCGATTTTAAGAAAAAATTATAATTATTAAACTATCTCGTTTTTCTCAAAGATTCTAGAGAGGCTATGCGATTCGCGGAGCTCTGATGAAACTAAAACAAATACTATATAGCTAAGGACATATTTAGATAAATCAAAAGAGTTCTATGTACTTACATTACTTGGCGATTTAAAAAAAAAAAAAAAAATTATAAAACAATCTCGTTTTTACTAATATTTGAGGGATACAAAGCGATTCGCGGAGTTATGGTGAAACTGAGACCCATACTATCTAGCTAAAGATATACATAAACAATATTTGAAGAGCTATATGCATTTGAATTTCTTTGCGATTTTTAAAAAAAAAAAATAATTATAAAACAATCTCGTTTTTCTCAAAGATTCTAGAAAAGCTATGCGATTCGCGGAGTTTTGGGTAAACTAAAACTCATATCATATAGCTAAGGATACATATAAAAAATAAACTAAAGTGTTATATGCATTTACATTACTTTGCGATTTTAAGAAAAACTTATAATTATTAAACTATCTCGTTTTTCTCAAACATTCTAAAGAAGCTATGCGATTCGTGGAGCTCTGATGAAACTAAAACAAATACTATATAGCTAAGGAGATATTTAGACAAATCTGAAGGGTTATATGTATTTACATTACTTTGCGATTTCAAGAAAAACATATACTTATTAAACTATCTCGTTTTTATCTATCTATTTTATTTTAAAGATTCTAGAGAGGCTATGCGATTCGCGGAGCACTGATGAAACTAAAACAAATGCTATATATCTAAGGACATATTTAGAAAAATCTGAAGAGTTCTATGTATTTACATTACTATTCGATTTAAAAAATATATATATATATATATATATATATATATATATATATATATAAAACAATCTTGTTTTTTTCTAATATTCGAGGGATACAAAGCGATTCGCAGAGTTCTGGTGAAACTGAAACCCATACTATCTAGCTAAAGACATATATAAACAATATTTGAAGAGCAATGTGCATTTACATAACTTTGCGATTTCAAAAAAAACTTGTTATTATAAAACAATCTGTTTTTTTTTAAATATTCGAGGGATAAAAAGCGATTCGCGGAGTTCTGGTGGAACTGAAACCCATACTATCTAGCTAAAGACATATATAAACAATATTGAAGAGCTATGTGCATTTGAATTTCTTTGCCATTAGTAAAAAAAAATAAAAATTATAAAACAATCTCGTTTTTCTCAAAGATTCTAGAGAAACTATGCGATTCGCGGAGTTTTGGTGAATTTAAAACTCATATCATATAGCTAAGAATACATATGAAAAATGTACTAAAGAGTTTTATGCATTTACATTACTTTGCGATTTTAAGAAAAACTTATAATTATTAAACTAAATATTTTTTCTTAAAGATTCAGGAGAGGCTATGCGATTCGCGGAGCTCTGATGAAACTAAAAAAAATACTATGTAGCTAAGGACATATTTAGACAAATCTGAAGAGTTCTATGTATTTACATTACTTTGCGATTTTAAAAAAAAATTGTAATTATAATACAAACTCGTTTTCCTCAAAGATTCTAGGGAGGCTATGCGATTCGCGGAGTTTTGGTAAAACTAAAACTCATATAATATAGCTAAGGATACATATAAAAAATATACTAAAGAGTTATATGCATTTACATTACTTTGCGATTTTAAGAAAACCTTATAATTATTAAACTATCTCGTTTAGTCAAAGATTCTAGAGAAGCTATGCGATTCGCGGAGCTCTGATGAAACTAAAACAAATGCTATATATCTAAGGACATATTTAGTAAAATCTGAAGAGTTCTATGTATTTACATTACTTTTCGATTTAAAAAAAAAAAATATATATAAAACAATCTTGTTTTTTCTAATATTCGAGGGATACAAAGCGATTCGCAGAGTTCTGGTCAAACTGAAACCCATACTATCTAGCTAAAGACATATATAAGCAATATTTAAAGAGCTATATGCATTTGAATTTCTTTGCCATTGGTAAAAAAAATAATAATTATAAAACAATCTCGTTTTTCTCAAAGATTCTAGAGAAGCTATGCGATTCGCGGAGTTTTGGTGAAACTAAAACTCATATCATATAGCTAAGGATACATATAAAAGATATACTAAAGAGTTATATGCATTTAAATTACTTTTCGATTTTAAGAAAAACTTATAATTATTAAACTATCTCGTTTTTCTCAAAGATTCTAGAGAAGCTATCCGATTCGCGGAGTTTTGGTGAAACTAAAACAAATGCTATATATCTAAGGACATATTTAGACAAATCTGAAGAGTTCTATGTATTTACATAAATTTGCGATTTTAAAAAAAAATTGCATTTATTATACAATCTTGTTTTTCTCAAAGGTTCTCGGGAGGCTATGCGATTCGCGGAGTTTTGGTAAAACTAAAACTCATATAATATAGCTAAGGATACATATAAAAAATATACTAAAGAGTTATATGCATTTACATTACTTTTCGATTTTAAGAAAAACTTATAATTATTAAACTATCTCGTTTTTCTCAAAGATTCTAGAGAAGCTATGCGATTCGCGGAGTTTTGGTGAAACTAAAACAAATGCTATATATCTAAGGACATATTTAGAAAAATCTGAAGAGTTCTATGTATTTACATTACTTTTCGATTTAAAAAAAAATATATATATATATACAAAGCAATCTTGTTTTTTTCTAATATTCGAGGGATACAAAGCGATTCGCAGAGTTCTGGTGAAACTGAAACCCATACTATCTAGCTAAAGACATATATAAACAATATTTGAAGAGCAATATGCATTTGAATTTTTTTGCCATTGGTAAAAAAAATAATAATTATAAAACAATCTCGTTTTTCTCAAAGATTCTAGAGAAGCTATGCGATTCGCGGAGTTTTGGTGAAACTAATACTCATATCATATAGCTAAGGATACATATAAAAAATATACTAAAGAGTTATATGCATTTACATTACTTTGCGATTTTAAGAAAAACTAATAATTATTAAACTATCTCGTTTTTCTCAAAGATTCTAGAGAAGCTATGCGATTCGCGTAGTTTTGGTGAAACTAAAACTCATATCATATAGCTAAGGATACATATAAAAAATATACTAAAGAGCTATATGCATTTACATTACTTTGCGATTTTAAGAAAAACTTATAATTATTAAACTATCTCGTTTTTCTCAAAGATTCTAGAGAGGCTTTGCGATTCGCGGAGCTCTGATGAAACTAAAACAAATGCTATATATCTAAGGACATATTTAGACAAATCTGAAGAGTTCTATGTATTTACATAACTTTGCGATTTAAAAAAAAAATTGCATTTATTATACAATCTTGTTTTTCTCAAAGGTTCTAGGGAGGCTATGCGATTCGCGGAGTTTTGGTGAAACTAAAACTTATATCATATAGCTAAGGATACATATAAAAAATATACTAAAGAGTTATATGCATTTACATTACTTTGCGATTTCAAGAAAACCTTATAATTATTAAACTATCTTGTTTAGTCAAAGATTCTAGAGAGGCTATGCGATTCGCGGAGCTCTGATTAAACTAAAACAAATACTATATAGCTAAGGACATATTTAGACAAATCTAAAGAGTTCTATGTATTTTCATTACTTTTCGATTTAAAAATATATATATATATATATATATATATATATATATATATATATATATATATATATATATAAAACAATCTTGTTTTTTTCTAATATTCGAGGAATACAAAGCGATTCGCAGAGTTCTGGTGAAACTGAAACCTAAACTAACGAGCTAAAGACATCTATAAACAATATTTGAAGAGCTATATGCATTTACATTACTTTGCGATTTCAAGAAAACCTTATTATTATTAAACTATCTCGTTTTTCTCAAAAATTCAAGAGAAGCTATGCGATTCGCGGAGTTTTGGTGAAACCAAAACTCATATCATATAGCTAAGGATACATATAAAAAATATACTAAAGAGTTATATGCATTTACATTACTTTGCGATTCGCGGAGCTCTGATGAAACTAAAACAAATGCTATATATCTAAGGACATATTTAGAAAAATCTGAAGAGTTCTATGTATTTACATTACTTTGCGATTTAAAAAAAAATATAAAACAATCTCGTTTTCCTCAAAGATTCTAGGGAGGCTATCCGATTCGCGGAGTTTTGGTGAAACTGAGACCAATACTATCTATCTAAAGATATATATAAACAATAATTGAAGAGCTAGAGAGAGAGAATTTTTAAAATCGCAAAGTAATGTAAATACATAGAACTCTTCAGGTTTGTCTAAATATGTCCTTAGCTATATAGGATTTGTTTTAGTTTCATCAGAGCTCCGCGAATCGCATAGCCTCTCTAGAACCTTTGACTAAACGAGATTGTTTTATAATAATAAGTTTTTCTTGCACATAGCTCTTCAAATATTGTTTATATATGTCTTTAGCTGGATAGTATGGGTTTCTGTTTCACCAGAACTCTGCAAATCGCTTTGTATCCCTCGAATATTAGAAAAAAACAAGATTGTTTTATATATATTATTTTTTTTTTAAAATTGCAAAGAAATTCAAATGCATATCTGATGAAACTAAAACAAATGCTATATATCTAAGGACATATTTAGACAAATCTGAAAAGTTCTATGTATTTACATTACTTTGCGATTATAAAAAAAAATTGTAATTATAATACAATCTCGTTTTTACTAATATTTGAGGGATACAAAGCGATTCGCGGAGTTATGGTGAAACTGAGACCCATACTATCTAGCTAAAGATATACATAAACAATATTTGAAGAGCTATATGCATTTCAATTTCTTTGCGATTTTTAAAAAAAAAAAATAATTATAAAACAATCTCGTTTTTCTCAAAGATTCTAGAAAAGCTATGCGATTCGCGGAGTTTTGGTGAAACTAAAACTCATATCATATAGCTAAGGATACGTATAAAAAATATACTAAAGATTTATATGCATTTACATTACTTTGCGATTTTAAGAAAAACTTATAATTATTAAACTATCTCGTTTTTCTAAAAAGGTTCTAGAGAGGGTATGCGATTCGCGGAGCTCTGATGAAACTAAAACAAATACAATATAGCTAAGAACATATTTAGACAAATCTAAAGAGTTCTATGTAATTCCATTACTTTGCGATTTTAAAAAAAAATTTTATTTATAATACAATCTCGTTTTCCTCAAAGATTCTAGGGAGGGTATTCGATTCGCGGAGTTTTGGTGAAACTAAAACTCATATCACATAGCTAAGGATACATATGAAAAATATACTAAAGAGTTATATGCATTTACATTACTTTGCGATTTCAAGAAAACCTTATAATTATTAAACTATCTTGTTTAGTCAAAGATTCTAGAGAGGCTATGCGATTCTCGGAGCTCTGATGAAACTAAAACAAATACTATATAGCTAAGGACATATTTAGACAAATCTGAAGAGTTCTATGTATTTTCATTACTTTTCGATTTAAAAAAAAAAAAAAAATATATATATATATATATATATATATATATATATATATATAAAACAAGTCTTGTTTTTTTCTAATATTCGAGGAATACAAAGCGATTCGCAGAGTTCTGGTGAAACTGAAACCCAAACTATCGAGCTAAAGACATCTATAAACAATATTTGAAGAGCTATATGCATTTACATTACTTTGCGATTTCAAGAAAACCTTATTATTATTAAACTATCTCGTTTTTCTCAAAAATTCAAGAGAAGCTATGCGATTCGCGGAGTTTTGGTGAAACCAAAACTCATATCATATAGCTAAGGATACATATAAAAAATATACTAAAGAGTTATATGCATTAACATTACTTTGCGATTTTAAGAAAAATTTATAATTATTAAACTATCTCGTTTTTCTATAAAGGTTCTAGAGAGGGTATGCAATTCGCGGAGCTCTGATGAAACTAAAAAAAATACAATATAGCTAAGAACATATTTAGACAAATCTGAAGAGTTCTATGTATTTACATAACTTAGCGATTTTAAAAAAAAATTGCATTTATAATACAATCTTGTTTTTCTCAAAGGTTCTAGGGAGGCTATGCGATTCGCGGAGTTTTGGTGAAACTAAAACTCATATCATATAGCTAAGGATACATATAAAAAATATACTAAAGAGTTATATGCATTTACATTACTTTGCGATTTCAAGAAAACCTTATAATTATTAAACTATCTTGTTTAGTCAAAGATTCTAGAGAGGCTATGCGATTCGCGGAGCTCTGATTAAACTAAAACAAATACTATATAGCTAAGGACATATTTAGACAAATCTAAAGAGTTCTATGTATTTTTATTACTTTTCGATTTAAAAATATATATACATATATATAAAACAATCTTGTTTTTTTCTAATTTTCGAGGAATACAAAGCGATTCGCAGAGTTCTGGTGAAACTGAAACCCAAACTATCGAGCTAAAGACATCTTTAAACAATATTTGAAGAGCTATATGCATTTACATTACTTTGCGATTTCAAGAAAAACTTATTATTATTAAACTATCTCGTTTTTCTCAAAAATTCAAGAGAAGCTATGCGATTCGCGGAGTTTTGGTGAAACCAAAACTCATATCATATAGCTAAGGATACATATAAAAAATATACTAAAGAGTTATATGCATTTACATTACTTTGCGATTTTAAGAAAAACTTATAATTATTAAACTATCTCGTTTTTCTCAAAGATTCTAGAGAGGCTTTGCGATTCGCGGAGCTCTGATGAAACTAAAACAAATGCTATATATCTAAGGACATATTTAGAAAAATCTGAAGAGTTCTATGTATTTACATTACTTTGCGATTTAAAAAAAAATATAAAACAATCTCGTTTTCCTCAAAGATTCTAGGGAGGGTATCCTATTCGCGGAGTTTTGGTGAAAATGAGACCAATACTATCTATCTAAAGATATATATAAACAATAATTGAAGAGCTAGAGAGAGAGAATTTTTAAAATCGCAAAGTAATGTAAATACATAGAACTCTTCAGGTTTGTCTAAATATGTCCTTAGCTATATAGGATTTGTTTTAGTTTTATCAGAGCTCCGCGAATCGCATAGCCTCTCTAGAACCTTTTACTAAACGAGATTGTTTTATAATAATAAGTTTTTCTTGCATATAGCTCTTCAAATATTGTTTATATATGTCTTTAGCTGGATAGTATGGGTTTCTGTTTCACCAGAACTCTGCGAATCGCTTTGTATCCCTCGAATATTAGAAAAAAACAAGATTGTTTTATATATAATATTTTTTTTTAAAAATCGCAAAGAAATTCTAATGCATATCTGATGAAACTAAAACAAATGCTATATATCTAATGACATATTTAGACAAATCTGAAGAGTTCTATGTATTTACATTACTTTGCGATTATAAAAAAAAATTGTAATTATAATACAATCTCGTTTTTACTAATATTTGAGGGATACAAAGCGATTCGCGGAGTTATGGTGAAACTGAGACCCATACTATCTAGCTAAAGATATACATAAACAATATTTGAAGAGCTATATGCATTCAAATTTCTTTGCGATTTTTAAAAAAAAAAAATAATTATAATACAATCTCGTTTTCCTCAAAGATTCTAGGGAGGGTATTCGATTCGCGGAGTTTTGGTGAAACTAAATAAGATTTCAAGAAAAACTTATTATTATTAAACTATCTCGTTTTTCTAAAAAATTCAAGAGAAGCTATGCGATTCGCGGAGTTTTGGTGAAACCAAAACTCATATCATATAGCTAAGGATACATATAAAAAATATAGTAAAGAGTTATATGCATTTACATTACTTTGCGATTTTAAGAAAAACTTATAATTATTAAACTATCTCGTTTTTCTCAAAGATTCTAGAGAGGCTATGCGATTCGCGGAGCTCTGATGAAACTAAAACAAATACTATATAGCTAAGAACATATTTAGACAAATCTAAAGAGTTCTATGTAATTCCATTACATTGCGATTTAAAAAAAAAATTTTATTTATAATACAATCTCGTTTTCCTCAAAGATTCTAGGGAGGGTATTCGATTCGCGGAGTTTTGGTGAAACTAAAACTCATATCACATAGCTAAGGATACATATGAAAAATATACTAAAGAGTTATATGCATTTACATTACTTTGCGATTTTAAGAAAAACTTATAATTATTAAACTATCTCGTTTTTCTCATCGATTCTAGGGAGGCTATGCGATTCTCGGAGCTCTGATGAAACTAAAACAAATACTATATAGCTAAGGACATATTTAGACAAATCTGAAGAGTTCTATGTATTTACATTACTTTGCGATTTTAAAAAAAGATTGTAATTATAATACAATCTCGTTTTTCTTAAAGATTCTAGGGAGGTTATGCGATTCGCGGAGTATTAGTGAAACTAAAACTCATATCATATAGCTAAGAATACATATGAAAAATATACTAAAGAGTTATATGCATTTACATTACTTTGCGATTTCAAGAAAAACTTATAATTATTAAACGATCTCGTTTAGAGAAAGATTCATGAGAGGCTATGCGATTCGCGGAGCTCTTATGAAACTATAACAAATGCTATATATCTAAGGACATATTTAGAAAAATCTGAAGAGTTCTATGTATTTACATTACTTTGCGATTTTAAAAAAAAATTGCATTTATAATACAATCTTTTTTTTTCTCAAAGGTTCTAGGGAGGCCATGCGATTCGCGGAGTATTGGTGAAACTAAAACTCATATCATATAGCTAAGGATACATATAAAAAATATACTAAAGAGTTATATGCATTTACATTACTTTGCGATTTTAAGAAAAACTTATAATTATTAAACTATCTTGTTTTTCTCAAAGGTTCTAGAGAGGCTATGCGATTCGCGGAGTTTTGGTGAAACTAAAACTTATATCATATAGCTAAGGATACATATAAAAAATATACTAAAGAGTTATATGCATTTACATTACTTTGCGATTTCAAGAAAACCTTATAATTATTAAACTATCTTGTTTAGTCAAAGATTCTAGAGAGGCTATGCGATTCGCGGAGATTTGGTGAAACTAAAACTCATAAAATATAGCTGAGGATACATATAAAAAATATACTAAAGAGTTATATGCATTTACATTACTTTGCGATTTCAAGAAAACCTTATAATTATTAAACTATCTTGTTTAGTCAAAGATTCTAGAGAGGCTATGCGATTCGCGGAGCTCTGATTAAACTAAAACAAATACTATATAGCTAAGGACATATTTAGACAAATCTAAAGAGTTCTATGTATTTTCATTACTTTTCGATTTAAAAAAAAAATATATATATATATATATATATATATATAAAACAATCTTGTTTTTTTCTAATATTCGAGGAATACAAAGCGATTCGCAGAGTTCTGGTGAAACTGAAACCCAAACTATCGAGCTAAAGACATCTATAAACAATATTTGAAGAGCTATATGCATTTACATTACTTTGCGATTTCAAGAAAAACTTATTATTATTAAACTATCTCGTTTTTCTCAAAAATTCAAGAGAAGCTATGCGATTCGCGGAGTTTTGGTGAAACCAAAACTCATATCATATAGCTAAGGATACATATAAAAAATATACTAAAGAGTTATATGCATTTACATTACTTTGCGATTTTAAGAAAAACTTATAATTATTAAACTATTTCGTTTTTCTCAAAGATTCTAGAGAGGCTTTGCGATTCGCGGAGCTCTGATGAAACTAAAACAAATGCTATATATCTAAGGACATATTTAGAAAAATCTGAAGAGTTCTATGTATTTACATTACTTTGCGATTTAAAAAAAAATATAAAACAATCTCGTTTTCCTCAAAGATTCTAGGGAGGCTATCCGATTCGCGGAGTTTTGGTGAAACTGAGACCAATACTATCTATCTAAAGATATAAATAAACAATAATTGAAGAGCTAGAGTGAGAGAATTTTTAAAATCGCAAAGTAATGTAAATACATAGAACTCTTCAGGTTTGTCTAAATATGTCCTTAGCTATATAGGATTTGTTTTAATTTCATCAGAGCTCCGCGAATCGCATAGCCTCTCTAGAACCTTTATCTAAACGAGATTGTTTTATAATAATAAGTTTTTCTTGCATATAGCTCTTCAAATATTGTTTTTATATGTCTTTAGCTGGATAGTATGGGTTTCTGTTTCACCAGAACTCTGCGAATCGCTTTGTATCCCTCGAATATTAGAAAAAAACAAGATTGTTTTATATATATTATTTTTTTTTAAAAATTGCAAAGAAATTCAAATGCATATCTGATGAAACTAAAACAAATGCTATATATCTAAGGACATATTTAGACAAATCTGAAGAGTTCTATGTATTTACATTACTTTGCGATTATAAAAAAAAATTGTAATTATAATACAATCTCGTTTTTACTAATATTTGAGGGATACAAAGCGATTCGCGGAGTTATGGTGAAACTGAGACCCATACTATCTAGCTAAAGATATACATAAAAAATATACTAAAGAGTTATATGCATTTACATTACTTTGCGATTTTAAGAAAAACTTATAATTATTAAACTATCTCGTTTTTCTCAAAGATTCTAGAGAGGCTATGCGATTCGCGGAACTCTGATGAAACTAAAACAAATACTATATAGCTAAGAACATATTTAGACAAATCTAAAGAGTTCTATGTAATTCCATTACATTGCGATTTAAAAAAAAAATTTTATTTATAATACAATCTCGTTTTCCTCAAAGATTCTAGGGAGGGTATTCGATTCGCGGAGTTTTGGTGAAACTAAAACTCATTTCACATAGCTAAGGATACATATGAAAAATATACTAAAGAGTTATATGCATTTACATTACTTTGCGATTTTGAGAAAAACTTATAATTATTAAACTATCTCGTTTTTCTCAAAGATTCTAGAGAGGCTATGCGATTCGCGGAGCTCTGATGAAACTAAAACAAATACTATATAGCTAAGAACATATTTAGACAAATCTAAAGAGTTCTATGTAATTCCATTACATTGCGATTTAAAAAAAAAATTTTATTTATAATACAATCTCGTTTTCCTCAAAGATTCTAGGGAGGGTATTCGATTCGCGGAGTTTTGGTGAAACTAAAACTCATTTCACATAGCTAAGGATACATATGAAAAATATACTAAAGAGTTATATGCATTTACATTACTTTGCGATTTTAAGAAAAACTTATAATTATTAAACTATCTCGTTTTTCTCAAAGATTCTAGAGAGGCTATGCGATTCGCGGAGCTCTGATGAAACTAAAACAAATACTATATAGCTAAGAACATATTTAGACAAATCTAAAGAGTTCTATGTAATTCCATTACATTGCGATTTAAAAAAAAAATTTTATTTATAATACAATCTCGTTTTCCTCAAAGATTCTAGGGAGGGTATTCGATTCGCGGAGTTTTGGTGAAACTAAAACTCATATCACATAGCTAAGGATACATATGAAAAATATACTAAAGAGTTATATGCATTTACATTACTTTGCGATTTTAAGAAAAACTTATAATTATTAAACTATCTCGTTTTTCTCATCGATTCTAGGGAGGCTATTTGATTCTCGGAGCTCTGATGAAACTAAAACAAATACTATATAGCTAAGGACATATTTAGACAAATCTGAAGAGTTCTATGTATTTACATTACTTTGCGATTTTAAAAAAAGATTGTAATTATAATACAATCTCGTTTTTCTTAAAGATTCTAGGGAGGTTATGCGATTCGCGGAGTATTAGTGAAACTAAAACTCATATCATATAGCTAAGGATACATATAAAAAATATACTAAAGAGTTATATGCATTTACATTACTTTGCGATTTTAAGAAAAACTTATAATTATTAAACTATCTCGTTTTTCTCAAAGATTCTAGAGAGGCTATGCGATTCGCGGAGCTCTGATGAAACTAAAACAAATACTATATAGCTAAGGACATATTTAGACAAATCTGAAGAGTTCTATGTATTTACATTACTTTGCGATTTTAAAAAAAGATTGTAATTATAATACAATCTCGTTTTTCTTAATGATTCTAGGGAGGTTATGAGATTCGCGGAGTATTAGTGAAACTAAAACTCATATCATATAGCTAAGAATACATATGAAAAATATACTAAAGAGTTACATGCATTTACATTACTTTGCGATTTCAAGAAAAACTTATAATTATTAAACGATCTCGTTTAGTGAAAGATTCATGAGAGGCTATGCGATTCGCGGAGCTCTGATGAAACTATAACAAATGCTATATATCTAAGGACATGTTTAGACAAATCTGAAGAGTTCTATGTATTTACATAACTTTGCGATTTTAAAAAAAAATTGCATTTATAATACAATCTTGTTTTTCTCAAAGGTTCTAGGGAGGCTATGCGATTCGCGGAGTTTTGGTGAAACTAAAACTTATATCATATAGCTAAGGATACATATAAAAAATATACTAAAGAGTTATATGCATTTACATTACTTTGCGATTTTAAGAAAAACTTATAATTATTAAACTATCTCGTTTTTCTCAAAGATTCTAGAGAGGCTATGCGATTCGCGGAGCTCTGATGAAACTAAAACAAATACTATATAGCTAAGAACATATTTAGACAAATCTAAAGAGTTCTATGTAATTCCATTACATTGCGATTTAAAAAAAAAATTTTATTTATAATACAATCTCGTTTTCCTCAAAGATTCTAGGGAGGGTATTCGATTCGCGGAGTTTTGGTGAAACTAAAACTCATATCACATAGCTAAGGATACATATGAAAAATATACTAAAGAGTTATATGCATTTACATTACTTTGCGATGTTAAGAAAAACTTATAATTATTAAACTATCTCGTTTTTCTCATCGATTCTAGGGAGGCTATGCGATTCTCGGAGCTCTGATGAAACTAAAACAAATACTATATAGCTAAGGACATATTTAGACAAATCTGAAGAGTTCTATGTATTTACATTACTTTGCGATTTTAAAAAAAGATTGTAATTATAATACAATCTCGTTTTTCTTAAAGATTCCAGGGAGGTTATGCGATTCGCGGAGTATTAGTGAAACTAAAACTCATATCATATAGCTAAGAATACATATGAAAAATATACTAAAGAGTTATATGCATTTACATTACTTTGCGATTTTAAGAAAAACTTATAATTATTAAACTATCTCGTTTCTCTCAAAGATTCTAGAGAGGCTATGCGATTCGCGGAGCTCTGATGAAACTAAAACAAATACTATATAGCTAAGAACATATTTAGACAAATCTAAAGAGTTCTATGTAATTCCATTACATTGCGATTTAAAAAAAAAAATTTATTTATAATACAATCTCGTTTTCCTCAAAGATTCTAGGGAGGGTATTCGATTCGCGGAGTTTTGGTGAAACTAAAACTCATATCACATAGCTAAGGATACATATGAAAAATATACTAAAGAGTTATATGCATTTACATTACTTTGCGATTTTAAGAAAAACTTATAATTATTAAACTATCTCGTTTTTCTCATCGATTCTAGGGAGGCTATTTGATTCTCGGAGCTCTGATGAAACTAAAACAAATACTATATAGCTAAGGACATATTTAGACAAATCTGAAGAGTTCTATGTATTTACATTACTTTGCGATTTTAAAAAAAGATTGTAATTATAATACCATCTCGTTTTTCTTAAAGATTCTAGGGAGGTTATGCGATTCGCGGAGTATTAGTGAAACTAAAACTCATATCATATAGCTAAGGATACATATAAAAAATATACTAAAGAGTTATATGCATTTACATTACTTTGCGATTTTAAGAAAAACTTATAATTATTAAACTATCTCGTTTTTCTCAAAGATTCTAGAGAGGCTATGCGATTCGCGGAGCTCTGATGAAACTAAAACAAATACTATATAGCTAAGGACATATTTAGACAAATCTGAAGAGTTCTATGTATTTACATTACTTTGCGATTTTAAAAAAAGATTGTAATTATAATACAATCTCGTTTTTCTTAATGATTCTAGGGAGGTTATGCGATTCGCGGAGTATTAGTGAAACTAAAACTCATATCATATAGCTAAGAATACATATGAAAAATATACTAAAGAGTTATATGCATTTACATTACTTTGCGATTTCAAGAAAAACTTATAATTATTAAACGATCTCGTTTAGTGAAAGATTCATGAGAGGCTATGCGATTCGCGGAGCTCTGATGAAACTATAACAAATGCTATATATCTAAGGACATGTTTAGACAAATCTGAAGAGTTCTATGTATTTACATAACTTTGCGATTTTAAAAAAAAATTGCATTTATAATACAATCTTGTTTTTCTCAAAGGTTCTAGGGAGGCTATGCGATTCGCGGAGTTTTGGTGAAACTAAAACTTATATCATATAGCTAAGGATACATATAAAAAATATACTAAAGAGTTATATGCATTTACATTACTTTGCGATTTTAAGAAAAACTTATAATTATTAAACTATCTCGTTTTTCTCAAAGATTCTAGAGAGGCTATGCGATTCGCGGAGCTCTGATGAAACTAAAACAAATACTATATAGCTAAGAACATATTTAGACAAATCTAAAGAGTTCTATGTAATTCCATTACATTGCGATTAAAAAAAAAAATTTTATTTATAATACAATCTCGTTTTCCTCAAAGATTCTAGGGAGGGTATTCGATTCGCGGAGTTTTGGTGAAACTAAAACTCATATCACATAGCTAAGGATACATATGAAAAATATACTAAAGAGTTATATGCATTTACATTACTTTGCGATTTTAAGAAAAACTTATAATTATTAAACTATCTCGTTTTTCTCATCGATTCTAGGGAGGCTATTTGATTCTCGGAGCTCTGATGAAACTAAAACAAATACTATATAGCTAAGGACATATTTAGACAAATCTGAAGAGTTCTATGTATTTACATTACTTTGCGATTTTAAAAAAAGATTGTAATTATAATACCATCTCGTTTTTCTTAAAGATTCTAGGGAGGTTATGCGATTCGCGGAGTATTAGTGAAACTAAAACTCATATCATATAGCTAAGGATACATATAAAAAATATACTAAAGAGTTATATGCATTTACATTACTTTGCGATTTTAAGAAAAACTTATAATTATTAAACTATCTCGTTTTTCTCAAAGATTCTAGAGAGGCTATGCGATTCGCGGAGCTCTGATGAAACTAAAACAAATACTATATAGCTAAGGACATATTTAGACAAATCTGAAGAGTTCTATGTATTTACATTACTTTGCGATTTTAAAAAAAGATTGTAATTATAATACAATCTCGTTTTTCTTAATGATTCTAGGGAGGTTATGCGATTCGCGGAGTATTAGTGAAACTAAAACTCATATCATATAGCTAAGAATACATATGAAAAATATACTAAAGAGTTATATGCATTTACATTACTTTGCGATTTCAAGAAAAACTTATAATTATTAAACGATCTCGTTTAGTGAAAGATTCATGAGAGGCTATGCGATTCGCGGAGCTCTGATGAAACTATAACAAATGCTATATATCTAAGGACATGTTTAGACAAATCTGAAGAGTTCTATGTATTTACATAACTTTGCGATTTTAAAAAAAAATTGCATTTATAATACAATCTTGTTTTTCTCAAAGGTTCTAGGGAGGCTATGCGATTCGCGGAGTTTTGGTGAAACTAAAACTTATATCATATAGCTAAGGATACATATAAAAAATATACTAAAGAGTTATATGCATTTACATTACTTTGCGATTTTAAGAAAAACTTATAATTATTAAACTATCTCGTTTTTCTCAAAGATTCTAGAGAGGCTATGCGATTCGCGGAGCTCTGATGAAACTAAAACAAATACTATATAGCTAAGAACATATTTAGACAAATCTAAAGAGTTCTATGTAATTCCATTACATTGCGATTAAAAAAAAAAATTTTATTTATAATACAATCTCGTTTTCCTCAAAGATTCTAGGGAGGGTATTCGATTCGCGGAGTTTTGGTGAAACTAAAACTCATATCACATAGCTAAGGATACATATGAAAAATATACTAAAGAGTTATATGCATTTACATTACTTTGCGATGTTAAGAAAAACTTATAATTATTAAACTATCTCGTTTTTCTCATCGATTCTAGGGAGGCTATGCGATTCTCGGAGCTCTGATGAAACTAAAACAAATACTATATAGCTAAGGACATATTTAGACAAATCTGAAGAGTTCTATGTATTTACATTACTTTGCGATTTTAAAAAAAGATTGTAATTATAATACAATCTCGTTTTTCTTAAAGATTCCAGGGAGGTTATGCGATTCGCGGAGTATTAGTGAAACTAAAACTCATATCATATAGCTAAGAATACATATGAAAAATATACTAAAGAGTTAAATGCATTTACATTACTTTGTGATTTCAAGAAAAACTTATAATTATTAAACGATCTCGTTTAGTGAATGATTTATGAGAGGCTATGCGATTCGCGGAGCTCTGATGAAACTATAACAAATGCTATATATCTAAGGACATATTTAGAAAAATCTGAAGAGTTCTATGTATTTACATAACTTTGCGATTTTAAAAAAAAATTGCATTTATAATACAATCTTGTTTTTCTCAAAGGTTCTAGGGAGGCTATGCGGTTCGCGGAGTTTTGGTGAAACTAAAACTTATATCATATAGCTAAGGATACATATAAAAAATATACTAAAGAGTTATATGCATTTACATTACTTTGCGATTTCAAGAAAACCTTATAATTATTAAACTATCTCGTTTTTCTAAAAAGGTTCTAGAGAGGGTATGCGATTCGCGGAGCTCTGATGAAACTAAAACAAATACAATATAGCTAAGAACATATTTAGACAAATCTGAAGAGTTCTATGTATTTACATAACTTTGCGATTTTAAAAAAAAATTGCATTTATAATACAATCTTGTTTTTCTCAAAGGTTCTAGGGAGGCTATGCGGTTCGCGGAGTTTTGGTGAAACTAAAACTTATATCATATAGCTAAGGATACATATAAAAAATATACTAAAGAGTTATATGCATTTACATTACTTTGCGATTTCAAGAAAACCTTATAATTATTAAACTATCTTGTTTAGTCAAAGATTCTAGAGAGGCTATGCGATTCGCGGAGCTCTGATTAAACTAAAACAAATACTGTATAGCTAAGGACATATTTAGACAAATCTAAAGAGTTCTATGTATTTTCATTACTTTTCGATTTAAAAATATATATATATATATATATATATATATATATATATATATATATATATATATATATATATATAAAACAATCTTGTTTTTTTCTAATATTCGAGGAATACAAAGCGATTCGCAGAGTTCTGGTGTAACTAAAATCCAAACTATCGAGCTAAAGACATCTATAAACAATATTTGAAGAGCTATATGCATTTACATTACTTTGCGATTTCAAGAAAAACTTATTATTATTGAACTATCTCGTTTTTCTCAAAAATTCAAGAGAAGCTATGCGATTCGCGGAGTTTTGGTGAAACCAAAACTCATATCATATAGCTAAGGATACATATAAAAAATATACTAAATAGTTATATGCATTTACATTACTTTGCGATTTAAGAAAAACTTATCATTATTAAACTATCTCGTTTTTCTCAAAGATTCTAGAGAGGCTTTGCGATTCGCGGAGCTCTGATGAAACTAAAACAAATGCTATATATCTAAGGACATATTTAGAAAAATCTGAAGAGTTCTATGTATTTACATTACTTTGCGATTTAAAAAAAAAAATATAAAACAATCTCGTTTTCCTCAAAGATTCTAGGGAGGCTATCCGATTCGCGGAGTTTTGGTGAAACTGAGACCAATACTATCTATCTAAAGATATATATAAACAATAATTGAAGAGCTAGAGAGAGAGAATTTTTAAAATCGCAAAGTAATGTAAATACATAGAACTCTTCAGGTTTGTCTAAATATGTCCTTAGCTATATAGGATTTGTTTTAGTTTCATCAGGGCTCCGCGAATCGCATAGCCTCTCTAGAACCTTTGACTAAACGAGATTGTTTTATAATAATAAGTTTTTCTTGCATATAGCTCTTCAAATATTGTTTATATATGTCTTTAGCTGGATAGTATGGGTTTCTGTTTCACCAGAACTCTATTAATCGCTTTGTATCCCTCGAATATTAGAAAAAAAAAAGATTGTTTTATATATATTATTTTATTTTAAAAATCGCAAAGAAATTCAAATGCATATCTGATGAAACTAAAACAAATGCTATATATCTAAGGACATATTTAGACAAATCTGAAGAGTTCTATGTAATTACATTACTTTGCGATTTGAAAAAAAAATTGTAATTATAATACAATCTCGTTTTCCTCAAAGATTCTAGGGAGGCTATGCGATTCGCGGAGTTTTGGTGAAACTAAAACTCATATCACATAGTTAAGGATACATATGAAAAATATACTAAAGAGTTATATGCATTTACATTACTTTGCGATTTTAAGAAAAACTTATAATTATTAAACTATCTCGTTTTTCTCAAAGATTCTAGAGAGGCTATGCGATTCGCGGAGCTCTGATGAAACTAAAACAAATACTATATAGCTAAGAACATATTTAGACAAATCTAAAGAGTTCTATGTAATTCCATTACATTGCGATTTAAAAAAAAATTTTTATTTATAATACAATCTCGTTTTCCTCAAAGATTCTAGGGAGGGTATTCGATTCGCGGAGTTTTGGTGAAACTAAAACTCATATCACATAGCTAAGGATACATATGAAAAATATACTAAAGAGTTATATGCATTTACATTACTTTGCGATTTTAAGAAAAACTTATAATTATTAAACTATCTCGTTTTTCTCAAAGATTCTAGAGAGGCTATGCGATTCGCTGAGCTCTGATGAAACTAAAACAAATACTATATAGCTAAGGACATATTTAGACAAATCTGAAGAGTTCTATGTATTTACATTACTTTGCGATTTTAAAAAAAGATTGTAATTATAATACAATCTCGTTTTTCTTAAAGATTCTAGGGAGGTTATGCGATTCGCGGAGTATTAGTGAAACTAAAACTCATATCATATAGCTAAGAATACATATGAAAAATATACTAAAGAGTTATATGCATTTACATTACTTTGCGATTTCAAGAAAAACTTATAATTATTAAACGATCTCGTGTAGTGAAAGATTCATGAGAAGCTATGCGATTCGCGGAGCTCTGATGAAACTATAACAAATGCTATATATCTAAGGACATGTTTAGACAAATCTGAAGAGTTCTATGTATTTACATAACTTTGCGATTTTAAAAAAAAATTGCATTTATAATACAATCTTGTTTTTCTCAAAGGTTCTAGGGAGGCTATGCGATTCGCGGAGTTTTGGTGAAACTAAAACTTATATCATATAGCTAAGGATACATATAAAAAATATACTAAAGAGTTATATGCATTTACATTACTTTGCGATTTTAAGAAAAACTTATAATTATTAAACTATCTCGTTTTTCTCAAAGATTTTAGAGAGGCTATGCGATTCGCGGAGCTCTGATGAAACTAAAACAAATACTTTATAGCTAAGAACATATTTAGACAAATCTAAAGAGTTCTATGTAATTCCATAACATTGCGATTTAAAAAAAAAATTTTATTTATAATACAATCTCGTTTTCCTCAAAGATTCTAGGGAGGGTATTCGATTCGCGGAGTTTTGGTGAAACTAAAACTCATATCACATAGCTAAGGATCCATATGAAAAATATACTA
The DNA here is from genome assembly GCA_911387785.2 of Aelia acuminata. Lineage (NCBI taxonomy): Eukaryota > Metazoa > Arthropoda > Insecta > Hemiptera > Pentatomidae > Aelia > Aelia acuminata. Next base: position 1,775,627 of record CAJVQU020000010.1, read on the forward strand.
AAGAGTTATTTGCATTTACATTACTTTGCGATTTTAAGAAAAACTTATAATTATTAAACTATCTCGTTTTTCTCATCGATTCTAGGGAGGCTATGCGATTCTCGGAGCTCTGATGAAACTAAAACAAATACTATATAGCTAAGGACATATTTAGACAAATCTGAAGAGTTCTATGTATTTACATTACTTTGCGATTTTAAAAAAAGATTGTAATTATAATACAATCTCGTTTTTCTTAAAGATTCTAGGGAGGTTATGCGATTCGCGGAGTATTAGTGAAACTAAAACTCATATCATATAGCTAAGGATACATATAAAAAATATACTAAAGAGTTATATGCATTTACATTACTTTGCGATTTTAAAAAAAGATTGTAATTATAATACAATCTCGTTTTTCTTAAAGATTCTAGGGAGGTTATGCGATTCGCGGAGTATTAGTGAAACTAAAACTCATATCATATAGCTAAGAATACATATGAAAAATATACTAAAGAGTTATATGCATTTACATTACTTTGCGATTTCAAGAAAAACTTATAATTATTAAACGATCTCGTTTAGTGAAAGATTTATGAGAGGCTATGCGATTCGCGGTGCTCTGATGAAACTAAAACAAATACAATATAGCTAAGAACATATTTAGACAAATCTGAAGAGTTCTATGTATTTACATAACTTTGCGATTTTAAAAAAAAATTGCATTTATAATACAATCTCGTTTTTCTCAAAAATTCAAGAGAAGCTATGCGATTCGCGGAGTTTTGGTGAAACCAAAACTCATATCATATAGCTAAGGATACATATAAAAAATATACTAAATAGTTATATGCATTTACATTACTTTGCGATTTAAGAAAAACTTATAATTATTAAACTATCTCGTTTTCCTCAAAGATTCTAGAGTGGCTTTGCGATTCGCGGAGCTCTGATGAAACTAAAACAAATGCTATATATCTAAGGACATATTTAGACAAATCTGAAGAGTTCTATGTATTTACATAACTTTGCGATTTTAAAAAAAAATTGCATTTATAATACAATCTCGTTTTTCTCAAAAATTCAAGAGAAGCTATGCGATTCGCGGAGTTTTGGTGAAACCAAAACTCATATCATATAGCTAAGGATACATATAAAAAATATACTAAATAGTTATATGCATTTACATTACTTTGCGATTTAAGAAAAACTTATAATTATTAAACTATCTCGTTTTTCTCAAAGATTCTAGAGTGGCTTTGCGATTCGCGGAGCTCTGATGAAACTAAAACAAATGCTATATATCTAAGGACATATTTAGAAAAATCTGAAGAGTTCTATGTATTTACATTACTTTGCGATTTTAAAAATAATTGCATTTATAATACAATCTTTTTTTTTCTCAAAGGTTCTAGGGAGGCTATGCGATTCGCGGAGTATTGGTGAAACTAAAATTCATATCATATAGCTAAGGATACATATAAAAAATATACTAAAGAGTTATATGCATTTACATTACTTTGCGATTTTAAGAAAAACTTATAATTATTAAACTATCTCGTTTTTCTAAAAAGGTTCTAGAGAGGGTATGCGATTCGCGGAGCTCTGATGAAACTAAAACAAATACAATATAGCTAAGAACATATTTAGACAAATCTGAAGAGTTCTATGTATTTACATAACTTTGCGATTTTAAAAAAAAATTGCATTTATAATACAATCTCGTTTTTCTCAAAAATTCAAGAGAAGCTATGCGATTCGCGGAGTTTTGGTGAAACCAAAACTCATATCATATAGCTAAGGATACATATAAAAAATATACTAAATAGTTATATGCATTTACATTACTTTGCGATTTAAGAAAAACTTATAATTATTAAACTATCTCGTTTTTCTCAAAGATTCTAGAGAGGCTTTGCGATTCGCGGAGCTCTGATGAAACTAAAACAAATGCTATATATCTAAGGACATATTTAGAAAAATCTGAAGAGTTCTATGTATTTACATTACTTTGCGATTTAAAAAAAAAATATAAAACAATCTCGTTTTCCTCAAAGATTCTAGGGAGGCTATCCGATTCGCGGAGTTTTGGTGAAACTGAGACCAATACTATCTATCTAAAGATATATATAAACAATAATTGAAGAGCTAGAGAGAGAGAATTTTTAAAATCGCAAAGTAATGTAAATACATAGAACTCTTCAGGTTTGTCTAAATATGTCCTTAGCTGTATAGGATTTGTTTTAGTTTCATCAGGGCTCCGCGAATCGCATAGCCTCTCTAGAACCTTTGAGTAAACGAGATTGTTTTATAATAATAAGTTTTTCTTGCATATAGCTCTTCAAATATTGTTTATATATGTCTTTAGCTGGATAGTATGGGTTTCTGTTTCACCAGAACTCTGCGAATCGCTTTGTATCCCTCGAATATTAGAAAAAAACAAGATTGTTTTATATATATTATTTTTTTTTAAAAATCGCAAAGAAATTCAAATGCATATCTGATGAAACTAAAACAAATGCTATATATCTAAGGACATATTTAGACAAATCTGAAGAGTTCTATGTAATTACATTACTTTGCGATTTAAAAAAAAAATTGTAATTATAATACAATCTCGTTTTTCTCAAAGATTCTAGGGAGGCTATGCGATTCGCGGAGTTTTGGTGAAACTAAAACTCATATCACATAGCTAAGGATACATATGAAAAATATACTAAAGAGTTATATGCATTTACATTACTTTGCGATTTTAAGAAAAACTTATAATTATTAAACTATCTCGTTTTTCTCATCGATTCTAGGGAGGCTATGCGATTCTCGGAGCTCTGATGAAATTAAAACAAATACTATATAGCTAAGGACATATTTAGACAAATCTGAAGAGTTCTATGTATTTACATTACTTTGCGATTTTAAAAAAAGATTGTAATTATAATACAATCTCGTTTTTCTTAAAGATTCTAGGGAGGTTATGCGATTCGCGGAGTATTAGTGAAACTAAAACTCATATCATATAGCTAAGAATACATATGAAAAATATACTAAAGAGTTATATGCATTTACATTACTTTGCGATTTCAAGAAAAACTTATAATTATTAAACGATCTCGTTTAGTGAATGATTTATGAGAGGCTATGCGATTCGCGGAGCTCTGATGAAACTATAACAAATGCTATATATCTAAGGACATATTTAGAAAAATCTGAAGAGTTCTATGTATTTACATTACTTTGCGATTTTAAAAAAAAATTGCATTTATAATAAAATATTTTTTTTTCTCAAAGGTTCTAGGGAGGCTATGCGATTCGCGGAGTATTGGTGAAACTAAAACTCATATCATATAGCTAAGGATACATATAAAAAATATACTAAAGAGTTATATGCATTTACATTACTTTGCGATTTTAAGAAAAACTTATAATTATTAAACTATCTCGTTTTTCTAAAAAGGTTCTAGAGAGGGTATGCGATTCGCGGAGCTCTGATGAAACTAAAACAAATACAATATAGCTAAGAACATATTTAGACAAATCTGAAGAGTTCTATGTATTTACATAACTTTGCGATTTTAAAAAAAAATTGCATTTATAATACAATCTTGTTTTTCTCAAAGGTTCTAGGGAGGCTATGCGGTTCGCGGAGTTTTGGTGAAACTAAAACTTATATCATATAGCTAAGGATACATATAAAAAATATACTAAAGAGTTATATGCATTTACATTACTTTGCGATTTCAAGAAAACCTTATAATTATTAAACTATCTTGTTTAGTCAAAGATTCTAGAGAGGCTATGCGATTCGCGGAGCTCTGATTAAACTAAAACAAATACTGTATAGCTAAGGACATATTTAGACAAATCTAAAGAGTTCTATGTATTTTCATTACTTTTCGATTTAAAAATATATATATATATATATATATATATATATATATATATATATATATATAAAACAATCTTGTTTTTTTCTAATATTCGAGGAATACAAAGCGATTCGCAGAGTTCTGGTGTAACTAAAATCCAAACTATCGAGCTAAAGACATCTATAAACAATATTTGAAGAGCTATATGCATTTACATTACTTTGCGATTTCAAGAAAAACTTATTATTATTAAACTATCTCGTTTTTCTCAAAAATTCAAGAGAAGCTATGCGATTCCGTAGTTTTGGTGAAACCAAAACTCATATCATATAGCTAAGGATACATATAAAAAATATACTAAATAGTTATATGCATTTACATTACTTTGCGATTTAAGAAAAACTTATAATTATTAAACTATCTCGTTTTTCTCAAAGATTCTAGAGGCTTTGCGATTCGCGGAGCTCTGATGAAACTAAAACAAATGCTATATATCTAAGGACATATTTAGAAAAATCTGAAGAGTTCTATGTATTTACATTACTTTGCGATTTTAAAAAAAAATTGCATTTATAATACAATCTCGTATTTCTCAAAAATTCAAGAGAAGCTATGCGATTCGCGGAGTTTTGGTGAAACCAAAACTCATATCATATAGCTATGGATACATATAAAAAATATACTAAATAGTTATATGCATTTACATTACTTTGCGATTTAAGAAAAACTTATAATTATTAAACTATCTCGTTTTTCTCAAAGATTCTAGAGAGGCAGTGTATTATAGAGATTCTAGAGAGGCAGTGTATTATAGAGATTATAGAGAGGTAATGTAAATACATAGAACTCTTCAGGTTTGTCTAAATATGTCCTTAGCTATATAGGATTTGTTTTAGTTTCATCAGGGCTCCGCGAATCGCATAGCCTCTCTAGAACCTTTGACTAAACGAGATTGTTTTATAATAATAAGTTTTTCTTGCATATAGCTCTTCAAATATTGTTTATATATGTCTTTAGCTGGATAGTATGGGTTTCTGTTTCACCAGAACTCTGCGAATCGCTTTGTATCCCTCGAATATTAGAAAAAAACAAGATTGTTTTATATATATTATTTTTTTTTAAAAATCGCAAAGAAATTCAAATGCATATCTGATGAAACTAAAACAAATGCTATATATCTAAGGACATATTTAGACAAATCTGAAGAGTTCTATGTAATTACATTACTTTGCGATTTAAAAAAAAAATTGTAATTATAATACAATCTCGTTTTCCTCAAAGATTCTAGGGAGGCTATGCGATTCGCGGAGTTTTGGTGAAACTAAAACTCATATCACATAGCTAAGGATACATATGAAAAATATACTAAAGAGTTATATGCATTTACATTACTTTGCGATTTTAAGAAAAACTTATAATTATTAAACTATCTCGTTTTTCTCATCGATTCTAGGGAGGCTATGTGATTCTCGGAGCTCTGATGAAACTAAAACAAATACTATATAGCTAAGGACATATTTAGACAAATCTGAAGAGTTCTATGTATTTACATTACTTTGCGATTTTAAAAAAAGATTGTAATTATAATACAATCTCGTTTTTCTTAAAGATTCTAGGGAGGTTATGCGATTCGCGGAGTATTAGTGAAACTAAAACTCATATCATATAGCTAAGAATACATATGAAAAATATACTAAAGAGTTATATGCATTTACATTACTTTGCGATTTCAAGAAAAACTTATAATTATTAAACGATCTCGTTTAGTGAATGATTTATGAGAGGCTATGCGATTCGCGGAGCTCTGATGAAACTATAACAAATGCTATATATCTAAGGACATATTTAGAAAAATCTGAAGAGTTCTATGTATTTACATTACTTTGCGATTTTAAAAAAAAAATTGCATTTATAATACAATATTTTTTTTTCTCAAAGGTTCTAGGGAGGCTATGCGATTCGCGGAGTATTGGTGAAACTAAAACTCATATCATATAGCTAAGGATACATATAAAAAATATACTAAAGAGTTATATGCATTTACATTACTTTGCGATTTTAAGAAAAACTTATAATTATTAAACTATCTCGTTTTTCTAAAAAGGTTCTAGAGAGGGTATGCGATTCGCGGAGCTCTGATGAAACTAAAACAAATACAATATAGCTAAGAACATATTTAGACAAATCTGAAGAGTTCTATGTATTTACATAACTTTGCGATTTTAAAAAAAAATTGCATTTATAATACAATCTTGTTTTTCTCAAAGGTTCTAGGGAGGCTATGCGGTTCGCGGAGTTTTGGTGAAACTAAAACTTATATCATATAGCTAAGGATACATATAAAAAATATACTAAAGAGTTATATGCATTTACATTACTTTGCGATTTCAAGAAAACCTTATAATTATTAAACTATCTTGTTTAGTCAATGATTCTAGAGAGGCTATGCGATTCGCGGAGCTCTGATTAAACTAAAACAAATACTGTATAGCTAAGGACATATTTAGACAAATCTAAAGAGTTCTATGTATTTTCATTACTTTTCGATTTAAATATATATATATATATATATATGTGGTGCTTTGCAACTCATATGACTTTTTTAACATGTGTTGTTAATATTACATTCTAAATATTGTGTTATTGTGAAAATAAAAATGTTCTGAGTTAATTCTCATTATTAAAAGGTTCAATTATTTTTACAATATTGTGGTTTAAGACCATACATCAACCACAGTGGTGACCACCGATTTGGACAGCTACAATCTGTAAGTTGAAGACTTTAGATATTTTCATTTATAATGTGTGATTCCGAGAACACGGAGACAAGGCCCCAACGTAGCAGTTATGAAGAAATCAGCCGGGTATCAATTAAAATTCCACCTATTTGGCGAAAAAACATCAAGATCTGGAAAATGCAGGTGGAAGCTCAATTTTACAATTATAAAATAACCTCCGAATTAACTAAATTTAATTATGTTTTAGCTTCATTGGATTCAGACGTCGCGGAGCTAATCGCAGATTTTTTAGGTAAGGAACTTTCTACAACCCCATATACTCATCTTATGGAAAGGCTGCAACGCGAATTCGAAGAATCTGAAGGACGGAAGGTAACCAAATTACTTACTGAAATAGATCTTGGAGACAAACGGCCCAGTCAGTTGTTACGCGAAATGCGTACCCTTGCTGGTTCGCAAGTCAATGATGATTTTCTAAAAACTATTTTCATGCAACGTCTCCCAGTTAATTTGAGATCCATATTAGCCTCTAGCAATGACACACTAGACAACACTGCCATTATGGCCGACAGGATTCTCGACTACACACATTCCTCGCCTAACATAACCTCTATAAATAATAATCCTTCCCGTAGTTCATCTTCTAGCATCTTACCCACTGATAGTCTATCGCGTTTAGAATCACAAATTGCCGAATTAATCGCTGCTATTAGTAGCTTATCTGCTGCAGGTCGTTCACGTTCGCGCTCTCGTTCACGATCCCGCCCTTCCTCTAGTGGTCCTCTTTGCTGGTATCACCGTAAATTTCGTGAAAAAGCCACAAAATGTAACCAACCTTGCTCTTATAAACAAACATCTCCTTCTAAATCGGAAAACGAGTAGGCCACTCTCTTGAGATGGCGCAGGAGAGCACAGGCCAAATACTTACACGCCGTCTGTTCGTCACGGATATTCCTACTGGAACACAATACCTTGTGGATTCCGGGGCAGATATTTCTGTCGTTCCTTCCTCTCCCCAAATGCGACCAACCAAACGGGTACTCTTTGCGGCTAATGGAACGCCTATAAACACTTATGGTGAGCGTCTAATTAACCTCAATATAGGTACGAGACGTTCTTATTGTTGGCCTTTCACAATCGCTAAAGTTCAGGCTCCTATTATTGGAGCTGATTTTTTAAATCATTTTGGACTATTAATTGATCTAAAAAATAGGCGGCTTATTGACAATACAACACAGCTATCTACTTCTACATTGACTACGGTTAACTCACCCGAGAGTGAAATTCACTTATTAGATCCGCTTAGCAAATACACTGAACTACTTCAAAAGTTCCCAACATTACTGCGCGAAGATCCAAATTTCTGTGCCACGGATATAAAATATTTTCATAGCATTAAGACAACCGTTCCACCCGTTGTTGCTAGGCCCAGACGTCTACCTCGCACAAAATTGGAACAGGCTAAATTAGAATTTCAAAAAATGATCGACTTGGGAATATGTAGGCCCTCCAAAAGTCCATGGTCGAGTCCCTTACATATGGTAGCCAAAAAAGATGGTTCATGGAGGCCTTGCGGCGATTATAGGGCACTTAATGCCATAACAGTTCCCGACCGCTACCCTATACCATATTTAAACGATTTTAACTCCAGACTCGCCGGTAAGACTTTCTTTTCTAAAATCGATTTAGTTCGCGCCTACCACCATATTCCGATTGCACCAGAAGATGTACATAAAACAGCTGTGATTACCCCTTTCGGATTATTTGAGTTTCTAAAGATGCCTTTTGGATTGAGAAATGCCGCTCAATCTTTCCAGAGATACATCGATAGCATTTTACGAGATTTAGATTTTGTTTTTTGTTATTTAGATGACATTCTCGTGTTTTCAAATGATGAAGAACAACATATTTGTCATCTCACCTCACTATTCAGGCGCTTGAACGAATACCGCATAAACATTAATATAGCAAAATGTGAATTCGGGATAACAAAAATTTCGTTTTTAGGTTACTCTGTATCTGTCGAGGGTATTGAGCCGTTACCTGATCGAGTTGACAAGATCGTCTCGTACAAACAACCTAAAACCATTGCCGATCTCAGACGTTTTCTTGGGTTAATAAATTTCTACAGAAGATCGTTGCCTGCAACCGCCGAAACGCAACAGCTGTTATTTAACCTTTGCAAAGATACGCGCAAAAATGATAAACGCAACGTGGAATGGACTCCTGAGGCTTTGTGTGCTTTTGAGAAACTTAAAACTCAAATCACAAACGCAACACTCTTAGCCCACCCATCAGACGACTTACCATTAGCGCTTCTCGTTGATGCTTCAGATTATGCAGTTGGATCGTCGCTCAACCAACTTCGTAACGGTGTTTTAGAACCACTTGGGTTCTTTTCAAAATCATTAACAGACACTCAAAAGCGGTATAGTACGTATGATAGAGAGTTACTCGCCGCATATATGTCCGTTAAACACTTTCGTTACATATTAGAAGGTAGGGATTTTGTATTATACACGGATCATAGGCCTCTGACATACGCGTTTAAGCAACGGCTCGACAAGGCTTCCCCACGCCAATTACGACAATTGGATTTCATAGGGCAGTTCACCACAAACCTCCAGTACCTTCCTGGCAAATCCAACACTCCGGCCGACTTCTTTTCTCGCCTATCCGCTATATCTGTTCCATCCGTGATTTCCTTTGACGACGTAGCGAAACTACAAAGTACGGACGAGGAACTACAACAGCTAAAGGCTAATAAAAATTGTTCCCTTAAATTTGCACCAATCGCATTACCATCAGGAGCAGAATTGATAGTAGACACATCTACAAGTCGTTTGAGGCCTTACTTACCGCTAGCATTTCGGAAACCAGCTTTCGACTCTCTCCATAACATGGCACACCCTGGAATAAAAGCGTCCATCGAGCTCGCCAAACAACGATATGTGTGGCCTTCCCTTAAAAAAGATGTCAGACTATGGGCTAAAACATGTATGGGTTGTCAACGTTCAAAAGTTACCAAACATATTTTTAGCGAAATAGGTACCTACGAACCAGCCAATAATAGATTTTCTCACCTAAATCTGGATATTGTTGGTCCTCTGCCACCTTCCGATGGGTATATCTATTTACTAACAATCATTGACCGTTTTTCTAGCTGGACGGAGGCAATACCTTTAAAGGACATTTCAGCGGAATCAGTCGCACGGTCTCTCTTATTTTCATGGATCGCCAGGTTTGGAGTTCCATCTAAGATTACGACAGATCGTGGCAGACAATTTGATTGCTCACTCTTCGCCCACTTAACCAATCTTCTGGGCATCCAACATTGTAAAACTACGGCATATCATCCTGCGTCTAATGGCAAAATAGAAAGATGGCATCGGCAGCTTAAGTCATCCCTACGTGCTCAGCTGGTAAATGACTGGATTACCAAACTACCCACAGTTCTTCTTGGTCTACGTTCCCTCTTGGTACCTCACCTCCAAGCGACACCAGCGTCAATAGTGTACGGAGAACCTTTGAGACTACCAGCAGACTTCTTCGAAGATGGAGCACCATCAAATGACCTACCTATGCTGGTACATAAATTAAAGGAACACATCAAAGCGCTTAGACCGGTAATTACAAGCCATCACTCAGCTAAGCGACCCTACATTCACCAGAATATTAAAAAAACCTCCCATGTTTTCGTGCGACAAGACGCTGTGAGAAAACCCTTACAACCTATTTATGAAGGACCATTTAAGGTAATTTCACGAACAGACAAATTCTTTGATCTTGAAACTCCGAGGGGCACGACAAGGATCTCTATTGACCGCCTTAAACCGGCATATTTGTTATCGGAGGACGGAACATCGCACCACCACCAGCAACAGAATCCAACAACAGAGGAATCCCAACAGAATTCATCTGCTGCTCCTGTTTTTAAAGCAACTTCGCCTCCCAAGAACAACCGAACACGTTCAGGACGCAGAGTAACATTTCCATCAAAGTTTCTCTCCGTTATCACTGGGGAGGGAGTATGTGGTGCTTTGCAACTCATATGACTTTTTTAACATGTGTTGTTAATATTACATTCTAAATATTGTGTTATTGTGAAAATAAAAATGTTCTGAGTTAATTCTCATTATTAAAAGGTTCAATTATTTTAACAATATTGTGGTTTAAGACCGTACATCAACCACATATATATATATATATATATATATATATATATATATATATATATATATATATAAAACAATCTTGTTTTTTTCTAATATTCGAGGAATACAAAGCGATTCGCAGAGTTCTGGTGTAACTAAAATCCAAACTATCGAGCTAAAGACATCTATAAACAATATTTGAAGAGCTATATGCATTTACATTACTTTGCGATTTCAAGAAAAACTTATTATTATTAAACTATCTCGTTTTTCTCAAAAATTCAAGAGAAGCTATGCGATTCGCGGAGTTTTGGTGAAACCAAAACTCATATCATATAGCTAAGGATACATATAAAAAATATACTAAATAGTTATATGCATTTACATTACTTTGCGATTTAAGAAAAACTTATAATTATTAAACTATCTCGTTTTTCTCAAAGATTCTAGAGAGGCTTTGCGATTCGCGGAGCTCTGATGAAACTAAAACAAATGCTATATATCTAAGGACATATTTAGAAAAATCTGAAGAGTTCTATGTATTTACATTACTTTGCGATTTAAAAAAAAAATATAAAACAATCTCGTTTTCCTCAAAGATTCTAGGGAGGCTATCCGATTCGCGGAGTTTTGGTGAAACTGAGACCAATACTATCTATCTAAAGATATATATAAACAATAATTGAAGAGCTAGAGAGAGAGAATTTTTAAAATCGCGAAGTAATGTAAATACATAGAACTCTTCAGGTTTGTCTAAATATGTCCTTAGTTTCATCAGGGCTCCGCGAATCGCATAGCCTCTCTAGAACCTTTGACTAAACGAGATTGTTTTATAATAGTAAGTTTTTCTTGCATATAGCTCTTCAAATATTGTTTATATATGTCTTTAGCTGGATAGTATGGGTTTCTGTTTCACCAGAACTCTGCGAATCGCTTTGTATCCCTCGAATATTAGAAAAAAACAAGATTGTTTTATATATATTATTTTTTTTTAAAAATCGCAAAGAAATTCAAATGCATATCTGATGAAACTAAAACAAATGCTATATATCTAAGGACATATTTAGACAAATCTGAAGAGTTCTATGTAATTACATTACTTTGCGATTTAAAAAAAAAATTGTAATTATAATACAATCTCGTTTTCCTCAAAGATTCTAGGGAGGCTATGCGATTCGCGGAGTTTTGGTGAAACTAAAACTCATATCACATAGCTAAGGATACATATGAAAAATATACTAAAGAGTTATATGCATTTACATTACTTTGCGATTTTAAGAAAAACTTATAATTATTAAACTATCTCGTTTTTCTCAAAGATTCTAGAGAGGCTATGCGATTCGCGGAGTATTAGTGAAACTAAAACTCATATCATATAGCTAAGAATACATATGAAAAATATACTAAAGAGTTATATGCATTTACATTACTTTGCGATTTCAAGAAAAACTTATAATTATTAAACGATCTCGTTTAGTGAAAGATTTATGAGAGGCTATGAGATTCGCGGAGCTCTGATGAAACTATAACAAATGCTATATATCTAAGGACATGTTTAGACAAATCTGAAGAGTTCTATGTATTTACATAACTTTGCGATTTTAAAAAAAAATTGCATTTATAATACAATCTTGTTTTTCTCAAAGGTTCTAGGGAAGCTATGCGATTCGCGGAGTTTTGGTGAAACTAAAACTTATATCATATAGCTAAGGATACATATAAAAAATATACTAAAGAGTTATATGCAATTACATTACTTTGCGATTTTAAGAAAAACTTATAATTATTAAACGATCTCGTTTAGTGAAAGATTTATGAGAGGCTATGCGATTCGCGGAGCTCTGATGAAACTATAACAAATGCTATATATCTAAGGACATATTTAGAAAAATCTGAAGAGTTCTATGTATTTACATTACTTTGCGATTTTAAAAAAAAAATTGCATTTATAATACAATCTTTTTTTTTCTCAAAGGTTCTAGGGAGGCTATGCGATTCGCGGAGTATTGGTGAAACTAAAACTCATATCATATAGCTAAGGATACATATAAAAAATATACTAAAGAGTTATATGCATTTACATTACTTTGCGATTTTAAGAAAAACTTATAATTATTAAACTATCTCGTTTTTCTATAAAGGTTCTAGAGAGGGTATGCGATTCGCGGAGCTCTGATGAAACTAAAACAAATACAATATAGCTAAGAACATATTTAGACAAATCTGAAGAGTTCTATGTATTTACATAACTTTGCGATTTTAAAAAAAAATTGCATTTATAATACAATCTTGTTTTTCTCAAAGGTTCTAGGGAGGCTATGCGGTTCGCGGAGTTTTGGTGAAACTAAAACTTATATCATATAGCTAAGGATACATATAAAAAATATACTAAAGAGTTATATGCATTTACATTACTTTGCGATTTCAAGAAAACCTTATAATTATTAAACTATCTTGTTTAGTCAAAGATTCTAGAGAGGCTATGCGATTCGCGGAGCTCTGATTAAACTAAAACAAATACTGTATAGCTAAGGAAATATTTAGACAAATCTAAAGAGTTCTATGTATTTTCATTACTTTTCGATTTAAAAATATATATATATATATATATATATATATATATATATATATATATATATATAAAACAATCTTGTTTTTTTCTAATATTCGAGGAATACAAAGCGATTCGCAGAGTTCTGGTGTAACTAAAATCCAAACTATCGAGCTAAAGACATCTATAAACAATATTTGAAGAGCTATATGCATTTACATTACTTTGCTATTTCAAGAAAAACTTATTATTATTAAACTATCTCGTTTTTCTCAAAAATTCAAGAGAAGCTATGCGATTCCGTAGTTTTGGTGAAACCAAAACTCATATCATATAGCTAAGGATACATATAAAAAATATACTAAATAGTTATATGCATTTACATTACTTTGCGATTTAAGAAAAACTTATAATTATTAAACTATCTCGTTTTTCTCAAAGATTCTAGAGGCTTTGCGATTCGCGGAGCTCTGATGAAACTAAAACAAATGCTATATATCTAAAGACATATTTAGAAAAATCTGAAGAGTTCTATGTATTTACATTACTTTGCGATTTAAAAAAAAAATATAAAACACTCTCGTTTTCCTCAAAGATTCTAGGGAGGCTATCCGATTCGCGGAGTTTTGGTGAAACTGAGACCAATACTATCTATCTAAAGATATATATAAACAATAATTGAAGAGCTAGAGAGAGAGAATTTTTAAAATCGCAAAGTAATGTAAATACATAGAACTCTTCAGGTTTGTCTAAATATGTCCTTAGCTATATAGGATTTGTTTTAGTTTCATCAGGGCTCCGCGAATCGCATAGTCTCTCTAGAACCTTTGACTAAACGAGATTGTTTTATAATAATAAGTTTTTCTTGCATATAGCTCTTCAAATATTGTTTATATATGTCTTTAGCTGGATAGTATGGGTTTCTGTTTCACCAGAACTCTGCGAATCGCTTTGTATCCCTCGAATATTAGAAAAAAACAAGATTGTTTTATATATATTATTTTTTTTTAAAAATCGCAAAGAAATTCAAATGCATATCTGATGAAACTAAAACAAATGCTATATATCTAAGGACATATTTAGACAAATCTGAAGAGTTCTATGTAATTACATTACTTTGCGATTTAAAAAAAAAAATTGTAATTATAATACAATCTCGTTTTCCTCAAAGATTCTAGGGAGGCTATGCGATTCGCAGAGTTTTGGTGAAACTAAAACTCATATCACATAGCTAAGGATATATATGAAAAATATACTAAAGAGTTCTATGTATTTACATTACTTTGCGATTTTAAAAAAATATTGTAATTATAATACAATCTCGTTTATCTCAAAGATTCTAGGGAGGTTATGCGATTCGCGGAGTTTTGGTGAAACTAACACTCATATCATATAGCTAAGAAAACATATGAAAAATATACTAAAGAGTTATATGCATATACATTACTTTGCGATTTCAAGATAAACTTATAATTATTAAGCTATCTCGTTTTTCTCAAAGATTCTAGGGAGGTTATGCGATCCGCGGAGCTCTGATGTAACTAAAACAAATCCTATATAGCTAAGGACATATTTAGACAAATCTGAAGAGTTCTATGTATTTACATTACTTTGCGATTTAAAAAAAAAAAAAAAAAAATTATAAAATAATCTCGTACTTTTCTAATATTTGAGGGATACAAAGCGATTCGCGGAGTTCTGGTGAAACTGAGACCAATACTATCTAGCTAAAGATATATATAAACAATAATTGAAGAGCTATATGCATTTGAATTTCTTTGCGATTTTAAAAAAAAAAAAAATAATTATAAAACAATCTTGTTTTTCTCAAAGATTCTAGAGAAGCTATGCGATTCGCGGAGTTTTGTTGAAACTAAAACTCATATCATATAGCTAAGGATACATATGAAAAATATACTAAAGAGTTATATGCATTTACATTACTTTGCGATTTTAAGAAAAACTTATAATTATTAAACTATCTCGTTTTTCTCAAAGATTCTAGAGAGGCTATGCGATTCGCGGAGCTCTGATGAAACTAAAACAAATGCTATATAGCTAAGGAGATATTTAGACAAATCTGAAGGGTTATATGTATTTACATTACTTTGCGATTTCAAGAAAAACATATAATTATTAAACTATCTCGTTTTTATCTATCTATTTTATTTTAAAGATTCTAGAGAGGCTATGCGATTCGCGGAGCACTGATGAAACTAAAACAAATGCTATATATCTAAGGACATATTTAGAAAAATCTGAAGAGTTCTATGTATTTACATTACTATTCGATTTAAAATATATATATATATATATATATATATATATATATATATATATATATAAAACAATCTTGTTTTTTTCTAATATTCGAGGGATACAAAGCGATTCGCAGAGTTCTGGTGAAACTGAAACCCATACTATCTAGCTAAAGACATATATAAACAATATTTGAAGAGCAATGTGCATTTACATAACTTTGCGATTTCAAGAAAAACTTGTTATTATAAAACAATCTGTTTTTTTTTAAATATTCGAGGGATACAAAGCGATTCGCGGAGTTCTGGTGGAACTGAAACCCATACTATCTAGCTAAAGACATATATAAACAATATTGAAGAGCTATGTGCATTTGAATTTCTTTGCCATTGGTAAAAAAAAATAAAAATTATAAAACAATCTCGTTTTTCTCAAAGATTCTAGAGAAACTATGCGATTCGCGGAGTTTTGGTGAAACTAAAACTCATATCATATAGCTAAGAATACATATGAAAAATGTACTAAAGAGTTTTATGCATTTACATTACTTTGCGATTTTAAGAAAAACTTATAATTATTAAACTAAATATTTTTTCTTAAAGATTCAGGAGAGGCTATGCGATTCGCGGAGCTCTGATGAAACTAAAAAAAATACTATGTAGCTAAGGACATATTTAGACAAATCTGAAGAGTTCTATGTATTTACATTACTTTGCGATTTTAAAAAAAAATTGAAATTATAATACAAACTCGTTTTCCTCAAAGATTCTAGGGAGGCTATGCGATTCGCGGAGTTTTGGTAAAACTAAAACTCATATAATATAGCTAAGGATACATATAAAAAATATACTAAAGAGTTATATGCATTTACATTACTTTGCGATTTTAAGAAAACCTTATAATTATTAAACTATCTCGTTTAGTCAAAGATTCTAGAGAAGCTATGCGATTCGCGGAGCTCTGATGAAACTAAAACAAATGCTATATATCTATGGACATATTTAGTAAAATCTGAAGAGTTCTATGTATTTACAATACTTTTCGATTTAAAAAAAAAAAAAAAAAATATAAAACAATCTTGTTTTTTCTAATATTCGAGGGATACAAAGCGATTCGCAGAGTTCTGGTGAAACTGAAACCCATACTATCTAGCTAAAGACATATATAAACAATATTTGAAGAGCAATATGCATTTGAATTTCTTTGCCATTGGTAAAAAAAATAATAATTATAAAACAATCTCGTTTTTCTCAAAGATTCTAGAGAAGCTATGCGATTCGCGGAGTTTTGGTGAAACTAATACTCATATCATATAGCTAAGGATACATATAAAAAATATACTAAAGAGTTATATGCATTTACATTACTTTGCGATTTTAAGAAAAACTAATAATTATTAAACTATCTCGTTTTTCTCAAAGATTCTAGAGAAGCTATGCGATTCGCGGAGTTTTGGTGAAACTAAAACTCATATCATATAGCTAAGGATACATATAAAAAATATACTAAAGAGCTATATGCATTTACATTACTTTGCGATTTTAAGAAAAACTTATAATTATTAAACTATCTCGTTTTTCTCAAAGATTCTAGAGAGGCTTTGCGATTCGCGGAGCTCTGATGAAACTAAAACAAATGCTATATATCTAAGGACATATTTAGACAAATCTGAAGAGTTCTATGTATTTACATAACTTTGCGATTTTAAAAAAAAATTGCATTTATTATACAATCTTGTTTTTCTCAAAGGTTCTAGGGAGGCTATGCGATTCGCGGAGTTTTGGTAAAACTAAAACTCATATAATATAGCTAAGGATACATATAAAAAATATACTAAAGAGTTATATGCATTTACATTACTTTTCGATTTTAAGAAAAACTTATAATTATTAAACTATCTCGTTTTTCTCAAAGATTCTAGAGAAGCTATGCGATTCGCGGAGTTTTGGTGAAACTAAAACAAATGCTATATATCTAAGGACATATTTAGAAAAATCTGAAGAGTTCTATGTATTTACATTACTTTTCGATTTAAAAAAAAAAAATATATATATATATAAAGCAATCTTGTTTTTTTCTAATATTCGAGGGATACAAAGCGATTCGCAGAGTTCTGGTGAAACTGAAACCCATACTATCTAGCTAAAGACATATATAAACAATATTTGAAGAGCAATATGCATTTGAATTTCTTTGCCATTGGTAAAAAAAATAATAATTATAAAACAATCTCGTTTTTCTCAAAGATTCTAGAGAAGCTATGCGATTCGCGGAGTTTTGGTGAAACTAATACTCATATCATATAGCTAAGGATACATATAAAAAATATACTAAAGAGTTATATGCATTTACATTACTTCGCGATTTTAAG
Source organism: Aelia acuminata (assembly GCA_911387785.2). NCBI lineage: Eukaryota > Metazoa > Arthropoda > Insecta > Hemiptera > Pentatomidae > Aelia > Aelia acuminata. The sequence continues at coordinate 1,793,545 of CAJVQU020000010.1, forward strand.
AAAAACTAATAATTATTAAACTATCTCGTTTTTCTCAAAGATTCTAGAGAAGCTATGCGATTCGCGGAGTTTTGGTGAAACCAAAACTCATATCATATAGCTAAGGATACATATAAAAAATATACTAAAGAGCTATATGCATTTACATTACTTTGCGATTTTAAGAAAAACTTATAATTATTAAACTATCTCGTTTTTCTCAAAGATTCTAGAGAGGCTTTGCGATTCGCGGAGCTCTGATGAAACTAAAACAAATGCTATATATCTAAGGACATATTTAGACAAATCTGAAGAGTTCAATGTATTTACATAACTTTGCGATTTTAAAAAAAAATTGCATTTATTATACAATCTTGTTTTTCTCAAAGGTTCTAGGGAGGCTATGCGATTCGCGGAGTTTTGGTAAAACTAAAACTCATATAATATAGCTAAGGATACATATAAAAAATATACTAAAGAGTTATATGCATTTACATTACTTTGCGATTTCAAGAAAACCTTATAATTATTAAACTATCTTGTTTACTCAAAGATTCTAGAGAGGCTATGCGATTCGCGGAGCTCTGATTAAACTAAAACAAATACTATATAGCTAAGGACATATTTAAACAAATCTAAAGAGTTCTATGTATTTTCATTACTTTTCGATTTAAAAAAAAAAAAAATATATATATATATATATATATATATATATATATATATATATATAAAACAATCTTGTTTTTTTCTAATATTCGAGGAATACAAAGCGATTCGCAGAGTTCTGGTGAAACTGAAACCCAAACTATCGAGCTAAAGACATCTATAAACAATATTTGAAGAGCTATATGCATTTACATTACTTTGCGATTTCAAGAAAACCTTATTATTATTAAACTATCTCGTTTTTCTCAAAAATTCAAGAGAAGCTATGCGATTCGCGGAGTTTTGGTGAAACCAAAACTCATATCATATAGCTAAGGATACATATAAAAAATATACTAAAGAGTTATATGCATTTACATTACTTTGCGATTTTAAGAAAAACTTATAATTATTAAACTATCTCGTTTTTCTATAAAGGTTCTAGAGAGGGTATGCAATTCGCGGAGCTCTGATGAAACTAAAAAAAATACAATATAGCTAAGAACATATTTAGACAAATCTGAAGAGTTCTATGTATTTACATAACTTAGCGATTTTAAAAAAAAATTGCATTTATAATACAATCTTGTTTTTCTCAAAGGTTCTAGGGAGGCTATGCGATTCGCGGAGTTTTGGTGAAACTAAAACTCATATCATATAGCTAAGGATACATATAAAAAATATACTAAAGAGTTATATGCATTTACATTACTTTGCGATTTCAAGAAAACCTTATAATTATTAAACTATCTTGTTTAGTCAAAGATTCTAGAGAGGCTATGCGATTCGCGGAGCTCTGATTAAACTAAAACAAATACTATATAGCTAAGGACATATTTAGACAAATCTAAAGAGTTCTATGTATTTTTATTACTTTTCGATTTAAAAATATATATATATATATATATAAAACAATCTTGTTTTTTTCTAATATTCGAGGAATACAAAGCGATTCGCAGAGTTCTGGTGAAACTGAAACCCAAACTATCGAGCTAAAGACATCTATAAACAATATTTGAAGAGCTATATCCATTTACATTACTTTGCGATTTCAAGAAAAACTTATTATTATTAAACTATCTCGTTTTTCTCAAAAATTCAAGAGAAGCTATGCGATTCGCGGAGTTTTGGTGAAACCAAAACTCATATCATATAGCTAAGGATACATATAAAAAATATACTAAAGAGTTATATGCATTTACATTACTTTGCGATTTTAAGAAAAACTTATAATTATTAAACTATCTCGTTTTTCTCAAAGATTCTAGAGAGGCTTTGCGATTCGCGGAGCTCTGATGAAACTAAAACAAATGCTATATATCTAAGGACATATTTAGACAAATCTGAAGAGTTCTATGTATTTACATTACTTTGCGATTATAAAAAAAAATTGTAATTATAATACAATCTCGTTTTTACTAATATTTGAGGGATACAAAGCGATTCGCAGAGTTATGGTGAAACTGAGACCCATACTATCTAGCTAAAGATATACATAAACAATATTTGAAGAGCTATATGCATTTAAATTTCTTTGCGATTTTTAAAAAAAAAAAATAATTATAAAACAATCTCGTTTTTCTCAAAGATTCTAGAAAAGCTATGCGATTCGCGGAGTTTTGGTGAAACTAAAACTCATATCATATAGCTAAGGATACGTATAAAAAATAAACTAAAGAGTTATATGCATTTACATTACTTTGCGATTTTAAGAAAAACTTATAATTATTAAACTATCTCGTTTTTCTCAAAGATTCTAGAGAGGCTATGCGATTCGCAGAGCTCAGATGAAACTAAAACAAACACTATATAGCTAAGAACATATTTAGACAAATCTAAAGAGTTCTATGTAATTCCATTACTTTGCGATTTAAAAAAAAAATTTTATTTATAATACAATCTCGTTTTCCTCAAAGATTCTAGGGAGGGTATTCGATTCGCGGAGTTTTGGTGAAACTAAAACTCATATCACATAGCTAAGGATACATATGAAAAATATACTAAAGAGTTATATGCATTTACATTACTTTTCGATTTTAAGAAAAACTTATAATTATTAAACTATCTCGTTTTTCTCATCGATTCTAGGGAGGCTATGCGATTCTCGGAGCTCTGATGAAACTAAAACAAATACTATATAGCTAAGGACATATTTAGACAAATCTGAAGAGTTCTATGTATTTACATTACTTTGCGATTTTAAAAAAAGATTGTAATTATAATACAATCTCGTTTTTCTTAAAGATTCTAGGGAGGTTATGCGATTCGCGGAGTATTAGTGAAACTAAAACTCATATCATATAGCAATATCATATCATATGCATATGCATGATATGATTGAAATCGCAAAGTAATGGAATTACATAGAACTCTTTAGATTTGTCTAAATATGTTCTTAGCTATATAGTATTTGTTTTAGTTTCATCAGAGCTCCGCGAATCGCATAGCCTCTCTAGAATCTTTGAGAAAAACGAGATAGTTTAATAATTATAAGTTTTTCTTAAAATCGCAAAGTAATGTAAATGCATATAATTCTTTAGAATATTTTTTATATGTATCCTTAGCTATATGATATGAGTTTTAGTTTCACCAAAACTCCGTGAATCGCATAGCTTTTCTAGAATCTTTGAGAGAAACGAGATTGTTTTATAATTATTTTTTTTTTTTAAAAATCGCAAAGAAATTTAAATGCATATGATATGATGATATGATATAGCTGCATATGCATATGATATGAAAGGACACATATAAAAATTCTACTAAAAAGTTATATGCATTTACATTACTTTGCGATTTCAAGAAAAACTTATAATTATTAAACGATCTCGTTTAGTGAAAGATTCATGAGAGGCTATGCGATTCGCGGAGCTCTGATGAAACTATAACAAATGCTATATATCTAAGGACATATTTAGAAAAATCTGAAGAGTTCTATGTATTTACATTACTTTGCGATTTTAAAAAAAAATTGCATTTATAATACAATCTTTTTTTTTCTCAAAGGTTCTAGGGAGGCTATGCGATTCGCGGAGTATTGGTGAAACTAAAACTCATATCATATAGCTAAGGATACATATAAAAAATATACTAAAGAGTTATATGCATTTACATTACTTTGCGATTTTAAGAAAAACTTATAATTATTAAACTATCTCGTTTTTCTAAAAAGGTTCTAGAGAGGGTATGCGATTCGCGGAGCTCTGATGAAACTAAAACAAATACAATATAGCTAAGAACATATTTAGACAAATCTGAAGAGTTCTATGTATTTACATAACTTTGCGATTTTAAAAAAAAATTGCATTTATAATACAATCTTGTTTTTCTCAAAGGTTCTAGGGAGGCTATGCGATTCGCGGAGTTTTGGTGAAACTAAAACTTATATCATATAGCTAGGGATACATATAAAAAATATACCAAAGAGTTCTATGCATTTACATTACTTTGCAATTTTTTAAAAAAAAATAATAATTATAAAACAATCTCGTTTTCCACAACGATTCGAAGGATGCCAAGTGATTCCCGGAGTTTTGGTGAAACTAAAATACATACTATACAGCTAAGGACACCTTTATACAACATCGGAAGAGCTATATGAAATTGCATTTCTATGCGATTTTTAAAAAAAATAATAATTATAAAAAAAAAATCTCATATCTCTCACTGATTCGACGGACGCTAAGCGATTTGCGGAGTTATGGTGAAACTAAAACTCATAAAATAATGCTAAGAATACATATGAAAAATATACTAAAGAGTTATATGCATTTAAATTACTTTGCGATTTTAAGAAAAAATTATAATTATTAAACTATCTCGTTTTTCTCAAAGATTCTAGAGAGGCTATGCGATTCGCGGAGCTCTGATGAAACTAAAACAAATACTATATAGCTAAGGACATATTTAGATAAATCAAAAGAGTTCTATGTACTTACATTACTTGGCGATTTAAAAAAAAAAAAAAAAATTATAAAACAATCTCGTTTTTACTAATATTTGAGGGATACAAAGCGATTCGCGGAGTTATGGTGAAACTGAGACCCATACTATCTAGCTAAAGATATACATAAACAATATTTGAAGAGCTATATGCATTTGAATTTCTTTGCGATTTTTAAAAAAAAAAAATAATTATAAAACAATCTCGTTTTTCTCAAAGATTCTAGAAAAGCTATGCGATTCGCGGAGTTTTGGGTAAACTAAAACTCATATCATATAGCTAAGGATACATATAAAAAATAAACTAAAGTGTTATATGCATTTACATTACTTTGCGATTTTAAGAAAAACTTATAATTATTAAACTATCTCGTTTTTCTCAAACATTCTAAAGAAGCTATGCGATTCGTGGAGCTCTGATGAAACTAAAACAAATACTATATAGCTAAGGAGATATTTAGACAAATCTGAAGGGTTATATGTATTTACATTACTTTGCGATTTCAAGAAAAACATATACTTATTAAACTATCTCGTTTTTATCTATCTATTTTATTTTAAAGATTCTAGAGAGGCTATGCGATTCGCGGAGCACTGATGAAACTAAAACAAATGCTATATATCTAAGGACATATTTAGAAAAATCTGAAGAGTTCTATGTATTTACATTACTATTCGATTTAAAAAATATATATATATATATATATATATATATATATATATATATATATAAAACAATCTTGTTTTTTTCTAATATTCGAGGGATACAAAGCGATTCGCAGAGTTCTGGTGAAACTGAAACCCATACTATCTAGCTAAAGACATATATAAACAATATTTGAAGAGCAATGTGCATTTACATAACTTTGCGATTTCAAAAAAAACTTGTTATTATAAAACAATCTGTTTTTTTTTAAATATTCGAGGGATAAAAAGCGATTCGCGGAGTTCTGGTGGAACTGAAACCCATACTATCTAGCTAAAGACATATATAAACAATATTGAAGAGCTATGTGCATTTGAATTTCTTTGCCATTAGTAAAAAAAAATAAAAATTATAAAACAATCTCGTTTTTCTCAAAGATTCTAGAGAAACTATGCGATTCGCGGAGTTTTGGTGAATTTAAAACTCATATCATATAGCTAAGAATACATATGAAAAATGTACTAAAGAGTTTTATGCATTTACATTACTTTGCGATTTTAAGAAAAACTTATAATTATTAAACTAAATATTTTTTCTTAAAGATTCAGGAGAGGCTATGCGATTCGCGGAGCTCTGATGAAACTAAAAAAAATACTATGTAGCTAAGGACATATTTAGACAAATCTGAAGAGTTCTATGTATTTACATTACTTTGCGATTTTAAAAAAAAATTGTAATTATAATACAAACTCGTTTTCCTCAAAGATTCTAGGGAGGCTATGCGATTCGCGGAGTTTTGGTAAAACTAAAACTCATATAATATAGCTAAGGATACATATAAAAAATATACTAAAGAGTTATATGCATTTACATTACTTTGCGATTTTAAGAAAACCTTATAATTATTAAACTATCTCGTTTAGTCAAAGATTCTAGAGAAGCTATGCGATTCGCGGAGCTCTGATGAAACTAAAACAAATGCTATATATCTAAGGACATATTTAGTAAAATCTGAAGAGTTCTATGTATTTACATTACTTTTCGATTTAAAAAAAAAAAATATATATAAAACAATCTTGTTTTTTCTAATATTCGAGGGATACAAAGCGATTCGCAGAGTTCTGGTCAAACTGAAACCCATACTATCTAGCTAAAGACATATATAAGCAATATTTAAAGAGCTATATGCATTTGAATTTCTTTGCCATTGGTAAAAAAAATAATAATTATAAAACAATCTCGTTTTTCTCAAAGATTCTAGAGAAGCTATGCGATTCGCGGAGTTTTGGTGAAACTAAAACTCATATCATATAGCTAAGGATACATATAAAAAATATACTAAAGAGTTATATGCATTTAAATTACTTTTCGATTTTAAGAAAAACTTATAATTATTAAACTATCTCGTTTTTCTCAAAGATTCTAGAGAAGCTATCCGATTCGCGGAGTTTTGGTGAAACTAAAACAAATGCTATACATCTAAGGACATATTTAGACAAATCTGAAGAGTTCTATGTATTTACATAAATTTGCGATTTTAAAAAAAAATTGCATTTATTATACAATCTTGTTTTTCTCAAAGGTTCTCGGGAGGCTATGCGATTCGCGGAGTTTTGGTAAAACTAAAACTCATATAATATAGCTAAGGATACATATAAAAAATATACTAAAGAGTTATATGCATTTACATTACTTTTCGATTTTAAGAAAAACTTATAATTATTAAACTATCTCGTTTTTCTCAAAGATTCTAGAGAAGCTATGCGATTCGCGGAGTTTTGGTGAAACTAAAACAAATGCTATATATCTAAGGACATATTTAGAAAAATCTGAAGAGTTCTATGTATTTACATTACTTTTCGATTTAAAAAAAAATATATATATATATACAAAGCAATCTTGTTTTTTTCTAATATTCGAGGGATACAAAGCGATTCGCAGAGTTCTGGTGAAACTGAAACCCATACTATCTAGCTAAAGACATATATAAACAATATTTGAAGAGCAATATGCATTTGAATTTTTTTGCCATTGGTAAAAAAAATAATAATTATAAAACAATCTCGTTTTTCTCAAAGATTCTAGAGAAGCTATGCGATTCGCGGAGTTTTGGTGAAACTAATACTCATATCATATAGCTAAGGATACATATAAAAAATATACTAAAGAGTTATATGCATTTACATTACTTTGCGATTTTAAGAAAAACTAATAATTATTAAACTATCTCGTTTTTCTTAAAGATTCTAGAGAAGCTATGCGATTCGCGTAGTTTTGGTGAAACTAAAACTCATATCATATAGCTAAGGATACATATAAAAAATATACTAAAGAGCTATATGCATTTACATTACTTTGCGATTTTAAGAAAAACTTATAATTATTAAACTATCTCGTTTTTCTCAAAGATTCTAGAGAGGCTTTGCGATTCGCGGAGCTCTGATGAAACTAAAACAAATGCTATATATCTAAGGACATATTTAGACAAATCTGAAGAGTTCTATGTATTTACATAACTTTGCGATTTAAAAAAAAAATTGCATTTATTATACAATCTTGTTTTTCTCAAAGGTTCTAGGAAGGCTATGCGATTCGCGGAGTTTTGGTGAAACTAAAACTTATATCATATAGCTAAGGATACATATAAAAAATATACTAAAGAGTTATATGCATTTACATTACTTTGCGATTTCAAGAAAACCTTATAATTATTAAACTATCTTGTTTAGTCAAAGATTCTAGAGAGGCTATGCGATTCGCGGAGCTCTGATTAAACTAAAACAAATACTATATAGCTAAGGACATATTTAGACAAATCTAAAGAGTTCTATGTATTTTCATTACTTTTCGATTTAAAAATATATATATATATATATATATATATATATATAAAACAATCTTGTTTTTTTCTAATATTCGAGGAATACAAAGCGATTCGCAGAGTTCTGGTGAAACTGAAACCCAAACTAACGAGCTAAAGACATCTATAAACAATATTTGAAGAGCTATATGCATTTACATTACTTTGCGATTTCAAGAAAACCTTATTATTATTAAACTATCTCGTTTTTCTTAAAAATTCAAGAGAAGCTATGCGATTCGCGGAGTTTTGGTGAAACCAAAACTCATATCATATAGCTAAGGATACATATAAAAAATATACTAAAGAGTTATATGCATTTACATTACTTTGCGATTCGCGGAGCTCTGATGAAACTAAAACAAATGCTATATATCTAAGGACATATTTAGAAAAATCTGAAGAGTTCTATGTATTTACATTACTTTGCGATTTAAAAAAAAATATAAAACAATCTCGTTTTCCTCAAAGATTCTAGGGAGGCTATCCGATTCGCGGAGTTTTGGTGAAACTGAGACCAATACTATCTATCTAAAGATATATATAAACAATAATTGAAGAGCTAGAGAGAGAGAATTTTTAAAATCGCAAAGTAATGTAAATACATAGAACTCTTCAGGTTTGTCTAAATATGTCCTTAGCTATATAGGATTTGTTTTAGTTTCATCAGAGCTCCGCGAATCGCATAGCCTCTCTAGAACCTTTGACTAAACGAGATTGTTTTATAATAATAAGTTTTTCTTGCACATAGCTCTTCAAATATTGTTTATATATGTCTTTAGCTGGATAGTATGGGTTTCTGTTTCACCAGAACTCTGCAAATCGCTTTGTATCCCTCGAATATTAGAAAAAAACAAGATTGTTTTATATATATTATTTTTTTTTTAAAATTGCAAAGAAATTCAAATGCATATCTGATGAAACTAAAACAAATGCTATATATCTAAGGACATATTTAGACAAATCTGAAAAGTTCTATGTATTTACATTACTTTGCGATTATAAAAAAAAATTGTAATTATAATACAATCTCGTTTTTACTAATATTTGAGGGATACAAAGCGATTCGCGGAGTTATGGTGAAACTGAGACCCATACTATCTAGCTAAAGATATACATAAACAATATTTGAAGAGCTATATGCATTTCAATTTCTTTGCGATTTTTAAAAAAAAAAAATAATTATAAAACAATCTCGTTTTTCTCAAAGATTCTAGAAAAGCTATGCGATTCGCGGAGTTTTGGTGAAACTAAAACTCATATCATATAGCTAAGGATACGTATAAAAAATATACTAAAGATTTATATGCATTTACATTACTTTGCGATTTTAAGAAAAACTTATAATTATTAAACTATCTCGTTTTTCTAAAAAGGTTCTAGAGAGGGTATGCGATTCGCGGAGCTCTGATGAAACTAAAACAAATACAATATAGCTAAGAACATATTTAGACAAATCTAAAGAGTTCTATGTAATTCCATTACTTTGCGATTTTAAAAAAAAATTTTATTTATAATACAATCTCGTTTTCCTCAAAGATTCTAGGGAGGGTATTCGATTCGCGGAGTTTTGGTGAAACTAAAACTCATATCACATAGCTAAGGATACATATGAAAAATATACTAAAGAGTTATATGCATTTACATTACTTTGCGATTTCAAGAAAACCTTATAATTATTAAACTATCTTGTTTAGTCAAAGATTCTAGAGAGGCTATGCGATTCTCGGAGCTCTGATGAAACTAAAACAAATACTATATAGCTAAGGACATATTTAGACAAATCTGAAGAGTTCTATGTATTTTCATTACTTTTCGATTTAAAAAAAAAAAAAAAATATATATATATATATATATATATATATATATATATATATATATATAAAACAAGTCTTGTTTTTTTCTAATATTCGAGGAATACAAAGCGATTCGCAGAGTTCTGGTGAAACTGAAACCCAAACTATCGAGCTAAAGACATCTATAAACAATATTTGAAGAGCTATATGCATTTACATTACTTTGCGATTTCAAGAAAACCTTATTATTATTAAACTATCTCGTTTTTCTCAAAAATTCAAGAGAAGCTATGCGATTCGCGGAGTTTTGGTGAAACCAAAACTCATATCATATAGCTAAGGATACATATAAAAAATATACTAAAGAGTTATATGCATTAACATTACTTTGCGATTTTAAGAAAAATTTATAATTATTAAACTATCTCGTTTTTCTATAAAGGTTCTAGAGAGGGTATGCAATTCGCGGAGCTCTGATGAAACTAAAAAAAATACAATATAGCTAAGAACATATTTAGACAAATCTGAAGAGTTCTATGTATTTACATAACTTAGCGATTTTAAAAAAAAATTGCATTTATAATACAATCTTGTTTTTCTCAAAGGTTCTAGGGAGGCTATGCGATTCGCGGAGTTTTGGTGAAACTAAAACTCATATCATATAGCTAAGGATACATATAAAAAATATACTAAAGAGTTATATGCATTTACATTACTTTGCGATTTCAAGAAAACCTTATAATTATTAAACTATCTTGTTTAGTCAAAGATTCTAGAGAGGCTATGCGATTCGCGGAGCTCTGATTAAACTAAAACAAATACTATATAGCTAAGGACATATTTAGACAAATCTAAAGAGTTCTATGTATTTTTATTACTTTTCGATTTAAAAATATATATACATATATATAAAACAATCTTGTTTTTTTCTAATTTTCGAGGAATACAAAGCGATTCGCAGAGTTCTGGTGAAACTGAAACCCAAACTATCGAGCTAAAGACATCTTTAAACAATATTTGAAGAGCTATATGCATTTACATTACTTTGCGATTTCAAGAAAAACTTATTATTATTAAACTATCTCGTTTTTCTCAAAAATTCAAGAGAAGCTATGCGATTCGCGGAGTTTTGGTGAAACCAAAACTCATATCATATAGCTAAGGATACATATAAAAAATATACTAAAGAGTTATATGCATTTACATTACTTTGCGATTTTAAGAAAAACTTATAATTATTAAACTATCTCGTTTTTCTCAAAGATTCTAGAGAGGCTTTGCGATTCGCGGAGCTCTGATGAAACTAAAACAAATGCTATATATCTAAGGACATATTTAGAAAAATCTGAAGAGTTCTATGTATTTACATTACTTTGCGATTTAAAAAAAAATATAAAACAATCTCGTTTTCCTCAAAGATTCTAGGGAGGGTATCCTATTCGCGGAGTTTTGGTGAAAATGAGACCAATACTATCTATCTAAAGATATATATAAACAATAATTGAAGAGCTAGAGAGAGAGAATTTTTAAAATCGCAAAGTAATGTAAATACATAGAACTCTTCAGGTTTGTCTAAATATGTCCTTAGCTATATAGGATTTGTTTTAGTTTTATCAGAGCTCCGCGAATCGCATAGCCTCTCTAGAACCTTTTACTAAACGAGATTGTTTTATAATAATAAGTTTTTCTTGCATATAGCTCTTCAAATATTGTTTATATATGTCTTTAGCTGGATAGTATGGGTTTCTGTTTCACCAGAACTCTGCGAATCGCTTTGTATCCCTCGAATATTAGAAAAAAACAAGATTGTTTTATATATAATATTTTTTTTTAAAAATCGCAAAGAAATTCTAATGCATATCTGATGAAACTAAAACAAATGCTATATATCTAATGACATATTTAGACAAATCTGAAGAGTTCTATGTATTTACATTACTTTGCGATTATAAAAAAAAATTGTAATTATAATACAATCTCGTTTTTACTAATATTTGAGGGATACAAAGCGATTCGCGGAGTTATGGTGAAACTGAGACCCATACTATCTAGCTAAAGATATACATAAACAATATTTGAAGAGCTATATGCATTCAAATTTCTTTGCGATTTTTAAAAAAAAAAAATAATTATAATACAATCTCGTTTTCCTCAAAGATTCTAGGGAGGGTATTCGATTCGCGGAGTTTTGGTGAAACTAAATAAGATTTCAAGAAAAACTTATTATTATTAAACTATCTCGTTTTTCTAAAAAATTCAAGAGAAGCTATGCGATTCGCGGAGTTTTGGTGAAACCAAAACTCATATCATATAGCTAAGGATACATATAAAAAATATAGTAAAGAGTTATATGCATTTACATTACTTTGCGATTTTAAGAAAAACTTATAATTATTAAACTATCTCGTTTTTCTCAAAGATTCTAGAGAGGCTATGCGATTCGCGGAGCTCTGATGAAACTAAAACAAATACTATATAGCTAAGAACATATTTAGACAAATCTAAAGAGTTCTATGTAATTCCATTACATTGCGATTTAAAAAAAAAATTTTATTTATAATACAATCTCGTTTTCCTCAAAGATTCTAGGGAGGGTATTCGATTCGCGGAGTTTTGGTGAAACTAAAACTCATATCACATAGCTAAGGATACATATGAAAAATATACTAAAGAGTTATATGCATTTACATTACTTTGCGATTTTAAGAAAAACTTATAATTATTAAACTATCTCGTTTTTCTCATCGATTCTAGGGAGGCTATGCGATTCTCGGAGCTCTGATGAAACTAAAACAAATACTATATAGCTAAGGACATATTTAGACAAATCTGAAGAGTTCTATGTATTTACATTACTTTGCGATTTTAAAAAAAGATTGTAATTATAATACAATCTCGTTTTTCTTAAAGATTCTAGGGAGGTTATGCGATTCGCGGAGTATTAGTGAAACTAAAACTCATATCATATAGCTAAGAATACATATGAAAAATATACTAAAGAGTTATATGCATTTACATTACTTTGCGATTTCAAGAAAAACTTATAATTATTAAACGATCTCGTTTAGAGAAAGATTCATGAGAGGCTATGCGATTCGCGGAGCTCTTATGAAACTATAACAAATGCTATATATCTAAGGACATATTTAGAAAAATCTGAAGAGTTCTATGTATTTACATTACTTTGCGATTTTAAAAAAAAATTGCATTTATAATACAATCTTTTTTTTTCTCAAAGGTTCTAGGGAGGCCATGCGATTCGCGGAGTATTGGTGAAACTAAAACTCATATCATATAGCTAAGGATACATATAAAAAATATACTAAAGAGTTATATGCATTTACATTACTTTGCGATTTTAAGAAAAACTTATAATTATTAAACTATCTTGTTTTTCTCAAAGGTTCTAGAGAGGCTATGCGATTCGCGGAGTTTTGGTGAAACTAAAACTTATATCATATAGCTAAGGATACATATAAAAAATATACTAAAGAGTTATATGCATTTACATTACTTTGCGATTTCAAGAAAACCTTATAATTATTAAACTATCTTGTTTAGTCAAAGATTCTAGAGAGGCTATGCGATTCGCGGAGATTTGGTGAAACTAAAACTCATAAAATATAGCTGAGGATACATATAAAAAATATACTAAAGAGTTATATGCATTTACATTACTTTGCGATTTCAAGAAAACCTTATAATTATTAAACTATCTTGTTTAGTCAAAGATTCTAGAGAGGCTATGCGATTCGCGGAGCTCTGATTAAACTAAAACAAATACTATATAGCTAAGGACATATTTAGACAAATCTAAAGAGTTCTATGTATTTTCATTACTTTTCGATTTAAAAAAAAAATATATATATATATATATATATATATATATATATAAAACAATCTTGTTTTTTTCTAATATTCGAGGAATACAAAGCGATTCGCAGAGTTCTGGTGAAACTGAAACCCACACTATCGAGCTAAAGACATCTATAAACAATATTTGAAGAGCTATATGCATTTACATTACTTTGCGATTTCAAGAAAAACTTATTATTATTAAACTATCTCGTTTTTCTCAAAAATTCAAGAGAAGCTATGCGATTCGCGGAGTTTTGGTGAAACCAAAACTCATATCATATAGCTAAGGATACATATAAAAAATATACTAAAGAGTTATATGCATTTACATTACTTTGCGATTTTAAGAAAAACTTATAATTATTAAACTATTTCGTTTTTCTCAAAGATTCTAGAGAGGCTTTGCGATTCGCGGAGCTCTGATGAAACTAAAACAAATGCTATATATCTAAGGACATATTTAGAAAAATCTGAAGAGTTCTATGTATTTACATTACTTTGCGATTTAAAAAAAAATATAAAACAATCTCGTTTTCCTCAAAGATTCTAGGGAGGCTATCCGATTCGCGGAGTTTTGGTGAAACTGAGACCAATACTATCTATCTAAAGATATAAATAAACAATAATTGAAGAGCTAGAGTGAGAGAATTTTTAAAATCGCAAAGTAATGTAAATACATAGAACTCTTCAGGTTTGTCTAAATATGTCCTTAGCTATATAGGATTTGTTTTAATTTCATCAGAGCTCCGCGAATCGCATAGCCTCTCTAGAACCTTTATCTAAACGAGATTGTTTTATAATAATAAGTTTTTCTTGCATATAGCTCTTCAAATATTGTTTTTATATGTCTTTAGCTGGATAGTATGGGTTTCTGTTTCACCAGAACTCTGCGAATCGCTTTGTATCCCTCGAATATTAGAAAAAAACAAGATTGTTTTATATATATTATTTTTTTTTAAAAATTGCAAAGAAATTCAAATGCATATCTGATGAAACTAAAACAAATGCTATATATCTAAGGACATATTTAGACAAATCTGAAGAGTTCTATGTATTTACATTACTTTGCGATTATAAAAAAAAATTGTAATTATAATACAATCTCGTTTTTACTAATATTTGAGGGATACAAAGCGATTCGCGGAGTTATGGTGAAACTGAGACCCATACTATCTAGCTAAAGATATACATAAAAAATATACTAAAGAGTTATATGCATTTACATTACTTTGCGATTTTAAGAAAAACTTATAATTATTAAACTATCTCGTTTTTCTCAAAGATTCTAGAGAGGCTATGCGATTCGCGGAACTCTGATGAAACTAAAACAAATACTATATAGCTAAGAACATATTTAGACAAATCTAAAGAGTTCTATGTAATTCCATTACATTGCGATTTAAAAAAAAAATTTTATTTATAATACAATCTCGTTTTCCTCAAAGATTCTAGGGAGGGTATTCGATTCGCGGAGTTTTGGTGAAACTAAAACTCATTTCACATAGCTAAGGATACATATGAAAAATATACTAAAGAGTTATATGCATTTACATTACTTTGCGATTTTAAGAAAAACTTATAATTATTAAACTATCTCGTTTTTCTCAAAGATTCTAGAGAGGCTATGCGATTCGCGGAGCTCTGATGAAACTAAAACAAATACTATATAGCTAAGAACATATTTAGACAAATCTAAAGAGTTCTATGTAATTCCATTACATTGCGATTTAAAAAAAAAATTTTATTTATAATACAATCTCGTTTTCCTCAAAGATTCTAGGGAGGGTATTCGATTCGCGGAGTTTTGGTGAAACTAAAACTCATTTCACATAGCTAAGGATACATATGAAAAATATACTAAAGAGTTATATGCATTTACATTACTTTGCGATTTTAAGAAAAACTTATAATTATTAAACTATCTCGTTTTTCTCAAAGATTCTAGAGAGGCTATGCGATTCGCGGAGCTCTGATGAAACTAAAACAAATACTATATAGCTAAGAACATATTTAGACAAATCTAAAGAGTTCTATGTAATTCCATTACATTGCGATTTAAAAAAAAAATTTTATTTATAATACAATCTCGTTTTCCTCAAAGATTCTAGGGAGGGTATTCGATTCGCGGAGTTTTGGTGAAACTAAAACTCATATCACATAGCTAAGGATACATATGAAAAATATACTAAAGAGTTATATGCATTTACATTACTTTGCGATTTTAAGAAAAACTTATAATTATTAAACTATCTCGTTTTTCTCATCGATTCTAGGGAGGCTATTTGATTCTCGGAGCTCTGATGAAACTAAAACAAATACTATATAGCTAAGGACATATTTAGACAAATCTGAAGAGTTCTATGTATTTACATTACTTTGCGATTTTAAAAAAAGATTGTAATTATAATACAATCTCGTTTTTCTTAAAGATTCTAGGGAGGTTATGCGATTCGCGGAGTATTAGTGAAACTAAAACTCATATCATATAGCTAAGGATACATATAAAAAATATACTAAAGAGTTATATGCATTTACATTACTTTGCGATTTTAAGAAAAACTTATAATTATTAAACTATCTCGTTTTTCTCAAAGATTCTAGAGAGGCTATGCGATTCGCGGAGCTCTGATGAAACTAAAACAAATACTATATAGCTAAGGACATATTTAGACAAATCTGAAGAGTTCTATGTATTTACATTACTTTGCGATTTTAAAAAAAGATTGTAATTATAATACAATCTCGTTTTTCTTAATGATTCTAGGGAGGTTATGAGATTCGCGGAGTATTAGTGAAACTAAAACTCATATCATATAGCTAAGAATACATATGAAAAATATACTAAAGAGTTACATGCATTTACATTACTTTGCGATTTCAAGAAAAACTTATAATTATTAAACGATCTCGTTTAGTGAAAGATTCATGAGAGGCTATGCGATTCGCGGAGCTCTGATGAAACTATAACAAATGCTATATATCTAAGGACATGTTTAGACAAATCTGAAGAGTTCTATGTATTTACATAACTTTGCGATTTTAAAAAAAAATTGCATTTATAATACAATCTTGTTTTTCTCAAAGGTTCTAGGGAGGCTATGCGATTCGCGGAGTTTTGGTGAAACTAAAACTTATATCATATAGCTAAGGATACATATAAAAAATATACTAAAGAGTTATATGCATTTACATTACTTTGCGATTTTAAGAAAAACTTATAATTATTAAACTATCTCGTTTTTCTCAAAGATTCTAGAGAGGCTATGCGATTCGCGGAGCTCTGATGAAACTAAAACAAATACTATATAGCTAAGAACATATTTAGACAAATCTAAAGAGTTCTATGTAATTCCATTACATTGCGATTTAAAAAAAAAATTTTATTTATAATACAATCTCGTTTTCCTCAAAGATTCTAGGGAGGGTATTCGATTCGCGGAGTTTTGGTGAAACTAAAACTCATATCACATAGCTAAGGATACATATGAAAAATATACTAAAGAGTTATATGCATTTACATTACTTTGCGATGTTAAGAAAAACTTATAATTATTAAACTATCTCGTTTTTCTCATCGATTCTAGGGAGGCTATGCGATTCTCGGAGCTCTGATGAAACTAAAACAAATACTATATAGCTAAGGACATATTTAGACAAATCTGAAGAGTTCTATGTATTTACATTACTTTGCGATTTTAAAAAAAGATTGTAATTATAATACAATCTCGTTTTTCTTAAAGATTCCAGGGAGGTTATGCGATTCGCGGAGTATTAGTGAAACTAAAACTCATATCATATAGCTAAGAATACATATGAAAAATATACTAAAGAGTTATATGCATTTACATTACTTTGCGATTTTAAGAAAAACTTATAATTATTAAACTATCTCGTTTCTCTCAAAGATTCTAGAGAGGCTATGCGATTCGCGGAGCTCTGATGAAACTAAAACAAATACTATATAGCTAAGAACATATTTAGACAAATCTAAAGAGTTCTATGTAATTCCATTACATTGCGATTTAAAAAAAAAAATTTATTTATAATACAATCTCGTTTTCCTCAAAGATTCTAGGGAGGGTATTCGATTCGCGGAGTTTTGGTGAAACTAAAACTCATATCACATAGCTAAGGATACATATGAAAAATATACTAAAGAGTTATATGCATTTACATTACTTTGCGATTTTAAGAAAAACTTATAATTATTAAACTATCTCGTTTTTCTCATCGATTCTAGGGAGGCTATTTGATTCTCGGAGCTCTGATGAAACTAAAACAAATACTATATAGCTAAGGACATATTTAGACAAATCTGAAGAGTTCTATGTATTTACATTACTTTGCGATTTTAAAAAAAGATTGTAATTATAATACCATCTCGTTTTTCTTAAAGATTCTAGGGAGGTTATGCGATTCGCGGAGTATTAGTGAAACTAAAACTCATATCATATAGCTAAGGATACATATAAAAAATATACTAAAGAGTTATATGCATTTACATTACTTTGCGATTTTAAGAAAAACTTATAATTATTAAACTATCTCGTTTTTCTCAAAGATTCTAGAGAGGCTATGCGATTCGCGGAGCTCTGATGAAACTAAAACAAATACTATATAGCTAAGGACATATTTAGACAAATCTGAAGAGTTCTATGTATTTACATTACTTTGCGATTTTAAAAAAAGATTGTAATTATAATACAATCTCGTTTTTCTTAATGATTCTAGGGAGGTTATGCGATTCGCGGAGTATTAGTGAAACTAAAACTCATATCATATAGCTAAGAATACATATGAAAAATATACTAAAGAGTTATATGCATTTACATTACTTTGCGATTTCAAGAAAAACTTATAATTATTAAACGATCTCGTTTAGTGAAAGATTCATGAGAGGCTATGCGATTCGCGGAGCTCTGATGAAACTATAACAAATGCTATATATCTAAGGACATGTTTAGACAAATCTGAAGAGTTCTATGTATTTACATAACTTTGCGATTTTAAAAAAAAATTGCATTTATAATACAATCTTGTTTTTCTCAAAGGTTCTAGGGAGGCTATGCGATTCGCGGAGTTTTGGTGAAACTAAAACTTATATCATATAGCTAAGGATACATATAAAAAATATACTAAAGAGTTATATGCATTTACATTACTTTGCGATTTTAAGAAAAACTTATAATTATTAAACTATCTCGTTTTTCTCAAAGATTCTAGAGAGGCTATGCGATTCGCGGAGCTCTGATGAAACTAAAACAAATACTATATAGCTAAGAACATATTTAGACAAATCTAAAGAGTTCTATGTAATTCCATTACATTGCGATTTAAAAAAAAAATTTTATTTATAATACAATCTCGTTTTCCTCAAAGATTCTAGGGAGGGTATTCGATTCGCGGAGTTTTGGTGAAACTAAAACTCATATCACATAGCTAAGGATACATATGAAAAATATACTAAAGAGTTATATGCATTTACATTACTTTGCGATGTTAAGAAAAACTTATAATTATTAAACTATCTCGTTTTTCTCATCGATTCTAGGGAGGCTATGCGATTCTCGGAGCTCTGATGAAACTAAAACAAATACTATATAGCTAAGGACATATTTAGACAAATCTGAAGAGTTCTATGTATTTACATTACTTTGCGATTTTAAAAAAAGATTGTAATTATAATACAATCTCGTTTTTCTTAAAGATTCCAGGGAGGTTATGCGATTCGCGGAGTATTAGTGAAACTAAAACTCATATCATATAGCTAAGAATACATATGAAAAATATACTAAAGAGTTAAATGCATTTACATTACTTTGTGATTTCAAGAAAAACTTATAATTATTAAACGATCTCGTTTAGTGAATGATTTATGAGAGGCTATGCGATTCGCGGAGCTCTGATGAAACTATAACAAATGCTATATATCTAAGGACATATTTAGAAAAATCTGAAGAGTTCTATGTATTTACATAACTTTGCGATTTTAAAAAAAAATTGCATTTATAATACAATCTTGTTTTTCTCAAAGGTTCTAGGGAGGCTATGCGGTTCGCGGAGCTTTGGTGAAACTAAAACTTATATCATATAGCTAAGGATACATATAAAAAATATACTAAAGAGTTATATGCATTTACATTACTTTGCGATTTCAAGAAAACCTTATAATTATTAAACTATCTCGTTTTTCTAAAAAGGTTCTAGAGAGGGTATGCGATTCGCGGAGCTCTGATGAAACTAAAACAAATACAATATAGCTAAGAACATATTTAGACAAATCTGAAGAGTTCTATGTATTTACATAACTTTGCGATTTTAAAAAAAAATTGCATTTATAATACAATCTTGTTTTTCTCAAAGGTTCTAGGGAGGCTATGCGGTTCGCGGAGTTTTGGTGAAACTAAAACTTATATCATATAGCTAAGGATACATATAAAAAATATACTAAAGAGTTATATGCATTTACATTACTTTGCGATTTCAAGAAAACCTTATAATTATTAAACTATCTTGTTTAGTCAAAGATTCTAGAGAGGCTATGCGATTCGCGGAGCTCTGATTAAACTAAAACAAATACTGTATAGCTAAGGACATATTTAGACAAATCTAAAGAGTTCTATGTATTTTCATTACTTTTCGATTTAAAAATATATATATATATATATATATATATATATATATATATATATATATATATATATAAAACAATCTTGTTTTTTTCTAATATTCGAGGAATACAAAGCGATTCGCAGAGTTCTGGTGTAACTAAAATCCAAACTATCGAGCTAAAGACATCTATAAACAATATTTGAAGAGCTATATGCATTTACATTACTTTGCGATTTCAAGAAAAACTTATTATTATTGAACTATCTCGTTTTTCTCAAAAATTCAAGAGAAGCTATGCGATTCGCGGAGTTTTGGTGAAACCAAAACTCATATCATATAGCTAAGGATACATATAAAAAATATACTAAATAGTTATATGCATTTACATTACTTTGCGATTTAAGAAAAACTTATCATTATTAAACTATCTCGTTTTTCTCAAAGATTCTAGAGAGGCTTTGCGATTCGCGGAGCTCTGATGAAACTAAAACAAATGCTATATATCTAAGGACATATTTAGAAAAATCTGAAGAGTTCTATGTATTTACATTACTTTGCGATTTAAAAAAAAAAATATAAAACAATCTCGTTTTCCTCAAAGATTCTAGGGAGGCTATCCGATTCGCGGAGTTTTGGTGAAACTGAGACCAATACTATCTATCTAAAGATATATATAAACAATAATTGAAGAGCTAGAGAGAGAGAATTTTTAAAATCGCAAAGTAATGTAAATACATAGAACTCTTCAGGTTTGTCTAAATATGTCCTTAGCTATATAGGATTTGTTTTAGTTTCATCAGGGCTCCGCGAATCGCATAGCCTCTCTAGAACCTTTGACTAAACGAGATTGTTTTATAATAATAAGTTTTTCTTGCATATAGCTCTTCAAATATTGTTTATATATGTCTTTAGCTGGATAGTATGGGTTTCTGTTTCACCAGAACTCTATTAATCGCTTTGTATCCCTCGAATATTAGAAAAAAAAAAGATTGTTTTATATATATTATTTTATTTTAAAAATCGCAAAGAAATTCAAATGCATATCTGATGAAACTAAAACAAATGCTATATATCTAAGGACATATTTAGACAAATCTGAAGAGTTCTATGTAATTACATTACTTTGCGATTTGAAAAAAAAATTGTAATTATAATACAATCTCGTTTTCCTCAAAGATTCTAGGGAGGCTATGCGATTCGCGGAGTTTTGGTGAAACTAAAACTCATATCACATAGTTAAGGATACATATGAAAAATATACTAAAGAGTTATATGCATTTACATTACTTTGCGATTTTAAGAAAAACTTATAATTATTAAACTATCTCGTTTTTCTCAAAGATTCTAGAGAGGCTATGCGATTCGCGGAGCTCTGATGAAACTAAAACAAATACTATATAGCTAAGAACATATTTAGACAAATCTAAAGAGTTCTATGTAATTCCATTACATTGCGATTTAAAAAAAAATTTTTATTTATAATACAATCTCGTTTTCCTCAAAGATTCTAGGGAGGGTATTCGATTCGCGGAGTTTTGGTGAAACTAAAACTCATATCACATAGCTAAGGATACATATGAAAAATATACTAAAGAGTTATATGCATTTACATTACTTTGCGATTTTAAGAAAAACTTATAATTATTAAACTATCTCGTTTTTCTCAAAGATTCTAGAGAGGCTATGCGATTCGCTGAGCTCTGATGAAACTAAAACAAATACTATATAGCTAAGGACATATTTAGACAAATCTGAAGAGTTCTATGTATTTACATTACTTTGCGATTTTAAAAAAAGATTGTAATTATAATACAATCTCGTTTTTCTTAAAGATTCTAGGGAGGTTATGCGATTCGCGGAGTATTAGTGAAACTAAAACTCATATCATATAGCTAAGAATACATATGAAAAATATACTAAAGAGTTATATGCATTTACATTACTTTGCGATTTCAAGAAAAACTTATAATTATTAAACGATCTCGTTTAGTGAAAGATTCATGAGAGGCTATGCGATTCGCGGAGCTCTGATGAAACTATAACAAATGCTATATATCTAAGGACATGTTTAGACAAATCTGAAGAGTTCTATGTATTTACATAACTTTGCGATTTTAAAAAAAAATTGCATTTATAATACAATCTTGTTTTTCTCAAAGGTTCTAGGGAGGCTATGCGATTCGCGGAGTTTTGGTGAAACTAAAACTTATATCATATAGCTAAGGATACATATAAAAAATATACTAAAGAGTTATATGCATTTACATTACTTTGCGATTTTAAGAAAAACTTATAATTATTAAACTATCTCGTTTTTCTCAAAGATTTTAGAGAGGCTATGCGATTCGCGGAGCTCTGATGAAACTAAAACAAATACTTTATAGCTAAGAACATATTTAGACAAATCTAAAGAGTTCTATGTAATTCCATAACATTGCGATTTAAAAAAAAAATTTTATTTATAATACAATCTCGTTTTCCTCAAAGATTCTAGGGAGGGTATTCGATTCGCGGAGTTTCGGTGAAACTAAAACTCATATCACATAGCTAAGGATCCATATGAAAAATATACTAAAGAGTTATTTGCATTTACATTACTTTGCGATTTTAAGAAAAACTTATAATTATTAAACTATCTCGTTTTTCTCATCGATTCTAGGGAGGCTATGCGATTCTCGGAGCTCTGATGAAACTAAAACAAATACTATATAGCTAAGGACATATTTAGACAAATCTGAAGAGTTCTATGTATTTACATTACTTTGCGATTTTAAAAAAAGATTGTAATTATAATACAATCTCGTTTTTCTTAAAGATTCTAGGGAGGTTATGCGATTCGCGGAGTATTAGTGAAACTAAAACTCATATCATATAGCTAAGGATACATATAAAAAATATACTAAAGAGTTATATGCATTTACATTACTTTGCGATTTTAAAAAAAGATTGTAATTATAATACAATCTCGTTTTTCTTAAAGATTCTAGGGAGGTTATGCGATTCGCGGAGTATTAGTGAAACTAAAACTCATATCATATAGCTAAGAATACATATGAAAAATATACTAAAGAGTTATATGCATTTACATTACTTTGCGAATTCAAGAAAAACTTATAATTATTAAACGATCTCGTTTAGTGAAAGATTTATGAGAGGCTATGCGATTCGCGGTGCTCTGATGAAACTAAAACAAATACAATATAGCTAAGAACATATTTAGACAAATCTGAAGAGTTCTATGTATTTACATAACTTTGCGATTTTAAAAAAAAATTGCATTTATAATACAATCTCGTTTTTCTCAAAAATTCAAGAGAAGCTATGCGATTCGCGGAGTTTTGGTGAAACAAAAACTCATATCATATAGCTAAGGATACATATAAAAAATATACTAAATAGTTATATGCATTTACATTACTTTGCGATTTAAGAAAAACTTATAATTATTAAACTATCTCGTTTTTCTCAAAGATTCTAGAGTGGCTTTGCGATTCGCGGAGCTCTGATGAAACTAAAACAAATGCTATATATCTAAGGACATATTTAGACAAATCTGAAGAGTTCTATGTATTTACATAACTTTGCGATTTTAAAAAAAAATTGCATTTATAATACAATCTCGTTTTTCTCAAAAATTCAAGAGAAGCTATGCGATTCGCGGAGTTTTGGTGAAACCAAAACTCATATCATATAGCTAAGGATACATATAAAAAATATACTAAATAGTTATATGCATTTACATTACTTTGCGATTTAAGAAAAACTTATAATTATTAAACTATCTCGTTTTTCTCAAAGATTCTAGAGTGGCTTTGCGATTCGCGGAGCTCTGATGAAACTAAAACAAATGCTATATATCTAAGGACATATTTAGAAAAATCTGAAGAGTTCTATGTATTTACATTACTTTGCGATTTTAAAAATAATTGCATTTATAATACAATCTTTTTTTTTCTCAAAGGTTCTAGGGAGGCTATGCGATTCGCGGAGTATTGGTGAAACTAAAATTCATATCATATAGCTAAGGATACATATAAAAAATATACTAAAGAGTTATATGCATTTACATTACTTTGCGATTTTAAGAAAAACTTATAATTATTAAACTATCTCGTTTTTCTAAAAAGGTTCTAGAGAGGGTATGCGATTCGCGGAGCTCTGATGAAACTAAAACAAATACAATATAGCTAAGAACATATTTAGACAAATCTGAAGAGTTCTATGTATTTACATAACTTTGCGATTTTAAAAAAAAATTGCATTTATAATACAATCTCGTTTTTCTCAAAAATTCAAGAGAAGCTATGCGATTCGCGGAGTTTTGGTGAAACCAAAACTCATATCATATAGCTAAGGATACATATAAAAAATATACTAAATAGTTATATGCATTTACATTACTTTGCGATTTAAGAAAAACTTATAATTATTAAACTATCTCGTTTTTCTCAAAGATTCTAGAGAGGCTTTGCGATTCGCGGAGCTCTGATGAAACTAAAACAAATGCTATATATCTAAGGACATATTTAGAAAAATCTGAAGAGTTCTATGTATTTACATTACTTTGCGATTTAAAAAAAAAATATAAAACAATCTCGTTTTCCTCAAAGATTCTAGGGAGGCTATCCGATTCGCGGAGTTTTGGTGAAACTGAGACCAATACTATCTATCTAAAGATATATATAAACAATAATTGAAGAGCTAGAGAGAGAGAATTTTTAAAATCGCAAAGTAATGTAAATACATAGAACTCTTCAGGTTTGTCTAAATATGTCCTTAGCTGTATAGGATTTGTTTTAGTTTCATCAGGGCTCCGCGAATCGCATAGCCTCTCTAGAACCTTTGAGTAAACGAGATTGTTTTATAATAATAAGTTTTTCTTGCATATAGCTCTTCAAATATTGTTTATATATGTCTTTAGCTGGATAGTATGGGTTTCTGTTTCACCAGAACTCTGCGAATCGCTTTGTATCCCTCGAATATTAGAAAAAAACAAGATTGTTTTATATATATTATTTTTTTTTAAAAATCGCAAAGAAATTCAAATGCATATCTGATGAAACTAAAACAAATGCTATATATCTAAGGACATATTTAGACAAATCTGAAGAGTTCTATGTAATTACATTACTTTGCGATTTAAAAAAAAAATTGTAATTATAATACAATCTCGTTTTTCTCAAAGATTCTAGGGAGGCTATGCGATTCGCGGAGTTTTGGTGAAACTAAAACTCATATCACATAGCTAAGGATACATATGAAAAATATACTAAAGAGTTATATGCATTTACATTACTTTGCGATTTTAAGAAAAACTTATAATTATTAAACTATCTCGTTTTTCTCATCGATTCTAGGGAGGCTATGCGATTCTCGGAGCTCTGATGAAATTAAAACAAATACTATATAGCTAAGGACATATTTAGACAAATCTGAAGAGTTCTATGTATTTACATTACTTTGCGATTTTAAAAAAAGATTGTAATTATAATACAATCTCGTTTTTCTTAAAGATTCTAGGGAGGTTATGCGATTCGCGGAGTATTAGTGAAACTAAAACTCATATCATATAGCTAAGAATACATATGAAAAATATACTAAAGAGTTATATGCATTTACATTACTTTGCGATTTCAAGAAAAACTTATAATTATTAAACGATCTCGTTTAGTGAATGATTTATGAGAGGCTATGCGATTCGCGGAGCTCTGATGAAACTATAACAAATGCTATATATCTAAGGACATATTTAGAAAAATCTGAAGAGTTCTATGTATTTACATTACTTTGCGATTTTAAAAAAAAATTGCATTTATAATAAAATATTTTTTTTTCTCAAAGGTTCTAGGGAGGCTATGCGATTCGCGGAGTATTGGTGAAACTAAAACTCATATCATATAGCTAAGGATACATATAAAAAATATACTAAAGAGTTATATGCATTTACATTACTTTGCGATTTTAAGAAAAACTTATAATTATTAAACTATCTCGTTTTTCTAAAAAGGTTCTAGAGAGGGTATGCGATTCGCGGAGCTCTGATGAAACTAAAACAAATACAATATAGCTAAGAACATATTTAGACAAATCTGAAGAGTTCTATGTATTTACATAACTTTGCGATTTTAAAAAAAAATTGCATTTATAATACAATCTTGTTTTTCTCAAAGGTTCTAGGGAGGCTATGCGGTTCGCGGAGTTTTGGTGAAACTAAAACTTATATCATATAGCTAAGGATACATATAAAAAATATACTAAAGAGTTATATGCATTTACATTACTTTGCGATTTCAAGAAAACCTTATAATTATTAAACTATCTTGTTTAGTCAAAGATTCTAGAGAGGCTATGCGATTCGCGGAGCTCTGATTAAACTAAAACAAATACTGTATAGCTAAGGACATATTTAGACAAATCTAAAGAGTTCTATGTATTTTCATTACTTTTCGATTTAAAAATATATATATATATATATATATATATATATATATATATATATATATATATATATATATAAAACAATCTTGTTTTTTTCTAATATTCGAGGAATACAAAGCGATTCGCAGAGTTCTGGTGTAACTAAAATCCAAACTATCGAGCTAAAGACATCTATAAACAATATTTGAAGAGCTATATGCATTTACATTACTTTGCGATTTCAAGAAAAACTTATTATTATTAAACTATCTCGTTTTTCTCAAAAATTCAAGAGAAGCTATGCGATTCCGTAGTTTTGGTGAAACCAAAACTCATATCATATAGCTAAGGATACATATAAAAAATATACTAAATAGTTATATGCATTTACATTACTTTGCGATTTAAGAAAAACTTATAATTATTAAACTATCTCGTTTTTCTCAAAGATTCTAGAGGCTTTGCGATTCGCGGAGCTCTGATGAAACTAAAACAAATGCTATATATCTAAGGACATATTTAGAAAAATCTGAAGAGTTCTATGTATTTACATTACTTTGCGATTTTAAAAAAAAATTGCATTTATAATACAATCTCGTATTTCTCAAAAATTCAAGAGAAGCTATGCGATTCGCGGAGTTTTGGTGAAACCAAAACTCATATCATATAGCTATGGATACATATAAAAAATATACTAAATAGTTATATGCATTTACATTACTTTGCGATTTAAGAAAAACTTATAATTATTAAACTATCTCGTTTTTCTCAAAGATTCTAGAGAGGCAGTGTATTATAGAGATTATAGAGAGGTAATGTAAATACATAGAACTCTTCAGGTTTGTCTAAATATGTCCTTAGCTATATAGGATTTGTTTTAGTTTCATCAGGGCTCCGCGAATCGCATAGCCTCTCTAGAACCTTTGACTAAACGAGATTGTTTTATAATAATAAGTTTTTCTTGCATATAGCTCTTCAAATATTGTTTATATATGTCTTTAGCTGGATAGTATGGGTTTCTGTTTCACCAGAACTCTGCGAATCGCTTTGTATCCCTCGAATATTAGAAAAAAACAAGATTGTTTTATATATATTATTTTTTTTTAAAAATCGCAAAGAAATTCAAATGCATATCTGATGAAACTAAAACAAATGCTATATATCTAAGGACATATTTAGACAAATCTGAAGAGTTCTATGTAATTACATTACTTTGCGATTTAAAAAAAAAATTGTAATTATAATACAATCTCGTTTTCCTCAAAGATTCTAGGGAGGCTATGCGATTCGCGGAGTTTTGGTGAAACTAAAACTCATATCACATAGCTAAGGATACATATGAAAAATATACTAAAGAGTTATATGCATTTACATTACTTTGCGATTTTAAGAAAAACTTATAATTATTAAACTATCTCGTTTTTCTCATCGATTCTAGGGAGGCTATGTGATTCTCGGAGCTCTGATGAAACTAAAACAAATACTATATAGCTAAGGACATATTTAGACAAATCTGAAGAGTTCTATGTATTTACATTACTTTGCGATTTTAAAAAAAGATTGTAATTATAATACAATCTCGTTTTTCTTAAAGATTCTAGGGAGGTTATGCGATTCGCGGAGTATTAGTGAAACTAAAACT
This sequence comes from Aelia acuminata, assembly GCA_911387785.2. Taxonomy (NCBI): domain Eukaryota; kingdom Metazoa; phylum Arthropoda; class Insecta; order Hemiptera; family Pentatomidae; genus Aelia; species Aelia acuminata. Next base: position 1,821,939 of record CAJVQU020000010.1, read on the forward strand.
CATATCATATAGCTAAGAATACATATGAAAAATATACTAAAGAGTTATATGCATTTACATTACTTTGCGATTTCAAGAAAAACTTATAATTATTAAACGATCTCGTTTAGTGAATGATTTATGAGAGGCTATGCGATTCGCGGAGCTCTGATGAAACTATAACAAATGCTATATATCTAAGGACATATTTAGAAAAATCTGAAGAGTTCTATGTATTTACATTACTTTGCGATTTTAAAAAAAAAATTGCATTTATAATACAATATTTTTTTTTCTCAAAGGTTCTAGGGAGGCTATGCGATTCGCGGAGTATTGGTGAAACTAAAACTCATATCATATAGCTAAGGATACATATAAAAAATATACTAAAGAGTTATATGCATTTACATTACTTTGCGATTTTAAGAAAAACTTATAATTATTAAACTATCTCGTTTTTCTAAAAAGGTTCTAGAGAGGGTATGCGATTCGCGGAGCTCTGATGAAACTAAAACAAATACAATATAGCTAAGAACATATTTAGACAAATCTGAAGAGTTCTATGTATTTACATAACTTTGCGATTTTAAAAAAAAATTGCATTTATAATACAATCTTGTTTTTCTCAAAGGTTCTAGGGAGGCTATGCGGTTCGCGGAGTTTTGGTGAAACTAAAACTTATATCATATAGCTAAGGATACATATAAAAAATATACTAAAGAGTTATATGCATTTACATTACTTTGCGATTTCAAGAAAACCTTATAATTATTAAACTATCTTGTTTAGTCAATGATTCTAGAGAGGCTATGCGATTCGCGGAGCTCTGATTAAACTAAAACAAATACTGTATAGCTAAGGACATATTTAGACAAATCTAAAGAGTTCTATGTATTTTCATTACTTTTCGATTTAAATATATATATATATATATATATATGTGGTGCTTTGCAACTCATATGACTTTTTTAACATGTGTTGTTAATATTACATTCTAAATATTGTGTTATTGTGAAAATAAAAATGTTCTGAGTTAATTCTCATTATTAAAAGGTTCAATTATTTTTACAATATTGTGGTTTAAGACCATACATCAACCACAGTGGTGACCACCGATTTGGACAGCTACAATCTGTAAGTTGAAGACTTTAGATATTTTCATTTATAATGTGTGATTCCGAGAACACGGAGACAAGGCCCCAACGTAGCAGTTATGAAGAAATCAGCCGGGTATCAATTAAAATTCCACCTATTTGGCGAAAAAACATCAAGATCTGGAAAATGCAGGTGGAAGCTCAATTTTACAATTATAAAATAACCTCCGAATTAACTAAATTTAATTATGTTTTAGCTTCATTGGATTCAGACGTCGCGGAGCTAATCGCAGATTTTTTAGGTAAGGAACTTTCTACAACCCCATATACTCATCTTATGGAAAGGCTGCAACGCGAATTCGAAGAATCTGAAGGACGGAAGGTAACCAAATTACTTACTGAAATAGATCTTGGAGACAAACGGCCCAGTCAGTTGTTACGCGAAATGCGTACCCTTGCTGGTTCGCAAGTCAATGATGATTTTCTAAAAACTATTTTCATGCAACGTCTCCCAGTTAATTTGAGATCCATATTAGCCTCTAGCAATGACACACTAGACAACACTGCCATTATGGCCGACAGGATTCTCGACTACACACATTCCTCGCCTAACATAACCTCTATAAATAATAATCCTTCCCGTAGTTCATCTTCTAGCATCTTACCCACTGATAGTCTATCGCGTTTAGAATCACAAATTGCCGAATTAATCGCTGCTATTAGTAGCTTATCTGCTGCAGGTCGTTCACGTTCGCGCTCTCGTTCACGATCCCGCCCTTCCTCTAGTGGTCCTCTTTGCTGGTATCACCGTAAATTTCGTGAAAAAGCCACAAAATGTAACCAACCTTGCTCTTATAAACAAACATCTCCTTCTAAATCGGAAAACGAGTAGGCCACTCTCTTGAGATGGCGCAGGAGAGCACAGGCCAAATACTTACACGCCGTCTGTTCGTCACGGATATTCCTACTGGAACACAATACCTTGTGGATTCCGGGGCAGATATTTCTGTCGTTCCTTCCTCTCCCCAAATGCGACCAACCAAACGGGTACTCTTTGCGGCTAATGGAACGCCTATAAACACTTATGGTGAGCGTCTAATTAACCTCAATATAGGTACGAGACGTTCTTATTGTTGGCCTTTCACAATCGCTAAAGTTCAGGCTCCTATTATTGGAGCTGATTTTTTAAATCATTTTGGACTATTAATTGATCTAAAAAATAGGCGGCTTATTGACAATACAACACAGCTATCTACTTCTACATTGACTACGGTTAACTCACCCGAGAGTGAAATTCACTTATTAGATCCGCTTAGCAAATACACTGAACTACTTCAAAAGTTCCCAACATTACTGCGCGAAGATCCAAATTTCTGTGCCACGGATATAAAATATTTTCATAGCATTAAGACAACCGTTCCACCCGTTGTTGCTAGGCCCAGACGTCTACCTCGCACAAAATTGGAACAGGCTAAATTAGAATTTCAAAAAATGATCGACTTGGGAATATGTAGGCCCTCCAAAAGTCCATGGTCGAGTCCCTTACATATGGTAGCCAAAAAAGATGGTTCATGGAGGCCTTGCGGCGATTATAGGGCACTTAATGCCATAACAGTTCCCGACCGCTACCCTATACCATATTTAAAACGATTTTAACTCCAGACTCGCCGGTAAGACTTTCTTTTCTAAAATCGATTTAGTTCGCGCCTACCACCATATTCCGATTGCACCAGAAGATGTACATAAAACAGCTGTGATTACCCCTTTCGGATTATTTGAGTTTCTAAAGATGCCTTTTGGATTGAGAAATGCCGCTCAATCTTTCCAGAGATACATCGATAGCATTTTACGAGATTTAGATTTTGTTTTTTGTTATTTAGATGACATTCTCGTGTTTTCAAATGATGAAGAACAACATATTTGTCATCTCACCTCACTATTCAGGCGCTTGAACGAATACCGCATAAACATTAATATAGCAAAATGTGAATTCGGGATAACAAAAATTTCGTTTTTAGGTTACTCTGTATCTGTCGAGGGTATTGAGCCGTTACCTGATCGAGTTGACAAGATCGTCTCGTACAAACAACCTAAAACCATTGCCGATCTCAGACGTTTTCTTGGGTTAATAAATTTCTACAGAAGATCGTTGCCTGCAACCGCCGAAACGCAACAGCTGTTATTTAACCTTTGCAAAGATACGCGCAAAAATGATAAACGCAACGTGGAATGGACTCCTGAGGCTTTGTGTGCTTTTGAGAAACTTAAAACTCAAATCACAAACGCAACACTCTTAGCCCACCCATCAGACGACTTACCATTAGCGCTTCTCGTTGATGCTTCAGATTATGCAGTTGGATCGTCGCTCAACCAACTTCGTAACGGTGTTTTAGAACCACTTGGGTTCTTTTCAAAATCATTAACAGACACTCAAAAGCGGTATAGTACGTATGATAGAGAGTTACTCGCCGCATATATGTCCGTTAAACACTTTCGTTACATATTAGAAGGTAGGGATTTTGTATTATACACGGATCATAGGCCTCTGACATACGCGTTTAAGCAACGGCTCGACAAGGCTTCCCCACGCCAATTACGACAATTGGATTTCATAGGGCAGTTCACCACAAACCTCCAGTACCTTCCTGGCAAATCTATATCTGTTCCATCCGTGATTTCCTTTGACGACGTAGCGAAACTACAAAGTACGGACGAGGAACTACAACAGCTAAAGGCTAATAAAATTGTTCCCTTAAATTTGCACCAATCGCATTACCATCAGGAGCAGAATTGATAGTAGACACATCTACAAGTCGTTTGAGGGCCTTACTTTACCGCTAGCATTTCGGAAACCAGCTTTCGACTCTCTCCATAACATGGCACACCCTGGAATAAAAAGCGTCCATTCGAGCTCGCCAAACAACGATATGTGTGGCCTTCCCTTAAAAAAGATGTCAGACTATGGGCTAAAACATGTATGGGTTGTCAACGTTCAAAAGTTACCAAACATATTTTTTAGCGAAATAGGTACCTACGAACCAGCCAATAATAGATTTTCTCACCTAAATCTGGATATTGTTGGTCCTCTGCCACCTTCCGATGGGTATATCTATTTACTAACAATCATTGACCGTTTTTTCTAGCTGGACGGAGGCAATACCTTTAAAGGACATTTCAGCGGAATCAGTCGCACGGTCTCTCTTATTTTCATGGATCGCCAGGTTTGGAGTTCCATCTAAGATTACGACAGATCGTGGCAGACAATTTGATTGCTCACTCTTCGCCCACTTAACCAATCTTCTGGGCATCCAACATTGTAAAACTACGGCATATCATCCTGCGTCTAATGGCAAAATAGAAAGATGGCATCGGCAGCTTAAGTCATCCCTACGTGCTCAGCTGGTAAATGACTGGATTACCAAACTACCCACAGTTCTTCTTGGTCTACGTTCCCCTCTTGGTACCATCACCTCCAAGCGACACCAGCGTCAATAGTGTACGGAGAACCTTTGAGACTACCAGCAGACTTCTTCGAAGATGGAGCACCATCAAATGACCTACCTATGGCTGGTTACATAAATTAAAGGAACACATCAAAGCGCTTAGACCGGGTAATTACAAGCCATCACTCAGCTAAGCGACCCTACATTCACCAGAATATTAAAAAAGCCTCCCATGTTTTCGTGCGACAAGACGCTGTGAGAAAACCCTTACAACCTATTTATGAAGGACCATTTAAGGTAATTTCACGAACAGACAAATTCTTTGATCTTGAAACTCCGAGGGGCACGACACAGGATCTCTATTGACCGCCTTAAACCGGCATATTTGTTATCGGAGGACGGAACATCGCACCACCACCAGCAACAGAATCCAACAACAAGAGGAAATCCCAACAGAATTCATCTGCTGCTCCTGTTTTTAAAGCAACTTCGCCTCCCAAGAACAACCGAACACGTTCAGGACGCAGAGTAACATTTCCATCAAAGTTTCTCTCCGTTATCACTGGGGAGGGAGTATGTGGTGCTTTGCAACTCATATGACTTTTTTAACATGTGTTGTTAATATTACATTCTAAATATTGTGTTATTGTGAAAATAAAAATGTTCTGAGTTAATTCTCATTATTAAAAGGTTCAATTATTTTAACAATATTGTGGGTTTAAGACCATACATCAACCACATATATATATATATATATATATATATATATATATATATATATATATAATATACTATTTATATATATATATAAAACAATCTTGTTTTTTTCTAATATTCGAGGAATACAAAGCGATTCGCAGAGTTCTGGTGTAACTAAAATCCAAACTATCGAGCTAAAGACATCTATAAACAATATTTGAAGAGCTATATGCATTTACATTACTTTGCGATTTCAAGAAAAACTTATTATTATTTAAACTATCTCGTTTTTCTCAAAAATTCAAGAGAAGCTATGCGATCTCGCGGAGTTTTGGTGAAACCAAAACTCATATCATATAGCTAAGGATACATATAAAAAATATACTAAATAGTTATATGCATTTACATTACTTCTGCGATTTAAGAAAAACTTATAATTATCTAAACTATCTCGTTTTTCTCAAAGATTCTAGAGAGGCTTTGCGATTCGCGGAGCTCTGATGAAACTAAAACAAATGCTATATATCTAAGGACATATTTAGAAAAATCTGAAGAGTTCTATGTATTTACATTACTTTGCGATTTAAAAAAAAAAATATAAAACAATCTCGTTTTCCTCAAAGATTCTAGGGAGGCTATCCGATTCGCGGAGTTTTGGTGAAACTGAGACCAATACTATCTATCTAAAGATATATATAAACAATAATTGAAGAGCTAGAGAGAGAGAATTTTTAAAATCGCGAAGTAATGTAAATACATAGAACTCTTCAGGTTTGTCTAAATATGTCCTTAGTTTCATCAGGGCTCCGCGAATCGCATAGCCTCTCTAGAACCTTTGACTAAACGAGATTGTTTTATAATAGTAAGTTTTTCTTGCATATAGCTCTTCAAATATTGTTTATATATGTCTTTAGCTGGATTAGTAATGGGTTTCTGTTTCACCAGAACTCTGCGAATCGCTTTGTATCCCTCGAATATTAGAAAAAAACAAGATTGTTTTATAATATATTATTTTTTTTTAAAAATCGCAAAAGAAATTCAAATGCATATCTGATGAAACTAAAACAAATGCTAATATATCTAAGGACATATTTAGACAAATCTGAAGAGTTCTATGTAATTACATTACTTTGCGATTTAAAAAAAAAATTGTAATTATAATACAATCTCGTTTTCCTCAAAGATTCTAGGGAGGCTATGCGATTCGCGGAGTTTTGGTGTGAAACTAAAACTCATATCACATAGCTAAGGATACATATGAAAAATATACTAAAGAGTTATATGCATTTACATTACTTTGCGATTTTAAGAAAAACTTATAATTATTAAACTATCTCGTTTTTCTCAAAGATTCTAGAGAGGCTATGCGATTCGCGGGAGTATTAGTGAAACTAAAACTCATATCATATAGCTAAGAATACATATGAAAAATATACTAAAGAGTTATATGCATTTACATTACTTTGCGATTTCAAGAAAACTTACAAAACTTATAATTATTAAGACGATCTCGTTTAGTGAAAGATTTATGAGAGGCTATGAGATTCGCGGAGCTCTGATGAAACTATAACAAATGCTATATATCTAAGGACATGTTTAGACAAATCTGAAGAGTTCTATTGTATTTACATAACTTTGCGATTTTAAAAAAAAATTGCATTTATAATACAATCTTGTTTTTCTCAAAGGTTCTAGGGAAGCTATGCGATTCGCGGAGTTTTGGTGAAACTAAAACTTATATCATATAGCTAAGGATACATATAAAAAATATACTAAAGAGTTATATGCAATTACATTACTTTGCGATTTTAAGAAAAACTTATAATTATTAAACGATCTCGTTTAGTGAAAGATTTATGAGAGGCTATGCGATTCGCGGAGCTCTGATGAAACTATAACAAATGCTATATATCTAAGGACATATTTAGAAAAATCTGAAGAGTTCTATGTATTTACATTACTTTGCGATTTTAAAAAAAAAATTGCATTTATAATACAATCTTTTTTTTTCTCAAAGGTTCTAGGGAGGCTATGCGATTCGCGGAGTATTGGTGAAACTAAAACTCATATCATATAGCTAAGGATACATATAAAAAATATACTAAAGAGTTATATGCATTTACATTACTTTGCGATTTTAAGAAAAACTTATAATTATTAAACTATCTCGTTTTTCTAAAAAGGTTCTAGAGAGGGTATGCGATTCGCGGAGCTCTGATGAAACTAAAACAAATACAATATAGCTAAGAACATATTTAGACAAATCTGAAGAGTTCTATGTATTTACATAACTTTGCGATTTTAAAAAAAAATTGCATTTATAATACAATCTTGTTTTTCTCAAAGGTTCTAGGGAGGCTATGCGGTTCGCGGAGTTTTGGTGAAACTAAAACTTATATCATATAGCTAAGGATACATATAAAAAATATACTAAAGAGTTATATGCATTTACATTACTTTGCGATTTCAAGAAAACCTTATAATTATTAAACTATCTTGTTTAGTCAAAGATTCTAGAGAGGCTATGCGATTCGCGGAGCTCTGATTAAACTAAAACAAATACTGTATAGCTAAGGACATATTTAGACAAATCTAAAGAGTTCTATGTATTTTCATTACTTTTCGATTTAAAAATATATATATATATATATATATATATATATATATATATATATATAAAACAATCTTGTTTTTTTCTAATATTCGAGGAATACAAAGCGATTCGCAGAGTTCTGGTGTAACTAAAATCCAAACTATCGAGCTAAAGACATCTATAAACAATATTTGAAGAGCTATATGCATTTACATTACTTTGCTATTTCAAGAAAAACTTATTATTATTAAACTATCTCGTTTTTCTCAAAAATTCAAGAGAAGCTATGCGATTCCGTAGTTTTGGTGAAACCAAAACTCATATCATATAGCTAAGGATACATATAAAAAATATACTAAATAGTTATATGCATTTACATTACTTTGCGATTTAAGAAAAACTTATAATTATTAAACTATCTCGTTTTTCTCAAAGATTCTAGAGGCTTTGCGATTCGCGGAGCTCTGATGAAACTAAAACAAATGCTATATATCTAAAGACATATTTAGAAAAATCTGAAGAGTTCTATGTATTTACATTACTTTGCGATTTAAAAAAAAAATATAAAACACTCTCGTTTTCCTCAAAGATTCTAGGGAGGCTATCCGATTCGCGGAGTTTTGGTGAAACTGAGACCAATACTATCTATCTAAAGATATATATAAACAATAATTGAAGAGCTAGAGAGAGAGAATTTTTAAAATCGCAAAGTAATGTAAATACATAGAACTCTTCAGGTTTGTCTAAATATGTCCTTAGCTATATAGGATTTGTTTTAGTTTCATCAGGGCTCCGCGAATCGCATAGCCTCTCTAGAACCTTTGACTAAACGAGATTGTTTTATAATAATAAGTTTTTCTTGCATATAGCTCTTCAAATATTGTTTATATATGTCTTTAGCTGGATAGTATGGGTTTCTGTTTCACCAGAACTCTGCGAATCGCTTTGTATCCCTCGAATATTAGAAAAAAACAAGATTGTTTTATATATATTATTTTTTTTTAAAAATCGCAAAGAAATTCAAATGCATATCTGATGAAACTAAAACAAATGCTATATATCTAAGGACATATTTAGACAAATCTGAAGAGTTCTATGTAATTACATTACTTTGCGATTTAAAAAAAAAAATTGTAATTATAATACAATCTCGTTTTCCTCAAAGATTCTAGGGAGGCTATGCGATTCGCAGAGTTTTGGTGAAACTAAAACTCATATCACATAGCTAAGGATATATATGAAAAATATACTAAAGAGTTCTATGTATTTACATTACTTTGCGATTTTAAAAAAATATTGTAATTATAATACAATCTCGTTTTTCTCAAAGATTCTAGAGAGGCTATGCGATTCTCGGAGCTCTGATGAAACTAAAACAAATACTATATAGCTAAGGACATATTTAGACAAATCTGAAGAGTTCTATGTATTTACATTACTTTGCGATTTTAAAAAAAGATTGTAATTATAATACAATCTCGTTTTTCTTAAAGATTCTAGGGAGGTTATGCGATTCGCGGAGTATTAGTGAAACTAAAACTCATATCATATAGCTAAGAATACATATGAAAAATATACTAAAGAGTTATATGCATTTACATTACTTTGCGATTTCAAGAAAAACTTATAATTATTAAACGATCTCGTTTAGTGAAAGATTTATGAGGGGCTATGCGATTCGCGGAGCTCTGATGAAACTAAAACAAATACAATATAGCTAAGAACATATTTAGACAAATCTGAAGAGTTCTATGTATTTACATAACTTTGCGATTTTAAAAAAAAATTGCATTTATAATACAATCTCGTTTTTCTCAAAAATTCAAGAGAAGCTATGCGATTCGCGGAGTTTTGGTGAAACCAAAACTCATATCATATAGCTAAGGATACATATAAAAAATATACTAAATAGTTATATGCATTTACATTACTTTGCGATTTAAGAAAAACTTATAATTATTAAACTATCTCGTTTTTCTCAAAGATTCTAGAGTGGCTTTGCGATTCGCGGAGCTCTGATGAAACTAAAACAAATGCTATATATCTAAGGACATATTTAGAAAAATCTGAAGAGTTCTATGTATTTACATTACTTTGCGATTTTAAAAATAATTGCATTTATAATACAATCTTTTTTTTTCTCAAAGGTTCTAGGGAGGCTATGCGATTCGCGGAGTATTGGTGAAACTAAAACTCATATCATATAGCTAAGGATACATATAAAAAATATACTAAAGAGTTATATGCATTTACATTACTTTGCGATTTTAAGAAAAACTTATAATTATTAAACTATCTCGTTTTTCTCAAAGATTCTAGAGAGGGTATGCGATTCGCGGAGCTCTGATGAAACTAAAACAAATACAATATAGCTAAGAACATATTTAGACAAATCTGAAGAGTTCTATGTATTTACATAACTTTGCGATTTTAAAATAAAATTGCATTTATAATACAATCTCGTTTTTCTCAAAAATTCAAGAGAAGCTATGCGATTCGCGGAGTTTTGGTGAAACCAAAACTCATATCATATAGCTAAGAATACATATGAAAAATATACTAAAGAGTTATATGCATTTACATTACTTTGCGATTTCAAGAAAAACTTATAATTATTAAACGATCTCGTTTAGTGAATGATTTATGAGAGGCTATGCGATTCGCGGAGCTCTGATGAAACTATAACAAATGCTATATATCTAAGGACATATTTAGAAAAATCTGAAGAGTTCTATGTATTTACATTACTTTGCGATTTTAAAAAAAAATTGCATTTATAATACAATATTTTTTTTTCTCAAAGGTTCTAGGGAGGCTATGCGATTCGCGGAGTATTGGTGAAACTAAAACTCATATCATATAGCTAAGGATACATATAAAAAATATACTAAAGAGTTATATGCATTTACATTACTTTGCGATTTTAAGAAAAACTTATAATTATTAAACTATCTCGTTTTTCTAAAAAGGTTCTAGAGAGGGATTCGCGGAGCTCTGATGAAACTAAAACAAATACAATATAGCTAAGAACATATTTAGACAAATCTGAAGAGTTCTATGTATTTACATAACTTTGCGATTTTAAAAAAAAATTGCATTTATAATACAATCTTGTTTTTCTCAAAGGTTCTAGGGAGGCTATGCGGTTCGCGGAGTTTTGGTGAAACTAAAACTTATATCATATAGCTAAGGATACATATAAAAAATATACTAAAGAGTTATATGCATTTACATTACTTTGCGATTTCAAGAAAACCTTATAATTATTAAACTATCTTGTTTAGTCAAAGATTCTAGAGAGGCTATGCGATTCGCGGAGCTCTGATTAAACTAAAACAAATACTGTATAGCTAAGGACATATTTAGACAAATCTAAAGAGTTCTATGTATTTTCATTACTTTTCGATTTAAAAATATATATATATATATATATATATATATATATATATATATATATATATAAAACAATCTTGTTTTTTTCTAATATTCGAGGAATACAAAGCGATTCGCAGAGTTCTGGTGTAACTAAAATCCAAACTATCGAGCTAAAGACATCTATAAACAATATTTGAAGAGCTATATGCATTTACATTACTTTGCGATTTCAAGAAAAACTTATTATTATTAAACTATCTCGTTTTTCTCAAAAATTCAAGAGAAGCTATGCGATTCCGTAGTTTTGGTGAAACCAAAACTCATATCATATAGCTAAGGATACATATAAAAAATATACTAAATAGTTATATGCATTTACATTACTTTGCGATTTAAGAAAAACTTATAATTATTAAACTATCTCGTTTTTCTCAAAGATTCTAGAGGCTTTGCGATTCGCGGAGCTCTGATGAAACTAAAACAAATACAATATAGCTAAGAACATATTTAGACAAATCTGAAGAGTTCTATGTATTTACATAACTTTGCGATTTTAAAAAAAAATTGCATTTATAATACAATCTCGTTTTTCTCAAAAATTCAAGAGAAGCTATGCGATTCGCGGAGTTTTGGTGAAACCAAAACTCATATCATATAGCTAAGGATACATATAAAAAATATACTAAATAGTTATATGCATTTACATTACTTTGCGATTTAAGAAAAACTTATAATTATTAAACTATCTCGTTTTTCTCAAAGATTCTAGAGTGGCTTTGCGATTCGCGGAGCTCTGATGAAACTAAAACAAATGCTATATATCTAAGGACATATTTAGAAAAATCTGAAGAGTTCTATGTATTTACATTACTTTGCGATTTTAAAAATAATTGCATTTATAATACAATCTTTTTTTTTCTCAAAGGTTCTAGGGAGGCTATGCGATTCGCGGAGTATTGGTGAAACTAAAACTCATATCATATAGCTAAGGATACATATAAAAAATATACTAAAGAGTTATATGCATTTACATTACTTTGCGATTTTAAGAAAAACTTATAATTATTAAACTATCTCGTTTTTCTCAAAGATTCTAGAGAGGGTATGCGATTCGCGGAGCTCTGATGAAACTAAAACAAATACAATATAGCTAAGAACATATTTAGACAAATCTGAAGAGTTCTATGTATTTACATAACTTTGCGATTTTAAAATAAAATTGCATTTATAATACAATCTCGTTTTTCTCAAAAATTCAAGAGAAGCTATGCGATTCGCGGAGTTTTGGTGAAACCAAAACTCATATCATATAGCTAAGAATACATATGAAAAATATACTAAAGAGTTATATGCATTTACATTACTTTGCGATTTCAAGAAAAACTTATAATTATTAAACGATCTCGTTTAGTGAATGATTTATGAGAGGCTATGCGATTCGCGGAGCTCTGATGAAACTATAACAAATGCTATATATCTAAGGACATATTTAGAAAAATCTGAAGAGTTCTATGTATTTACATTACTTTGCGATTTTAAAAAAAAATTGCATTTATAATACAATATTTTTTTTTCTCAAAGGTTCTAGGGAGGCTATGCGATTCGCGGAGTATTGGTGAAACTAAAACTCATATCATATAGCTAAGGATACATATAAAAAATATACTAAAGAGTTATATGCATTTACATTACTTTGCGATTTTAAGAAAAACTTATAATTATTAAACTATCTCGTTTTTCTAAAAAGGTTCTAGAGAGGGATTCGCGGAGCTCTGATGAAACTAAAACAAATACAATATAGCTAAGAACATATTTAGACAAATCTGAAGAGTTCTATGTATTTACATAACTTTGCGATTTTAAAAAAAAATTGCATTTATAATACAATCTTGTTTTTCTCAAAGGTTCTAGGGAGGCTATGCGGTTCGCGGAGTTTTGGTGAAACTAAAACTTATATCATATAGCTAAGGATACATATAAAAAATATACTAAAGAGTTATATGCATTTACATTACTTTGCGATTTCAAGAAAACCTTATAATTATTAAACTATCTTGTTTAGTCAATGATTCTAGAGAGGCTATGCGATTCGCGGAGCTCTGATTAAACTAAAACAAATACTGTATAGCTAAGGACATATTTAGACAAATCTAAAGAGTTCTATGTATTTTCATTACTTTTCGATTTAAATATATATATATATATATATATATGTGGTGCTTTGCAACTCATATGACTTTTTTAACATGTGTTGTTAATATTACATTCTAAATATTGTGTTATTGTGAAAATAAAAATGTTCTGAGTTAATTCTCATTATTAAAAGGTTCAATTATTTTTACAATATTGTGGTTTAAGACCATACATCAACCACAGTGGTGACCACCGATTTGGACAGCTACAATCTGTAAGTTGAAGACTTTAGATATTTTCATTTATAATGTGTGATTCCGAGAACACGGAGACAAGGCCCCAACGTAGCAGTTATGAAGAAATCAGCCGGGTATCAATTAAAATTCCACCTATTTGGCGAAAAAACATCAAGATCTGGAAAATGCAGGTGGAAGCTCAATTTTACAATTATAAAATAACCTCCGAATTAACTAAATTTAATTATGTTTTAGCTTCATTGGATTCAGACGTCGCGGAGCTAATCGCAGATTTTTTAGGTAAGGAACTTTCTACAACCCCATATACTCATCTTATGGAAAGGCTGCAACGCGAATTCGAAGAATCTGAAGGACGGAAGGTAACCAAATTACTTACTGAAATAGATCTTGGAGACAAACGGCCCAGTCAGTTGTTACGCGAAATGCGTACCCTTGCTGGTTCGCAAGTCAATGATGATTTTCTAAAAACTATTTTCATGCAACGTCTCCCAGTTAATTTGAGATCCATATTAGCCTCTAGCAATGACACACTAGACAACACTGCCATTATGGCCGACAGGATTCTCGACTACACACATTCCTCGCCTAACATAACCTCTATAAATAATAATCCTTCCCGTAGTTCATCTTCTAGCATCTTACCCACTGATAGTCTATCGCGTTTAGAATCACAAATTGCCGAATTAATCGCTGCTATTAGTAGCTTATCTGCTGCAGGTCGTTCACGTTCGCGCTCTCGTTCACGATCCCGCCCTTCCTCTAGTGGTCCTCTTTGCTGGTATCACCGTAAATTTCGTGAAAAAGCCACAAAATGTAACCAACCTTGCTCTTATAAACAAACATCTCCTTCTAAATCGGAAAACGAGTAGGCCACTCTCTTGAGATGGCGCAGGAGAGCACAGGCCAAATACTTACACGCCGTCTGTTCGTCACGGATATTCCTACTGGAACACAATACCTTGTGGATTCCGGGGCAGATATTTCTGTCGTTCCTTCCTCTCCCCAAATGCGACCAACCAAACGGGTACTCTTTGCGGCTAATGGAACGCCTATAAACACTTATGGTGAGCGTCTAATTAACCTCAATATAGGTACGAGACGTTCTTATTGTTGGCCTTTCACAATCGCTAAAGTTCAGGCTCCTATTATTGGAGCTGATTTTTTAAATCATTTTGGACTATTAATTGATCTAAAAAATAGGCGGCTTATTGACAATACAACACAGCTATCTACTTCTACATTGACTACGGTTAACTCACCCGAGAGTGAAATTCACTTATTAGATCCGCTTAGCAAATACACTGAACTACTTCAAAAGTTCCCAACATTACTGCGCGAAGATCCAAATTTCTGTGCCACGGATATAAAATATTTTCATAGCATTAAGACAACCGTTCCACCCGTTGTTGCTAGGCCCAGACGTCTACCTCGCACAAAATTGGAACAGGCTAAATTAGAATTTCAAAAAATGATCGACTTGGGAATATGTAGGCCCTCCAAAAGTCCATGGTCGAGTCCCTTACATATGGTAGCCAAAAAAGATGGTTCATGGAGGCCTTGCGGCGATTATAGGGCACTTAATGCCATAACAGTTCCCGACCGCTACCCTATACCATATTTAAACGATTTTAACTCCAGACTCGCCGGTAAGACTTTCTTTTCTAAAATCGATTTAGTTCGCGCCTACCACCATATTCCGATTGCACCAGAAGATGTACATAAAACAGCTGTGATTACCCCTTTCGGATTATTTGAGTTTCTAAAGATGCCTTTTGGATTGAGAAATGCCGCTCAATCTTTCCAGAGATACATCGATAGCATTTTACGAGATTTAGATTTTGTTTTTTGTTATTTAGATGACATTCTCGTGTTTTCAAATGATGAAGAACAACATATTTGTCATCTCACCTCACTATTCAGGCGCTTGAACGAATACCGCATAAACATTAATATAGCAAAATGTGAATTCGGGATAACAAAAATTTCGTTTTTAGGTTACTCTGTATCTGTCGAGGGTATTGAGCCGTTACCTGATCGAGTTGACAAGATCGTCTCGTACAAACAACCTAAAACCATTGCCGATCTCAGACGTTTTCTTGGGTTAATAAATTTCTACAGAAGATCGTTGCCTGCAACCGCCGAAACGCAACAGCTGTTATTTAACCTTTGCAAAGATACGCGCAAAAATGATAAACGCAACGTGGAATGGACTCCTGAGGCTTTGTGTGCTTTTGAGAAACTTAAAACTCAAATCACAAACGCAACACTCTTAGCCCACCCATCAGACGACTTACCATTAGCGCTTCTCGTTGATGCTTCAGATTATGCAGTTGGATCGTCGCTCAACCAACTTCGTAACGGTGTTTTAGAACCACTTGGGTTCTTTTCAAAATCATTAACAGACACTCAAAAGCGGTATAGTACGTATGATAGAGAGTTACTCGCCGCATATATGTCCGTTAAACACTTTCGTTACATATTAGAAGGTAGGGATTTTGTATTATACACGGATCATAGGCCTCTGACATACGCGTTTAAGCAACGGCTCGACAAGGCTTCCCCACGCCAATTACGACAATTGGATTTCATAGGGCAGTTCACCACAAACCTCCAGTACCTTCCTGGCAAATCCAACACTCCGGCCGACTTCTTTTCTCGCCTATCCGCTATATCTGTTCCATCCGTGATTTCCTTTGACGACGTAGCGAAACTACAAAGTACGGACGAGGAACTACAACAGCTAAAGGCTAATAAAAATTGTTCCCTTAAATTTGCACCAATCGCATTACCATCAGGAGCAGAATTGATAGTAGACACATCTACAAGTCGTTTGAGGCCTTACTTACCGCTAGCATTTCGGAAACCAGCTTTCGACTCTCTCCATAACATGGCACACCCTGGAATAAAAGCGTCCATCGAGCTCGCCAAACAACGATATGTGTGGCCTTCCCTTAAAAAAGATGTCAGACTATGGGCTAAAACATGTATGGGTTGTCAACGTTCAAAAGTTACCAAACATATTTTTAGCGAAATAGGTACCTACGAACCAGCCAATAATAGATTTTCTCACCTAAATCTGGATATTGTTGGTCCTCTGCCACCTTCCGATGGGTATATCTATTTACTAACAATCATTGACCGTTTTTCTAGCTGGACGGAGGCAATACCTTTAAAGGACATTTCAGCGGAATCAGTCGCACGGTCTCTCTTATTTTCATGGATCGCCAGGTTTGGAGTTCCATCTAAGATTACGACAGATCGTGGCAGACAATTTGATTGCTCACTCTTCGCCCACTTAACCAATCTTCTGGGCATCCAACATTGTAAAACTACGGCATATCATCCTGCGTCTAATGGCAAAATAGAAAGATGGCATCGGCAGCTTAAGTCATCCCTACGTGCTCAGCTGGTAAATGACTGGATTACCAAACTACCCACAGTTCTTCTTGGTCTACGTTCCCTCTTGGTACCTCACCTCCAAGCGACACCAGCGTCAATAGTGTACGGAGAACCTTTGAGACTACCAGCAGACTTCTTCGAAGATGGAGCACCATCAAATGACCTACCTATGCTGGTACATAAATTAAAGGAACACATCAAAGCGCTTAGACCGGTAATTACAAGCCATCACTCAGCTAAGCGACCCTACATTCACCAGAATATTAAAAAAACCTCCCATGTTTTCGTGCGACAAGACGCTGTGAGAAAACCCTTACAACCTATTTATGAAGGACCATTTAAGGTAATTTCACGAACAGACAAATTCTTTGATCTTGAAACTCCGAGGGGCACGACAAGGATCTCTATTGACCGCCTTAAACCGGCATATTTGTTATCGGAGGACGGAACATCGCACCACCACCAGCAACAGAATCCAACAACAGAGGAATCCCAACAGAATTCATCTGCTGCTCCTGTTTTTAAAGCAACTTCGCCTCCCAAGAACAACCGAACACGTTCAGGACGCAGAGTAACATTTCCATCAAAGTTTCTCTCCGTTATCACTGGGGAGGGAGTATGTGGTGCTTTGCAACTCATATGACTTTTTTAACATGTGTTGTTAATATTACATTCTAAATATTGTGTTATTGTGAAAATAAAAATGTTCTGAGTTAATTCTCATTATTAAAAGGTTCAATTATTTTAACAATATTGTGGTTTAAGACCATACATCAACCACATATATATATATATATATATATATATATATATATATATATATATATATATATATAAAACAATCTTGTTTTTTTCTAATATTCGAGGAATACAAAGCGATTCGCAGAGTTCTGGTGTAACTAAAATCCAAACTATCGAGCTAAAGACATCTATAAACAATATTTGAAGAGCTATATGCATTTACATTACTTTGCGATTTCAAGAAAAACTTATTATTATTAAACTATCTCGTTTTTCTCAAAAATTCAAGAGAAGCTATGCGATTCGCGGAGTTTTGGTGAAACCAAAACTCATATCATATAGCTAAGGATACATATAAAAAATATACTAAATAGTTATATGCATTTACATTACTTTGCGATTTAAGAAAAACTTATAATTATTAAACTATCTCGTTTTTCTCAAAGATTCTAGAGAGGCTTTGCGATTCGCGGAGCTCTGATGAAACTAAAACAAATGCTATATATCTAAGGACATATTTAGAAAAATCTGAAGAGTTCTATGTATTTACATTACTTTGCGATTTAAAAAAAAAATATAAAACAATCTCGTTTTCCTCAAAGATTCTAGGGAGGCTATCCGATTCGCGGAGTTTTGGTGAAACTGAGACCAATACTATCTATCTAAAGATATATATAAACAATAATTGAAGAGCTAGAGAGAGAGAATTTTTAAAATCGCGAAGTAATGTAAATACATAGAACTCTTCAGGTTTGTCTAAATATGTCCTTAGTTTCATCAGGGCTCCGCGAATCGCATAGCCTCTCTAGAACCTTTGACTAAACGAGATTGTTTTATAATAGTAAGTTTTTCTTGCATATAGCTCTTCAAATATTGTTTATATATGTCTTTAGCTGGATAGTATGGGTTTCTGTTTCACCAGAACTCTGCGAATCGCTTTGTATCCCTCGAATATTAGAAAAAAACAAGATTGTTTTATATATATTATTTTTTTTTAAAAATCGCAAAGAAATTCAAATGCATATCTGATGAAACTAAAACAAATGCTATATATCTAAGGACATATTTAGACAAATCTGAAGAGTTCTATGTAATTACATTACTTTGCGATTTAAAAAAAAAATTGTAATTATAATACAATCTCGTTTTCCTCAAAGATTCTAGGGAGGCTATGCGATTCGCGGAGTTTTGGTGAAACTAAAACTCATATCACATAGCTAAGGATACATATGAAAAATATACTAAAGAGTTATATGCATTTACATTACTTTGCGATTTTAAGAAAAACTTATAATTATTAAACTATCTCGTTTTTCTCAAAGATTCTAGAGAGGCTATGCGATTCGCGGAGTATTAGTGAAACTAAAACTCATATCATATAGCTAAGAATACATATGAAAAATATACTAAAGAGTTATATGCATTTACATTACTTTGCGATTTCAAGAAAAACTTATAATTATTAAACGATCTCGTTTAGTGAAAGATTTATGAGAGGCTATGAGATTCGCGGAGCTCTGATGAAACTATAACAAATGCTATATATCTAAGGACATGTTTAGACAAATCTGAAGAGTTCTATGTATTTACATAACTTTGCGATTTTAAAAAAAAATTGCATTTATAATACAATCTTGTTTTTCTCAAAGGTTCTAGGGAAGCTATGCGATTCGCGGAGTTTTGGTGAAACTAAAACTTATATCATATAGCTAAGGATACATATAAAAAATATACTAAAGAGTTATATGCAATTACATTACTTTGCGATTTTAAGAAAAACTTATAATTATTAAACGATCTCGTTTAGTGAAAGATTTATGAGAGGCTATGCGATTCGCGGAGCTCTGATGAAACTATAACAAATGCTATATATCTAAGGACATATTTAGAAAAATCTGAAGAGTTCTATGTATTTACATTACTTTGCGATTTTAAAAAAAAAATTGCATTTATAATACAATCTTTTTTTTTCTCAAAGGTTCTAGGGAGGCTATGCGATTCGCGGAGTATTGGTGAAACTAAAACTCATATCATATAGCTAAGGATACATATAAAAAATATACTAAAGAGTTAGATGCATTTACATTACTTTGCGATTTTAAGAAAAACTTATAATTATTAAACTATCTCGTTTTTCTAAAAAGGTTCTAGAGAGGGTATGCGATTCGCGGAGCTCTGATGAAACTAAAACAAATACAATATAGCTAAGAACATATTTAGACAAATCTGAAGAGTTCTATGTATTTACATAACTTTGCGATTTTAAAAAAAAATTGCATTTATAATACAATCTTGTTTTTCTCAAAGGTTCTAGGGAGGCTATGCGGTTCGCGGAGTTTTGGTGAAACTAAAACTTATATCATATAGCTAAGGATACATATAAAAAATATACTAAAGAGTTATATGCATTTACATTACTTTGCGATTTCAAGAAAACCTTATAATTATTAAACTATCTTGTTTAGTCAAAGATTCTAGAGAGGCTATGCGATTCGCGGAGCTCTGATTAAACTAAAACAAATACTGTATAGCTAAGGACATATTTAGACACATCTAAAGAGTTCTATGTATTTTCATTACTTTTCGATTTAAAAATATATATATATATATATATATATATATATATATAAAACAATCTTGTTTTTTTCTAATATTCGAGGAATACAAAGCGATTCGCAGAGTTCTGGTGTAACTAAAATCCAAACTATCGAGCTAAAGACATCTATAAACAATATTTGAAGAGCTATATGCATTTACATTACTTTGCTATTTCAAGAAAAACTTATTATTATTAAACTATCTCGTTTTTCTCAAAAATTCAAGAGAAGCTATGCGATTCCGTAGTTTTGGTGAAACCAAAACTCATATCATATAGCTAAGGATACATATAAAAAATATACTAAATAGTTATATGCATTTACATTACTTTGCGATTTAAGAAAAACTTATAATTATTAAACTATCTCGTTTTTCTCAAAGATTCTAGAGGCTTTGCGATTCGCGGAGCTCTGATGAAACTAAAACAAATGCTATATATCTAAAGACATATTTAGAAAAATCTGAAGAGTTCTATGTATTTACATTACTTTGCGATTTAAAAAAAAAATATAAAACACTCTCGTTTTCCTCAAAGATTCTAGGGAGGCTATCCGATTCGCGGAGTTTTGGTGAAACTGAGACCAATACTATCTATCTAAAGATATATATAAACAATAATTGAAGAGCTAGAGAGAGAGAATTTTTAAAATCGCAAAGTAATGTAAATACATAGAACTCTTCAGGTTTGTCTAAATATGTCCTTAGCTATATAGGATTTGTTTTAGTTTCATCAGGGCTCCGCGAATCGCATAGCCTCTCTAGAACCTTTGACTAAACGAGATTGTTTTATAATAATAAGTTTTTCTTGCATATAGCTCTTCAAATATTGTTTATATATGTCTTTAGCTGGATAGTATGGGTTTCTGTTTCACCAGAACTCTGCGAATCGCTTTGTATCCCTCGAATATTAGAAAAAAACAAGATTGTTTTATATATATTATTTTTTTTTAAAAATCGCAAAGAAATTCAAATGCATATCTGATGAAACTAAAACAAATGCTATATATCTAAGGACATATTTAGACAAATCTGAAGAGTTCTATGTAATTACATTACTTTGCGATTTAAAAAAAAAAATTGTAATTATAATACAATCTCGTTTTCCTCAAAGATTCTAGGGAGGCTATGCGATTCGCAGAGTTTTGGTGAAACTAAAACTCATATCACATAGCTAAGGATATATATGAAAAATATACTAAAGAGTTCTATGTATTTACATTACTTTGCGATTTTAAAAAAATATTGTAATTATAATACAATCTCGTTTTTCTCAAAGATTCTAGGGAGGTTATGCGATTCGCGGAGTTTTGGTGAAACTAACACTCATATCATATAGCTAAGAAAACATATGAAAAATATACTAAAGAGTTATATGCATATACATTACTTTGCGATTTCAAGATAAACTTATAATTATTAAGCTATCTCGTTTTTCTCAAAGATTCTAGGGAGGTTATGCGATCCGCGGAGCTCTGATGTAACTAAAACAAATCCTATATAGCTAAGGACATATTTAGACAAATCTGAAGAGTTCTATGTATTTACATTACTTTGCGATTTAAAAAAAAAAAAAAAAAAATTATAAAATAATCTCGTACTTTTCTAATATTTGAGGGATACAAAGCGATTCGCGGAGTTCTGGTGAAACTGAGACCAATACTATCTAGCTAAAGATATATATAAACAATAATTGAAGAGCTATATGCATTTGAATTTCTTTGCGATTTTAAAAAAAAAAAAAATAATTATAAAACAATCTTGTTTTTCTCAAAGATTCTAGAGAAGCTATGCGATTCGCGGAGTTTTGTTGAAACTAAAACTCATATCATATAGCTAAGGATACATATGAAAAATATACTAAAGAGTTATATGCATTTACATTACTTTGCGATTTTAAGAAAAACTTATAATTATTAAACTATCTCGTTTTTCTCAAAGATTCTAGAGAGGCTATGCGATTCGCGGAGCTCTGATGAAACTAAAACAAATACTATATAGCTAAGAACATATTTAGACAAATCTAAAGAGTTCTATGTAATTCCATTACATTGCGATTTAAAAAAAAATTTTTATTTATAATACAATCTCGTTTTCCTCAAAGATTCTAGGGAGGGTATTCGATTCGCGGAGTTTTGGTGAAACTAAAACTCATATCACATAGCTAAGGATACATATGAAAAATATACTAAAGAGTTATATGCATTTACATTACTTTGCGATTTTAAGAAAAACTTATAATTATTAAACTATCTCGTTTTTCTCAAAGATTCTAGAGAGGCTATGCGATTCGCTGAGCTCTGATGAAACTAAAAGAAATACTATATAGCTAAGGACATATTTAGACAAATCTGAAGAGTTCTATGTATTTACATTACTTTGCGATTTTAAAAAAAGATTGTAATTATAATACAATCTCGTTTTTCTTAAAGATTCTAGGGAGGTTATGCGATTCGCGGAGTATTAGTGAAACTAAAACTCATATCATATAGCTAAGAATACATATGAAAAATATACTAAAGAGTTATATGCATTTACATTACTTTGCGATTTCAAGAAAAACTTATAATTATTAAACGATCTCGTTTAGTGAAAGATTCATGGGAGGCTATGCGATTCGCGGAGCTCTGATGAAACTATAACAAATGCTATATATCTAAGGACATGTTTAGACAAATCTGAAGAGTTCTATGTATTTACATAACTTTCCGTTTTTAAAAAAAAATTGCATTTATAATACAATCTTGTTTTTCTCAAAGGTTCTAGGGAGGCTATGCGATTCGCGGAGTTTTGGTGAAACTAAAACTTATATCATATAGCTAAGGATACATATAAAAAATATACTAAAGAGTTATATGCATTTACATTACTTTGCGATTTTAAGAAAAACTTATAATTATTAAACTATCTCGTTTTTCTCAAAGATTCTAGAGAGGCTATGCGATTCGCGGAGCTCTGATGAAACTAAAACAAATACTTTATAGCTAAGAACATATTTAGACAAATCTAAAGAGTTCTATGTAATTCCATAACATTGCGATTTAAAAAAAAAATTTTATTTATAATACAATCTCGTTTTCCTCAAAGATTCTAGGGAGGGTATTCGATTCGCGGAGTTTTGATGAAACTAAAACTCATATCACATAGCTAAGGATCCATATGAAAAATATACTAAAGAGTTATTTGCATTTACATTACTTTGCGATTTTAAGAAAAACTTATAATTATTAAACTATCTCGTTTTTCTCATCGATTCTAGGGAGGCTATGCGATTCTCGGAGCTCTGATGAAACTAAAACAAATACTATATAGCTAAGGACATATTTAGACAAATCTGAAGAGTTCTATGTATTTACATTACTTTGCGATTTTAAAAAAAGATTGTAATTATAATACAATCTCGTTTTTCTTAAAGATTCTAGGGAGGTTATGCGATTCGCGGAGTATTAGTGAAACTAAAACTCATATCATATAGCTAAGAATACATATGAAAAATATACTAAAGAGTTATATGCATTTACATTACTTTGCGATTTCAAGAAAAACTTATAATTATTAAACGATCTCGTTTAGTGAAAGATTTATGAGGGGCTATGCGATTCGCGGAGCTCTGATGAAACTAAAACAAATACAATATAGCTAAGAACATATTTAGACAAATCTGAAGAGTTCTATGTATTTACATAACTTTGCGATTTTAAAAAAAAATTGCATTTATAATACAATCTCGTTTTTCTCAAAAATTCAAGAGAAGCTATGCGATTCGCGGAGTTTTGGTGAAACCAAAACTCATATCATATAGCTAAGGATACATATAAAAAATATACTAAATAGTTATATGCATTTACATTACTTTGCGATTTAAGAAAAACTTATAATTATTAAACTATCTCGTTTTTCTCAAAGATTCTAGAGTGGCTTTGCGATTCGCGGAGCTCTGATGAAACTAAAACAAATGCTATATATCTAAGGACATATTTAGAAAAATCTGAAGAGTTCTATGTATTTACATTACTTTGCGATTTTAAAAATAATTGCATTTATAATACAATCTTTTTTTTTCTCAAAGGTTCTAGGGAGGCTATGCGATTCGCGGAGTATTGGTGAAACTAAAACTCATATCATATAGCTAAGGATACATATAAAAAATATACTAAAGAGTTATATGCATTTACATTACTTTGCGATTTTAAGAAAAACTTATAATTATTAAACTATCTCGTTTTTCTCAAAGATTCTAGAGAGGGTATGCGATTCGCGGAGCTCTGATGAAACTAAAACAAATACAATATAGCTAAGAACATATTTAGACAAATCTGAAGAGTTCTATGTATTTACATAACTTTGCGATTTTAAAAAAAAATTGCATTTATAATACAATCTCGTTTTTCTCAAAAATTCAAGAGAAGCTATGCGATTCGCGGAGTTTTGGTGAAACCAAAACTCATATCATATAGCTAAGAATACATATGAAAAATATACTAAAGAGTTATATGCATTTACATTACTTTGCGATTTCAAGAAAAACTTATAATTATTAAACGATCTCGTTTAGTGAATGATTTATGAGAGGCTATGCGATTCGCGGAGCTCTGATGAAACTATAACAAATGCTATATATCTAAGGACATATTTAGAAAAATCTGAAGAGTTCTATGTATTTACATTACTTTGCGATTTTAAAAAAAAATTGCATTTATAATACAATATTTTTTTTTCTCAAAGGTTCTAGGGAGGCTATGCGATTCGCGGAGTATTGGTGAAACTAAAACTCATATCATATAGCTAAGGATACATATAAAAAATATACTAAAGAGTTATATGCATTTACATTACTTTGCGATTTTAAGAAAAACTTATAATTATTAAACTATCTCGTTTTTCTAAAAAGGTTCTAGAGAGGGATTCGCGGAGCTCTGATGAAACTAAAACAAATACAATATAGCTAAGAACATATTTAGACAAATCTGAAGAGTTCTATGTATTTACATAACTTTGCGATTTTAAAAAAAAATTGCATTTATAATACAATCTCGTTTTTCTCAAAAATTCAAGAGAAGCTATGCGATTCGCGGAGTTTTGGTGAAACCAAAACTCATATCATATAGCTAAGGATACATATAAAAAATATACTAAATAGTTATATGCATTTACATTACTTTGCGATTTAAGAAAAACTTATAATTATTAAACTATCTCGTTTTTCTCAAAGATTCTAGAGAGGCTTTGCGATTCGCGGAGCTCTGATGAAACTAAAACAAATGCTATATATCTAAGGACATATTTAGAAAAATCTGAAGAGTTCTATGTATTTACATTACTTTGCGATTTTAAAAAAAAATTGCATTTATAATACAATCTTTTTTTTTCTCAAAGGTTCTAGGGAGGCTATGCGATTCGCGGAGTATTGGTGAAACTAAAACTCATATCATATAGCTAAGGATACATATAAAAAATATACTAAAGAGTTATATGCATTTACATTACTTTGCGATTTTAAGAAAAACTTATAATTATTAAACTATCTCGTTTTTCTAAAAAGGTTCTAGAGAGGGTATGCGATTCGCGGAGCTCTGATGAAACTAAAACAAATACAATATAGCTAAGAACATATTTAGACAAATCTGAAGAGTTCTATGTATTTACATAACTTTGCGATTTTAAAAAAAAATTGCATTTATAATACAATCTCGTTTTTCTCAAAAATTCAAGAGAAGCTATGCGATTCGCGGAGTTTTGGTGAAACCAAAACTCATATCATATAGCTAAGGATACATATAAAAAATATACTAAATAGTTATATGCATTTACATTACTTTGCGATTTAAGAAAAACTTATAATTATTAAACTATCTCGTTTTTCTCAAAGATTCTAGAGAGGCTTTGCGATTCGCGGAGCTCTGATGAAACTAAAACAAATGCTATATATCTAAGGACATATTTAGAAAAATCTGAAGAGTTCTATGTATTTACATTACTTTGCGATTTAAAAAAAAAATATAAAACAATCTCGTTTTCCTCAAAGATTCTAGGGAGGCTATCCGATTCGCGGAGTTTTGGTGAAACTGAGACCAATACTATCTATCTAAAGATATATATAAACAATAATTGAAGAGCTAGAGAGAGAGAATTTTTAAAATCGCAAAGTAATGTAAATACATAGAACTCTTCAGGTTTGTCTAAATATGTCCTTAGCTATATAGGATTTGTTTTAGTTTCATCAGGGCTCCGCGAATCGCATAGCCTCTCTAGAACCTTTGACTAAACGAGATTGTTTTATAATAATAAGTTTTTCTTGCATATAGCTCTTCAAATATTGTTTATATATGTCTTTAGCTGGATAGTATGGGTTTCTGTTTCACCAGAACTCTGCGAATCGCTTTGTATCCCTCGAATATTAGAAAAAAACAAGATTGTTTTATATATATAATTTTTTTTTAAAAATCGCAAAAAAATTCAAATGCATATCTGATGAAACTAAAACAAATGCTATATATCTAAGGACATATTTAGACAAATCTGAAGAGTTCTATGTAATTACATTACTTTGCGATTTAAAAAAAAAATTGTAATTATAATACAATCTCGTTTTCCTCAAAGATTCTAGGGAGGCTATGCGATTCGCGGAGTTTTGGTGAAACTAAAACTCATATCACATAGCTAAGGATACATATGAAAAATATACTAAAGAGTTATATGCATTTACATTACTTTGCGATTTTAAGAAAAACTTATAATTATTAAACTATCTCGTTTTTCTCATCGATTCTAGGGAGGCTATGCGATTCTCGGAGCTCTGATGAAACTAAAACAAATACTATATAGCTAAGGACATATTTAGACAAATCTGAAGAGTTCTATGTATTTACATTACTTTGCGATTTTAAAAAAAAATTGTAATTATAATACAATCTCGTTTTTCTTAAAGATTCTAGGGAGGTTATGCGATTCGCGGAGTATTAGTGAAACTAAAACTCATATCATATAGCTAAGAATACATATGAAAAATATACTAAAGAGTTATATGCATTTACATTACTTTGCGATTTCTAGAAAAACTTATAATTATTAAACGATCTCGTTTAGTGAATGATTTATGAGAGGCTATGCGATTCGCGGAGCTCTGATGATACTATAACAAATGCTATATATCTAAGGAAATATTTAGAAAAATCTGAAGAGTTCTATGTATTTACATTACTTTGCGATTTTAAAAAATAAATTGCATTTATAATACAATCTTTTTTTTTCTCAAAGGTTCTAGGGAGGCTATGCGATTCGCGGAGTATTGGTGAAACTAAAACTCATATCATATAGCTAAGGATACATATAAAAAATATACTAAAGAGTTATATGCATTTACATTACTTTGCGATTTTAAGAAAAACTTATAATTATTAAACTATCTCGTTTTTCTAAAAAGGTTCTAGAGAGGGTATGCGATTCGCGGAGCTCTGATGAAACTAAAACAAATACAATATAGCTAAGAACATATTTAGACAAATCTGAAGAGTTCTATGTATTTACATAACTTTGCGATTTTAAAAAAAAATTGCATTTATAATACAATCTTGTTTTTCTCAAAGGTTCTAGGGAGGCTATGCGGTTCGCGGAGTTTTGGTGAAACTAAAACTTATATCATATAGCTAAGGATACATATAAAAAATATACTAAAGAGTTATATGCATTTACATTACTTTGCGATTTCAAGAAAACCTTATAATTATTAAACTATCTTGTTTAGTCAAAGATTCTAGAGAGGCTATGCGATTCGCGGAGCTCTGATTAAACTAAAACAAATACTGTATAGCTAAGGACATATTTAGACAAATCTAAAGAGTTCTATGTATTTTCATTACTTTTCGATTTAAAAATATATATATATATATATATATATATATATATATATATATATATATATAAAACAATCTTGTTTTTTTCTAATATTCGAGGAATACAAAGCGATTCGCAGAGTTCTGGTGTAACTAAAATCCAAACTATCGAGCTAAAGACATCTATAAACAATATTTGAAGAGCTATATGCATTTACATTACTTTGCGATTTCAAGAAAAACTTATTATTATTAAACTATCTCGTTTTTCTCAAAAATTCAAGAGAAGCTATGCGATTCGCGGAGTTTTGGTGAAACCAAAACTCATATCATATAGCTAAGGATACATATAAAAAATATACTAAATAGTTATATGCATTTACATTACTTTGCGATTTAAGAAAAACTTATAATTATTAAACTATCTCGTTTTTCTCAAAGATTCTAGAGAGGCTTTGCGATTCGCGGAGCTCTGATGAAACTAAAACAAATGCTATATATCTAAGGACATATTTAGAAAAATCTGAAGAGTTCTATGTATTTACATTACTTTGCGATTTAAAAAAAAAATATAAAACAATCTCGTTTTCCTCAAAGATTCTAGGGAGGCTATCCGATTCGCGGAGTTTTGGTGAAACTGAGACCAATACTATCTATCTAAAGATATATATAAACGATAATTGAAGAGCTAGAGAGAGAGAATTTTTAAAATCGCAAAGTAATGTAAATACATAGAACTCTTCAGGTTTGTCTAAATATGTCCTTAGTTTCATCAGGGCTCCGCGAATCGCATAGCCTCTCTAGAACCTTTGACTAAACGAGATTGTTTTATAATAGTAAGTTTTTCTTGCATATAGCTCTTCAAATATTGTTTATATATGTCTTTAGCTGGATAGTATGGGTTTCTGTTTCACCAGAACTCTGCGAATCGCTTTGTATCCCTCGAATATTAGAAAAAAACAAGATTGTTTTATATATATTATTTTTTTTTAAAAATCGCAAAGAAATTCAAATGCATATCTGATGAAACTAAAACAAATGCTATATATCTAAGGACATATTTAGACAAATCTGAAGAGTTCTATGTAATTACATTACTTTGCGATTTAAAAAAAAAATTGTAATTATAATACAATCTCGTTTTCCTCAAAGATTCTAGGGAGGCTATGCGATTCGCGGAGTTTTGGTGAAACTAAAACTCATATCACATAGCTAAGGATACATATGAAAAATATACTAAAGAGTTATATGCATTTACATTACTTTGCGATTTTAAGAAAAACTTATAATTATTAAACTATCTCGTTTTTCTCAAAGATTCTAGAGAGGCTATGCGATTCGCGGAGCTCTGATGAAACTAAAACAAATACTATATAGCTAAGAACATATTTAGACAAATCTAAAGAGTTCTATTTAATTCCATTACATTGCGATTTAAAAAAAAATTTTTATTTATAATACAATCTCGTTTTCCTCAAAGATTCTAGGGAGGGTATTCGATTCGCGGAGTTTTGGTGAAACTAAAACTCATATCACATAGCTAAGGATACATATGAAAAATATACTAAAGAGTTATATGCATTTACATTACTTTGCGATTTTAAGAAAAACTTATAATTATTAAACTATCTTGTTTTTCTCATCGATTCTAGGGAGGCTATGCGATTCTCGGAGCTCTGATGATACTAAAACAAATACTATATAGCTAAGGACATATTTAGACAAATCTGAAGAGTTCTATGTATTTACATTACTTTGCGATTTTAAAAAAAGATTGTAATTATAATACAATCTCGTTTTTCTTAAAGATTCTAGGGAGGTTATGCGATTCGCGGAGTATTAGTGAAACTAAAACTCATATCATATAGCTAAGAATACATATGAAAAATATACTAAAGAGTTATATGCATTTACATTACTTTGCGATTTCAAGAAAAACTTATAATTATTAAACGATCTCGTTTAGTGAAAGATTTATGAGAGGCTATGCGATTCGCGGAGCTCTGATGAAACTATAACAAATGCTATATATCTAAGGACATGTTTAGACAAATCTAAAGAGTTCTATGTATTTACATAACTTTGCGATTTTAAAAAAAAATTGCATTTATAATACAATCTTGTTTTTCTCAAAGGTTCTAGGGAAGCTATGCGATTCGCGGAGTTTTGGTGAAACTAAAACTTATATCATATAGCTAAGGATACATATAAAAAATATACTAAAGAGTTATATGCAATTACATTACTTTGCGATTTTAAGAAAAACTTATAATTATTAAACTATCTCGATTTTCTCAAAGATTCTAGAGAGGCTATGCGATTCGCGGAGCTCTGATGAAACTAAAACAAATACTATATAGCTAAGAACATATTTAGACAAATCTAAAGAGTTCTATGAAATTCCATTACATTGCGATTTAAAAAAAAAATTTTATTTATAATACAATCTCGTTTTCCTCAAAGATTCTAGGGAGGGTATTCGATTCGCGGAGTTTTGGTGAAACTAAAACTTATATCATATAGCTAAGGATACATATAAAAAATATACTAAAGAGTTATATGCATTTACATTACTTTGCGATTTTAAGAAAAACTTATAATTATTAAACTATCTCGATTTTCTCAAAGATTCTAGAGAGGCTATGCGATTCGCGGAGCTCTGATGAAACTAAAACAAATACTATATAGCTAAGAACATATTTAGACAAATCTAAAGAGTTCTATGTAATTCCATTACATTGCGATTTAAAAAAAAAATTTTATTTATAATACAATCTCGTTTTCCTCAAAGATTCTAGGGAGGGTATTCGATTCGCGGAGTTTTGGTGAAACTAAAACTCATATCACATAGCTAAGGATACATATGAAAAATATACTAAAGAGTTATATGCATTTACATTACTTTGCGATTTTAAGAAAAACTTATAATTATTAAACTATCTCGTTTTTCTCATCGATTCTAGGGAGGCTATGCGATTCTCGGAGCTCTGATGAAACTAAAACAAATACTATATAGCTAAGGACATATTTAGACAAATCTGAAGAGTTCTATGTATTTACATTACTTTGCGATTTTAAAAAAAGATTGTAATTATAATACAATCTCGTTTTTCTTAAAGATTCTAGGGAGGTTATGCGATTCGCGGAGTATTAGTAAAACTAAAACTCATATCATATAGCTAAGAATACATATGAAAAATATACTAAAGAGTTATATGCATTTACATTACTTTGCGATTTCAAGAAAAACTTATAATTATTAAACGATCTCGTTTAGTGAAAGATTTATGAGAGGCTATGCGATTCGCGGAGCTCTGATGAAACTATAACAAATGCTATATATCTAAGGACATATTTAGAAAAATCTGAAGAGTTCTATGTATTTACATTACTTTGCGATTTTAAAAAAAAAATTGCATTTATAATACAATCTTTTTTTTTCTCAAAGGTTCTAGGGAGGCTATGCGATTCGCGGAGTATTGGTGAAACTAAAACTCATATC
Source organism: Aelia acuminata (assembly GCA_911387785.2). Taxonomy (NCBI): domain Eukaryota; kingdom Metazoa; phylum Arthropoda; class Insecta; order Hemiptera; family Pentatomidae; genus Aelia; species Aelia acuminata. Next base: position 1,853,581 of record CAJVQU020000010.1, read on the forward strand.
ATATAGCTAAGGATACATATAAAAAATATACTAAAGAGTTATATGCATTTACATTACTTTGCGATTTTAAGAAAAACTTATAATTATTAAACTATCTCGTTTTTCTAAAAAGGTTCTAGAGAGGGTATGCGATTCGCGGAGCTCTGATGAAACTAAAACAAATACAATATAGCTAAGAACATATTTAGACAAATCTGAAGAGTTCTATGTACTTACATAACTTTGCGATTTTAAAAAAAAATTGCATTTATAATACAATCTTGTTTTTCTCAAAGGTTCTAGGGAGGCTATGCGGTTCGCGGAGTTTTGGTGAAACTAAAACTTATATCATATAGCTAAGGATACATATAAAAAATATACTAAAGAGTTATATGCATTTACATTACTTTGCGATTTCAAGAAAACCTTATAATTATTAAACTATCTTGTTTAGTCAAAGATTCTAGAGAGGCTATGCGATTCGCGGAGCTCTGATTAAACTAAAACAAATACTGTATAGCTAAGGACATATTTAGACAAATCTAAAGAGTTCTATGTATTTTCATTACTTTTTGATTCAAAAATATATATATATATATATATATATATATATATATATATATATATATATATATATAAAACAATCTTGTTTTTTTCTAATATTCGAGGAATACAAAGCGATTCGCAGAGTTCTGGTGTAACTAAAATCCAAACTATCGAGCTAAAGACATCTATAAAGAATATTTGAAGAGCTATATGCATTTACATTACTTTGCGATTTCAAGAAAAACTTATTATTATTAAACTATCTCGTTTTTCTCAAAAATTCAAGAGAAGCTATGCGATTCGCGGAGTTTTGGTGAAACCAAAACTCATATCATATAGCTAAGGATACATATAAAAAATATACTAAAGAGTTATATGCATTTACATTACTTTGCGATTTTAAGAAAAACTTATAATTATTAAACTATCTCGTTTTTCTCAAAGATTCTAGAGAGGCTTTGCGATTCGCGGAGCTCTGATGAAACTAAAACAAATGCTATATATCTAAGGACATATTTAGAAAAATCTGAAGAGTTCTATGTATTTACATTACTTTGCGATTTAAAAAAAAAATATAAAACAATCTCGTTTTCCTCAAAGATTCTAGGGAGGCTATCCGATTCGCGGAGTTTTGGTGAAACTGAGACCAATACTATCTATCTAAAGATATATATAAACAATAATTGAAGAGCTAGAGAGAGAGAATTTTTAAAATCGCAAAGTAATGTAAATACATAGAACTCTTCAGGTTTGTCTAAATATGTCCTTAGCTATATAGGATTTGTTTTAGTTTCATCAGGGCTCCGCGAATCGCATAGCCTCTCTAGAACCTTTGACTAAACGAGATTGTTTTATAATAATAAGTTTTTCTTGCATATAGCTCTTCAAATATTGTTTATATATGTCTTTAGCTGGATAGTATGGGTTTCTGTTTCACCAGAACTCTGCGAATCGCTTTGTATCCCTCGAATATTAGAAAAAAACAAGATTGTTTTATATATATTATTTTTTTTTAAAAATCGCAAAGAAATTCAAATGCATATCTGATGAAACTAAAACAAATGCTATATATCTAAGGACATATTTAGACAAATCTGAAGAGTTCTATGTAATTACATTACTTTGCGATTTAAAAAAAAAAATTGTAATTATAATACAATCTCGTTTTCCTCAAAGATTCTAGGGAGGCTATGCGATTCGCGGAGTTTTGGTGAAACTAAAACTCATATCACATAGCTAAGGATATATATGAAAAATATACTAAAGAGTTCTATGTATTTACATTACTTTGCGATTTTAAAAAAAGATTGTAATTATAATACAATCTCGTTTTTCTCAAAGATTCTAGGGAGGTTATGCGATTCGCGGAGTTTTGGTGAAACTAACACTCATATCATATAGCTAAGCAAACATATGAAAAATATACTAAAGAGTTATATGCATATACATTACTTTGCGATTTCAAGATAAACTTATAATTATTAAGCTATCTCGTTTTTCTCAAAGATTCTAGGGAGGTTATGCGATCCGCGGAGCTCATATGTAACTAAAACAAATCCTGTATAGCTAAGGACATATTTAGATAAATCTATAGAGTTCTATGTATTTACTCGAACATTACTTTGCGATTTTAAAAAAAAAAAAAAAAATTATAAAACAATCTCATTCTTTTCCAATATTTTAGGGATACAAAGCGATTCGCGGAGTTCTGGTGAAACTGAGACCCATAATATCTAGCTAAAGATATATATAAACAATATTTGAAAAGCTATATGCATTTGAATTTCTTTGCCTTTATAAAAAAAAAATAATAATTATAAAACAATCTCGTTTTTGTCAAAGATTCTAGAGAAGCTATGCGATCCGCGGAGTTTTGGTGAAACTAAAACTCATATCATATAGCTAAGGATACATATAAAAAATATACTAAAGAGTTATATGAACTTACATTACTTTGCGATTTAAAAAAAAAAAAAAAAATTATAAAACAATCTTGTTTTTACTAATATTTGAGGGATACAAAGCGATTCGCGGAGTTCTGGTGGAACTGAAACCCATACTATCTAGCTAAAGATATATATAAACAATATTGTAAGAGCTATATGCATTTGAATTTCTTTGCGATTTTAAAAAAAAAAACTTATAATTATTAAACTATCTCGTTTTTCTCAAAGATTCTAGAGAGGCTATGCGATTCGCGGAGCTCTGATGAAACTAAAACAAATACTATATAGCTAAGGACATATTTAGACAAATCTGAAGAGTTATATGCATTTACATTACTTTGCGATTTTAAGAAAAACATATAATTATTAAACTATCTCGTTTTTCTCAAAAATTCTAGAGAGGCTATGCGATTCGCGGAGCTCTGATGAAACTAAAACAAATACTATATAGCTAAGGACATATTTAGACAAATCTGAAGAGTTCTATGTATTTACATTACTTTGCGATTTAAAAAAAAAAAAAAAATTATAAAACAATCTCATTTTTTTCTACTATTTGACGTATACAAAGCGATTCGCGGAGTTCTGGTGAAACTGAGACCCATACTATCTAGCTAAAGATATATATAAACAATATTTGAAGAGCTATATGCATTTGAATTTCTTTGCGATTATTAAAAAAAAATAATAATTATAAAACAATCTCATTTTTTTCTAATATTTGAGGGATACAAATATTAGTATATCAAGTATTAGCGAATCGCTTTGTATTCGTCAAATATTAGAAAAAAATGAGATTGTTTTATAATTTTTTTTTTTTTTTTTTAAATCGCAAAGTAATGTAAATACATAGTACTCTTTAGATTTGTCTAAATATGTCCTTAGCTATTTAGTTTTTGTTTTAGTTTCATCAGAGCTTCGCGAATCGCATAGCCTCTCTAGAATCTTTGATAAAAACGAGATAGTTTAATAATTATATGTTTTTCTTGAAATCGCAAAGTAACGTAAATACATATAACTCTTCAGATTTGTCTAAATATTTCCTTAGCTATATAGTATTTGTTTTAGTTTCATCAGAGCTCCGAGAATTGCATAGCTTCTCTAGAATCTTTGAGAAAAACGAGTTAGTTTAATAATTATAAGTTTTTCTTAAAATCGCAAAGTAATGTAAATGCATATAACTCTTTAGTATATTTTTTATATGTGTCCTTAGCTATATGATATGAGTTTTAGTTTCACCAAAATTCCGCGAATCGCATAGCTTCTCTAATATCTTTGATAAAAACGAGATTGTTTTATAATTATTATTTTTTTTTACCAATGGCAAAGAAATTCAAATGCGTATAGCTCTTTAAATATTGTTTATATATGTCTTTAGCTAGATATTATGGGTCTCAATTTTACCAGAGCTCCGCGAATCGCATAGCCTCTCTAGAATCTTTGAGAATAACGAGATAGTTTAATAATAATAAGGTTTTCTTGAAATCGCAAAGTAATGTAATTGCATATAACTCTTTAGTATATTTTTATATGTATCCTTAGCTATATGATATGAGTTTTAGTTTCACCAAAACTCCGCGATTCGCATAGCCTCCCTAGAACCTTTGGGAAAAACAAGATTGTATTATAATTACGATTTTTTTTTAAAATCGCAAAGTAATGTAAATGCATATAGCTCTTCAAATATTGTATATATATGTCTATAGCTAGATAGTATGGGTGTCAGTTTCACCAGAACTCTGCGAATCGCTTTGTATCCCTCGAATATTAGAAAAGAACGAGATTGTTTTATATTTTTTTTTTTTTTTTTTAAATCGCAAAGTAATGTAAATACATAGAACTCTTTATATTTGTGTAAATATGTCCTTAGCTATTTATTTTTTGTTTTAGTTTCATCAGAGCTCCGCGAATCGCATAGCCTCTCTAGAATCTTTGATAAAAACGAGATAGTTTAATAATTATATATTTTTCTTTAAATCGCAAAGTAATGTAAATACATATAACTCTTCAGATTTGTCTAAATATGTCCTTAGCTATTTAGTTTTTGTTTTAGTTTCATCAGAGCTCCGCGAATCGCATAGCCTCTCTGGAATCTTTGACTAAACGAGATAGTTTAATAATTATAAGGTTTTCTTGAAATCGCAAAGTAATGTAAAGGCATATAACTCTTTAGTATATTTTTTATATGTATCCATAGCTATATGATATGAGTTTAAGTTTCCCCAAAACTCCGCGAATCGCATAGCTTCCCTAGAATCTTTGAGGAAAACGAGATTGAATTATAATTACAATTTTTTTTTAAAATCGCAAAGTAATGTAAATACATAGAACTCTTCATATTTGTCTAAATATGTCCTTAGCTATACAGTATTTGTTTTAGTTTCATCAGAGCTCCGCGAATCGCATAGCCTCTTTAGAACCTTTCAGAAAAACAAGATTGTATTATAATTACAATTTTTTTTTAAAATCGCAAAGTAATTTAAATACATAGAACTCTTCAGATTTGTCTCAATATGTCCTTAGCTATATAGTATTTGTTTTAGTTTCATCAGAGCTCCGCGAATCGCAAAGCCTCTCTAGAATCTTTGAGAATAACGAGATAGTTTAATAACAGTAAGTTTTTCTTAAAATCGCAAAGTAATGTAAATGCATATAACTCTTTAGTATATTTTTTATATGTATCCTTAGCTATATGATATGAGTTTTAGTTTCACCAAAACTCCGCGAATCACATAGCTTCTCTAATATCTTTGAGAAAAACGAGATTGTTTTATAATTATTATTTTTTTTACCAATGGAAAGAAATTTAAATGCATATAGCTCTTTAAATATTGTTTATATATGTCTTTAGCTAGATATTATGGGTCTCAGTTTTACCAGAACTCCGCGAATCGCTTTGTATCCCTCAAATATTAGAAAAGAACGAGATTGATTTATAATTTTTTTTTTTTTTTTTAAATCGTAAAGTAATGTAAATACATAACACTCTTCAGATTTGTCTAAATATTTCCTTAGCTATATAGTATTTGTTTTAGTTTCATCAGAGCTCCGCGAATCGCATAGCCTCTCTAGAATCTTTGACTAAACGAGATAGTTTAATAATTATAAGGTTTTCTTGAAATCGCAAAGTAATGTAATTGCATATAACTCTTTATCATATTTTTTATATGTATCCTTAGCTATATGATATGAGTTTTAGTTTCACCAAAATTCCGCGAATCGCATAGCTTCTCTAATATCTTTGAGAAAAACGAGATTGTTTTATAATTATTATTTTTTTTTCCAATAGCAAAGAAATTCAAATGCGTATAGCTATTTAAATATTGTTTATATATGTCTTTAGCTAGATATTATGGGTCTCAATTTCACCAGAGCTCCGCGAATCGCATAGCCTCTCTAGAATCTTTGAGAATAACGGGATAGTTTAATAATAATAAGTTTTTCTTAAAATCGCAAAGTAATGTAAATGCATATAACCCTTTAGTATATTTTTTATATGTATTCTTAGCTATATAGTATTTGTTTTAGTTTCATCAGAGCTCCGCGAATCGCATAGCCTCTCTAGAATCTTTGACTAAACGAGATAGTTTAATAATTATAAGGTTTTCTTGAAATCGGAAAGTAATGTAGTTGCATATAACTCTTTATCATATTTATTATATGTATCCTTAGCTATATGATATGAGTTTTAGTTTAACAAAACTCCGCGAATCGCATAGCTTCTCTAGAATCTTTGAGAAAAACGAGATTGTTTTATAATTATTATTTTTTTTTAATAATCACAAAGAAATTCTAATGCATATAGCTCTTTAAATATTGTTTATATATATCTTTAGCTAGATAGTATGGGTCTCAGTTTCACCAGAGCTCCGCGAATCGCATAGCCTCTCTAGAATCTTTGAGAATAACGAGATAGTTTAATAATAATAAGTTTTTCTTAAAATCGCAAAGTAATGTAAATGCATATAACTCTTTAGTATATTTTTTATATGTATTCTTAGCTATATAGTATTTGTTTTAGTTTCATCAGAGCTCCGCGAATCGCATAGCCTCTCTAGAATCTTTGACTAAACGAGATAGTTTAATAATTATAAGGTTTTCTTGAAATCGCAAAGTAATGAAATTGCATATAACTCTTTAGTATATTTTTTATATGTATCCTTAGCTATATGATATGAGTTTTAGTTTCACCAAAACTCCGCGATTCGCATAGCCTCCCTAGAACCTTTGGGAAAAACAAGATTGTATTATAATTACGATTTCTTTTTAAAATCGCAAAGTAATGTAAATGCATATAGCTCTTCAAATATTCTATATATATGTCTATAGCTAGATAGTATGGGTGTCAGTTTCACCAGAACTCTGCGAATCGCTTTGTATCCCTCGAATATTAGAAAAAAACGAGATTGTTTTATATTTTTTTTTTTTTTTTTTAAATCGCAAAGTAATGTAAATACATAGAACTCTTTATATTTGTGTAAATATGTCCTTAGCTATTTAGTTTTTGTTTTAGTTTCATCACAGCTCCGCGAATCGCATAGCCTCTCTAGAATCTTTGATAAAAACGAGATAGTTTAATAATTATAAGGTTTTCTTGAAATCGCAAAGTAATGTAAAGGCATATAACTCTTTAGTATATTTTTTATATGTATTCATAGCTATATGATATGAGTTTTAGTTTCACCAAAACTCCGCGAATCGCATAGCCTCCCTAGAATCTTTGAGGAAAACGAGATTGTATTATAATTACAATTTTTTTTTTTAAATCGCAAATTAATGTAAATACATAGAACTCTTTAGATTTGTCCATATATCTCCTTAGCTATTTAGTTTTTGTTTTAGTTTCATCACAGCTCCGCGAATCGCATAGCCTCTCTAGAATCTTTGATAAAAACGAGATAGTTTAATAATTATAAGGTTTTCTTGAAATCGCAAAGTAATGTAAAGGCATATAACTCTTTAGTATATTTTTTATATGTATTCATAGCTATATGATATGAGTTTTAGTTTCCCCAAAACTCCGCGAATCGCATAGCTTCCCTAGAATCTTTGAGGAAAACGAGATTGAATTATAATTACAATTTTTTTTTTAAAATCGCAAAGTAATGTAAATACATAGAACTCTTCATATTTGTCTAAATATGTCCTTAGCTATACAGTATTTGTTTTAGTTTCATCAGAGCTCCGCGAATCGCATAGCCTCTTTAGAACCTTTGAGAAAAACAAGATTGTATTATAATTACAATTTTTTTTTAAAATCGCAAAGTAATTTAAATAATATGGAACTCTTCAGATTTGTCTCAATATGTCCTTAGCTATATAGTATTTGTTTTAGTTTCATCAGAGCTCCGCGAATCGCATAGCCTCTCTAGAATCTTTGAGAATAACGAGATAGTTTAATAACAATAAGTTTTTCTTAAAATCGCAAAGTAATGTAAATGCATATAACTCTTTAGTATATTTTTTATATGTATCCTTAGCTATATGATATGAGTTTTAGTTTCACCAAAACTCCGCGAATCGCATAGCTTCTCTAATATCTTTGAGAAAAACGAGATTGTTTTATAATTATTATTTTTTTTACCAATGGAAAGAAATTTAAATGCATATAGCTCTTTAAATATTGTTTATATATGTCTTTAGCTAGATATTATGGGTCTCAGTTTCACCAGAACTCCGCGAATCGCTTTGTATCCCTCAAATATTAGAAAAGAACGAGATTGATTTATAATTTTTTTTTTTTTTTTTAAATCGTAAAGTAATGTAAATACATAACACTCTTCAGATTTGTCTAAATATTTCCTTAGCTATATAGTATTTGTTTTAGTTTCATCAGAGCTCCGCGAATCGCATAGCCTCTCTAGAATCTTTGACTAAACGAGATAGTTTAATAATTATAAGGTTTTCTTGAAATCGCAAAGTAATGTAATTGCATATAACTCTTTATCATATTTTTTATATGTATCCTTAGCTATATGATATGAGTTTTAGTTTCACCAAAATTCCGCGAATCGCATAGCTTCTCTAATATCTTTGAGAAAAACGAGATTGTTTTATAATTATTATTTTTTTTTACCAATAGCAAAGAAATTCAAATGCGTATAGCTCTTTAAATATTGTTTATATATGTCTTTAGCTAGATATTATGGGTCTCAATTTCACCAGAGCTCCGCGAATCGCATAGCCTCTCTAGAATCTTTGAGAATAACGGGATAGTTTAATAATAATAAGTTTTTCTTAAAATCGCAAAGTAATGTAAATGCATATAACCCTTTAGTATATTTTTTATATGTATTCTTAGCTATATAGTATTTGTTTTAGTTTCATCAGAGCTCCGCGAATCGCATAGCCTCTCTAGAATCTTTGACTAAACGAGATAGTTTAATAATTATAAGGTTTTCTTGAAATCGGAAAGTAATGTAGTTGCATATAACTCTTTATCATATTTATTATATGTATCCTTAGCTATATGATATGAGTTTTAGTTTAACAAAACTCCGCGAATCGCATAGCTTCTCTAGAATCTTTGAGAAAAACGAGATTGTTTTATAATTATTATTTTTTTTTTAAAATCGCAAAGTAATGTAAATACATAGAACTCTTTAGATTTGTCTATATATCTCCTTAGCTATTTAGTTTTTGTTTTAGTTTCATCACAGCTCCGCGAATCGCATAGCCTCTCTAGAATCTTTGATAAAAACGAGATAGTTTAATAATTATAAGGTTTTCTTGAAATCGCAAAGTAATGTAAAGGCATATAACTCTTTAGTATATTTTTTATATGTATCCATAGCTATATGATATGAGTTTTAGTTTCCCCAAAACTCCGCGAATCGCATAGCTTCCCTAGAATCTTTGATTAAACGAGATAGTTTAATAATTATAAGTTTTTCTTAAAATCGCAAAGTAATGTAAATGCATATAACTCTTTAGTATATTTTTTATATGTATTCTTAGCTATATGATATGAGTTTTAGTTTCACCAAAACTCCGCGATTCGCATAGCCTCCCTAGAACCTTTGGGAAAAACAAGATCGTATTATAATTACAATTTCTTTTTAAAATCGCAAAGTAATGTAAATGCATATAGCTCTTCAAATATTGTTTATATATATCTTTAGCTAGATAGTATGGGTCTCAGTTTCACCAGAACTCCGCGAATCGCATAGCTTCTCTAATATCTTTGAGAAAAACGAGATTGTTTTATAATTATTATTTTTTTTACCAATGGAAAGAAATTTAAATGCATATAGCTCTTTAAATATTGTTTATATATGTCTTTAGCTAGATATTATGGGTCTCAGTTTCACCAGAACTCCGCGAATCGCTTTGTATCCCTCAAATATTAGAAAAGAACGAGATTGATTTATAATTTTTTTTTTTTTTTTTTAAATCGTAAAGTAATGTAAATACATAACACTCTTCAGATTTGTCTAAATATTTCCTTAGCTATATAGTATTTGTTTTAGTTTCATCAGAGCTCCGCGAATCGCATAGCCTCTCTAGAATCTTTGACTAAACGAGATAGTTTAATAATTATAAGGTTTTCTTGAAATCGCAAAGTAATGTAATTGCATATAACTCTTTATCATATTTTTTATATGTATCCTTAGCTATATGATATGAGTTTTAGTTTCACCAAAATTCCGCGAATCGCATAGCTTCTCTAATATCTTTGAGAAAAACGAGATTGTTTTATAATTATTATTTTTTTTTACCAATAGCAAAGAAATTCAAATGCGTATAGCTCTTTAAATATTGTTTATATATGTCTTTAGCTAGATATTATGGGTCTCAATTTCACCAGAGCTCCGCGAATCGCATAGCCTCTCTAGAATCTTTGAGAATAACGGGATAGTTTAATAATAATAAGTTTTTCTTAAAATCGCAAAGTAATGTAAATGCATATAACCCTTTAGTATATTTTTTATATGTATTCTTAGCTATATAGTATTTGTTTTAGTTTCATCAGAGCTCCGCGAATCGCATAGCCTCTCTAGAATCTTTGACTAAACGAGATAGTTTAATAATTATAAGGTTTTCTTGAAATCGGAAAGTAATGTAGTTGCATATAACTCTTTATCATATTTATTATATGTATCCTTAGCTATATGATATGAGTTTTAGTTTAACAAAACTCCGCGAATCGCATAGCTTCTCTAGAATCTTTGAGAAAAACGAGATTGTTTTATAATTATTATTTTTTTTTTAAAATCGCAAAGTAATGTAAATACATAGAACTCTTTAGATTTGTCTATATATCTCCTTAGCTATTTAGTTTTTGTTTTAGTTTCATCACAGCTCCGCGAATCGCATAGCCTCTCTAGAATCTTTGATTAAACGAGATAGTTTAATAATTATAAGTTTTTCTTAAAATCGCAAAGTAATGTAAATGCATATAACTCTTTAGTATATTTTTTATATGTATTCTTAGCTATATGATATGAGTTTTAGTTTCACCAAAACTCCGCGATTCGCATAGCCTCCCTAGAACCTTTGGGAAAAACAAGATCGTATTATAATTACAATTTCTTTTTAAAATCGCAAAGTAATGTAAATGCATATAGCTCTTCAAATATTGTTTATATATATCTTTAGCTAGATAGTATGGGTCTCAGTTTCACCAGAACTCCGCGAATCGCTTTGTATCCGTCAAATATTAAAAAAAAATGAGGTTGTTTTATAATTTTTTTTTTTTTTTTTAAATCGCAAAGTAATGTAAATACATAGAACTCTTTAGATGTTTTTCTCAAAGGTTCTAAAGAGGCTATGCGATTCGCGGAGCTCTGATGAAACTAAAACAAATACTGTATAGCTAAGGACATATTTAGACAAATATGAAGAGTTCTATGTATTTACATTACTTTGCGATTTTAAAAAAAAATTGTAATTATAATTCAATCTCGTTTTCCTCAAAGATTCTAGGGAAGCTATGCGATTCGCGGAGTTTTGGGGAAACTAAAACTCATATCATATAGCTATGGATACATATAAAAAATATACTAAAGAGTTATATGCCTTTACATTACTTTGCGATTTCAAGAAAACCTTATAATTATTAAACTATCTCGTTTTTATCAAAGATTCTAGAGAGGCTATGCGATTCGCGGAGCTGTGATGAAACTAAAACAAAAACTAAATAGCTAAGGAGATATATAGACAAATCTAAAGAGTTCTATGTATTTACATTAATTTGCGATTTAAAAAAAAAAATTGTAATTATAATACAATCTCGTTTTCCTCAAAGATTCTAGGGAGGCTATGCGATTCGCGGAGTTTTGGTGAAACTAAAACTTATATCATAGAGCTAAGGATACATATAAAAAATATACTAAAGAGTTATATGTACTTACATTACTTTGCGATTTACTAAAGATATATATAAACAATAATTGAAGAGCTATATGCATTTGAATTTCTTTGCGATTTTTTAAAAAAAAATAATAATTATAAAACAATCTCGTTTTTCTCAAAGATTCTAGAGAAGCAATGCGATTCGCGGAATTTTGGTGAAACTAAAACTCATATCATATAGCTAAGGATACATATAAAAAATATGATAAAGAGTTATATGCAATTACATTACTTTGCGATTTCAAGAAAACCTTATAATTATTAAACTATCTCGTTTAGTCAAAGATTCTAGAGAGGCTATGCGATTCGCGGAGCTCTGATGAAACTAAAACAAATACTATATAGCTAAGGAAATATTTAGACAAATCTGAAGAGTGTTATGTATTTACATTACTTTACGATTTAAAAAAAAAAAAAAAAATTATAAATCAATCTCGTTCTTTTCTAATATTTGAGGGATACAAAGCGATTCGCGGAGTTCTGGTGAAACTGAGACCCATAATATCTAGCTAAAGACATATATAAACAATATTTAAAGAGCTATATGCATTTAAATTTCTTTCCATTGGTAAAAAAAATAATAATTATAAAACAATCTCGTTTTTCTCAAAGATATTAGAGAAGCTATGCGATTCGCGGAGTTCTGGTGAAACTGAGACCCATACTATCTAGCTAAAGATATATATAAACAATATTTGAAGAGCTATATGCATTTACATTACTTTGCGATTTTAAAAAGAAATTGTAATTATAATACGATCTTGTTTTTCCCAAAGGTTCTAGGGAGGCTATGCGAATCGCGGAGTTTTGGTGAAACTAAAACTCATATCATATAGCTATGGATACATATAAAAAATATACTAAAGAGTTATATGCCTTTACATTACTTTGCGATTTCAAGAAAACCTTATAATTATTAAACTATCTCGTTTTTATCAAAGATTCTAGGGAAGCTATGCGATTCGCGGAGTTTTGGGGAAACTAAAACTCATATCATATAGCTATGGATACATATAAAAAATATACTAAAGAGTTATATGCCTTTACATTACTTTGCGATTTCAAGAAAACCTTATAATTATTAAACTATCTCGTTTTTATCAAAGATTCTAGAGAGGCTATGCGATTCGCGGAGCTGTGATGAAACTAAAACAAAAACTAAATAGCTAAGGAGATATATAGACAAATCTAAAGAGTTCTATGTATTTACATTACTTTGCGATTTTAAAAAAAAAATAATAATTATAAAACAATCTCGTTTTTCTCAAAGATTCTAGAGAAGCTATGCGATTCGCGGAGTTTTGTTAAACTAAAACTCATATCATATAGCTAAGGATACATATAATAAATATGATAAAGAGTTATATGCAACTACATTACTTTCCGATTTCAAGAAAACCTTATAATTATTAAACTATCTCGTTTAGTCAAAGATTCTAGAGAGGCTATGCGATTCGCGGAGCTCTGATGAAACTAAAACAAATACTATATAGCTAAGAATACATATAAAAAATATACTAAAGGGTTATATGCATTTACATTACTTTGCGATTTTAAGAAAAACTTATTATTATTAAACTATCCCGTTATTCTCAAAGATTCTAGAGAGGCTATGCGATTCGCGGAGCTCTGGTGAAATTGAGACCCATAATATCTAGCTAAAGACATATATAAACAATATTTAAAGAGCTATACGCATTTGAATTTCTTTGCTATTGGTAAAAAAAAATAATAATTATAAAACAATCTCGTTTTTCTCAAAGATATTAGAGAAGCTATGCGATTCGCGGAATTTTGGTGAAACTAAAACTCATATCATATAGCTAAGGATACATATAAAAAATATGATAAAGAGTTATATGCAATTACATTACTTTGCGATTTCAAGAAAACCTTATAATTATTAAACTATCTCGTTTAGTCAAAGATTCTAGAGAGGCTATGCGATTCGCGGAGCTCTGATGAAACTAAAACAAATACTATATAGCTAAGGAAATATTTAGACAAATCTGAAGAGTGTTATGTATTTACATTACTTTACGATTTAAAAAAAAAAAAAAAAATTATAAATCAATCTCGTTCTTTTCTAATATTTGAGGGATACAAAGCGATTCGCGGAGTTCTGGTGAAACTGAGACCCATAATATCTAGCTAAAGACATATATAAACAATATTTAAAGAGCTATATGCATTTAAATTTCTTTCCATTGGTAAAAAAAATAATAATTATAAAACAATCTCGTTTTTCTCAAAGATATTAGAGAAGCTATGCGATTCGCGGAGTTTTGGTGAAACTAAAACTCATATCATATAGCTAAGGATACATATAAAAAATATACTAAAGAGTTATATGCATTTACATTACTTTGCGATTTTAAGAAAAACTTATTGTTATTAAACTATCTCGTTATTCTCAAAGATTCTAGAGAGGCTATGCGATTCGCGGAGCTCTGATGAAACTAAAACAAATACTATATAGCTAAGGACATATTGAGACAAATCTGAAGAGTTCCATATTATTTAAATTACTTTGCGATTTTAAAAAAAAATTGTAATTATAATACAATCTTGTTTTTCTCAAAGGTTCTAAAGAGGCTATGCGATTCGCGGAGCTCTGATGAAACTAAAACAAATACTGTATAGCTAAGGACATATTTAGACAAATATGAAGAGTTCTATGTATTTACATTACTTTGCGATTTAAAAAAAAAAATTGTAATTATAATTCAATCTCGTTTTCCTCAAAGATTCTAGGGAAGCTATGCGATTCGCGGAGTTTTGGGGAAACTAAAACTCATATCATATAGCTATGAATACATATAAAAAATATACTAAAGAGTTATATGCCTTTACATTACTTTGCGATTTCAAGAAAACCTTATAATTATTAAACTATCTCGTTTTTATCAAAGATTCTAGAGAGGCTATGCGATTCGCGGAGCTGTGATGAAACTAAAACAAAAACTAAATAGCTAAGGAGATATATAGACAAATCTAAAGAGTTCTATGTATTTACATTAATTTGCGATTTAAAAAAAAAAATTGTAATTATAATACAATCTCGTTTTCCTCAAAGATTCTAGGGAGGCTATGCGATTCGCGGAGTTTTGGTGAAACTAAAACTTATATCATAGAGCTAAGGATACATATAAAAAATATACTAAAGAGTTATATGTACTTACATTACTTTGCGATTTACTAAAGATATATATAAACAATAATTGAAGAGCTATATGCATTTGAATTTCTTTGCGATTTTTTAAAAAAAATAATAATTATAAAACAATCTCGTTTTTCTCAAAGATTCTAGAGAAGCAATGCGATTCGCGGAGTTTTGGTGAAACTAAAACTCATATCATATAGCTATGAATACATATAAAAAATATACTAAAGAGTTATATGCCTTTACATTACTTTGCGATTTCAAGCAAAATATATAATTATTAAACTATCTCGTTTTTATCAAAGATTCTAGAGAGGCTATGCGATTCGCGGAGCTCTGATGAAACTAAAACAAAAAATAAATAGCTAAGGACATATTTACACAAATATAAAGAGTTCTATGTATTTACATTACTTTGCGATTTAAAAAAAAAAAAAAAAATATAAAACAATCTCGTTTTTTTCTAATATTCGAGGGATACAAAGCGATTCGCAGAGTTCTGGTGAAACTGACACCCATACTATCTAGCTATAGACATATATATAGAATATTTGAAGAGCTATATGCATTTACATTACTTTGCGATTTTAAAAAGAAATCGTAATTATAATACAATCTTGTTTTTCCCAAAGGTTCTAGGGAGGCTATGCGAATCGCGGAGTTTTGGTGAAACTAAAACTCATATCATATAGCTAAGGATACATATAAAAAATATACTAAAGAGTTATATGCAATTTCATTACTTTGCGATTTCAAGAAAACCTTATAATTATTAAACTATCTCGTTTAGTCAAAGATTCTAGAGAGGCTATGCGATTCGCGGAGCTCTGATGAAACTAAAACAAATACTATATAGCTAAGAATACATATAAAAAATATACTAAAGAGTTATATGCATTTACATTACTTTGCGATTTTAAGAAAAACTTATTATTATTAAACTATCTCGTTATTCTCAAAGATTCTAGAGAGGCTATGCGATTCGCGGAGCTCTGGTGAAACTGAAACCCATACTATCTAGCTAAAGACATATATAAACAATATTTAAAGAGCTATATGCATTTACATTACTTTGCGATTTTAAAAAGAAATTGTAATTATAATACAATCTTGTTTTTCCCAAAGGTTCTAGGGAGGCTGTGCGAATCGCGGAGTTTTGGTGAAACTAAAACTCATATCATATAGCTAAGAATACATATAAAAAATATACTAAAGAGTTATATGCATTTACATTACTTTGCGATTTTAAGAAAAACTTATAATTATTAAACTATCTCGTTTAATCAAAGATTCTAGAGAGGCTATGCGATTCGCGGAGCTCTGATGAAACTAAAACAAAAACTAAATAGCTAAGGACATATTTAGACAAATCTAACAAGTACTATGTATTTACATTACTTTGCGATTTAAAAAAAAAAAAAAAAAAATTATAAAACAATCTCATTTTTTTCTTATATTTGACGGAAACAAAGCGATTCTCGGAGTTCTGGTGAAACTGAGACCCATACTATCTAGCTAAAGATATATATAAACAATATTTAAAGAGCTATATGCATTAGAATTTCTTTGTGATTATTAAAAAAAAATAATAATTATAAAACAATCTCGTTTTTCTCAAAGATTCTAGAGAAGCTATGCGATTCGCGGAGTTTTGGTGAAACTAAAACTCATATCATATAGCTAAGGATACATATAAAAAATATACTAAAGAGTTATATGCATTTACATTACTTTGCGATTTTAAGAAAAACTTACTGTTATTAAACTATCTCGTTATTCTCAAAGATTCTAGAGAGGCTATGCGATTCGCGGAGCTCTGATGAAACTAAAACAAATACTGTATAGCTAAGGACATATTTAGACAAATATGAAGAGTTCTATGTATTTACATTACTTTGCGATTTTAAAAAAAAATTGTAATTATAATTCAATCTCGTTTTCCTCAAAGATTCTAGGGAAGCTATGCGATTCGCGGAGTTTTGGGGAAACTTAAACTCATATCATATAGCTATGGATACATATAAAAAATATACTAAAGAGTTATATGCCTTTACATTACTTTGCGATTTCAAGAAAACCTTATAATTATTAAACTATCTCGTTTAGTCAAAGATTCCAGAGAGGCTATGCGATTCGCGGAGCTCTGATGAAACTAAAACAAAAACTAAATAGCTAAGGACATATTTAGACAAATCTGAAGAGTTATATGTATTTACATTACTTTGCGATTTAAAGAAAAATATATAATTATTAAACTATCTCGTTTTTATCAAAGATTCTAGAGAGGCTATGCGATTCGCGGAGCTCTGATGAAACTAAAACAAAAACTAAATAGCTAAGGACATATTTAGACAAATATAAAGAGTTCTATGTATTTACATTACTTTGCGATTTAAAAAAAAAAAAAAAAAATATAAAACAATCTCGTTCTTTTCTAATATTCGAAGGATACAAAGCGATTCGCAGAGTTCTGGTGAAACTGACACCCATACTATCTAGCGATAGACATATATATACAATATTTGAAGAGCTATATGCATTTACATTACTTTGCGATTTTAAAAAAAAATCGTAATTATAATACAATCTTGTTTTTCCCAAAGGTTCTAGGGAGGCTATGCGAATCGCGGAGTTTTGGTGAAACTAAAACTCATATCATATAGCTAAGGATACATATAAAAATATACTAAAGAGTTATATGCAATTACATTACTTTGCGATTTCAAGAAAACCTTATAATTATTAAACTATCTCGTTTAGTCAAAGATTCTAGAGAGGCTATGCGATTTGCGGAGCTCTGATGAAACTAAGACAAATACTATATAACTAAGAATACATATAAAAAATATACTAAAGGGTTATATGCATTTACATTACTTTGCGATTTTAAGAAAAACTTATTATTATTAAACTATCTCGTTATTCTCAAAGATTCTAGAGAGGCTATGCGATTCGCGGAGCTCTGGTAAAATTGAGACCCATAATATCTAGCTAAAGACATATATAAACAATATTTAAAGAGCTATACGCATTTGAATTTCTTTGCCATTGGTAAAAAAAAATAATAATTATAAAACAATCTCGTTTTTCTCAAATATATTAGAGAAGCTATGCGATTCGCGGAATTTTGGTGAAACTAAAACTCATATCATATAGCTAAGGACACATATAAAAAATATACTAAAGAGTTATATGCATTTACATTACTTTGCGATTTTAAGAAAAACTTATAATTATTAAACTAACTCGTTTTTCTCAAAGATTCTAGAGAAGCTATGCAATTCTCGGAGCTCTGATGAAACTAAAACAAATACTATATAGCTAAGGAAATATTTAGACAAATCTGAAGAGTTATATGTATTTACGTTACTTTGCGATTTCAAGAAAAACATATAATTATTAAACTATCTCGTTTTTATCAAAGATTCTAGAGAGGCTATGCGATTCGCGAAGCTCTGATGAAACTAAAACAAAAACTAAATAGCTAAGGACATATTTAGACAAATCTAAAGAGTACTATGTATTTACATTACTTTGCGATTTAAAAAAAAAAAAAAAAAATTATAAAACAATCTCATTTTTTTCTAATATTTGACGAATACAAAGCGATTCGCGGAGTTCTGGTGAAACTGAGACCCATACTATCTAGCTATAGATATATATAAACAATATTTAAAGATCTATATGCATTAGAATTTCTTTGCGATTATTAAAAAAAAATAATAATTATAAAACAATCTCGTTTTTCTCAAAGATTCTAGAGAAGCTATGCGATTCGTGGAGTTTTGTTAAACTAAAACTCATATCATATAGCTAAGGATACATATAAAAAATATGATAAAGAGTTATATACAATTACATTACTTTGCGATTTCAAGAAAACCTTATAATTATTAAACTATCTCGTTTAGTCAAAGATTCTAGAGAGGCTATGCGATTCGCGGAGCTCTGATGAAACTAAAACAAATACTATATAGCTAAGGAAATATTTAGACAAATCTGAAGAGTTCTATGTATTTACATTACTTTACGATTTAAAAAAAAAAAAAAAAATTATAAATCAATCTCGTTCTTTTCTAATATTTGAGGGATACAAAGCGATTCGCGGAGTTCTGGTGAAACTGAGACCCATAATATCTAGCTAAAGACATATATAAACAATATTTAAAGAGCTATATGCATTTGAATTTCTTTGCCATTGGTAAAAAAAAAAATAATTATTAAACAATCTCCTTTTTCTCAAAGATATTAGAGAAGTTATGCGATTCGCGGAGTTTTGGTGAAACTAAAACTCATATCATATAGCTAAGGATACATATAAAAAATATACTAAAGAGTTATATGCATTTACATTACTTTGCGATTTTAAGAAAAACTTATTGTTATTAAACTATCTCGTTATTCTCAAAGATTCTAGAGAGGCTATGCGATTCGCGGAGCTCTGATGAAACTAAAACAAATACTATATAGCTAAGGACATATTGAGACAAATCTGAAGAGTTCCATATTATTTAAATTACTTTGCGATTTTAAAAAAAAATTATAATTATTAAACTATCTCGTTTAGTCAAAGATTCTAGAGAGGCTATGCGATTCGCGGAGCTCTGATGAAACTAAAACAAATACTATATAGCTAAGAATACATATAAAAAATATACTAAAGAGTTATATGCATTTACATTACTTTGCGATTTTAAGAAAAACTTATTATTATTAAACTATCTCGTTATTCTCAAAGATTCTAGAGAGGCTATGCGATTCGCGGAGCTCTGGTGAAACTGAAACCCATACTATCTAGCTAAAGACATATATAAACAATATTTAAAGAGCTATATGCATTTACATTACTTTGCGATTTTAAAAAGAAATTGTAATTATAATACAATCTTGTTTTTCCCAAAGGTTCTAGGGAGGCTGTGCGAATCGCGGAGTTTTGGTGAAACTAAAACTCATATCATATAGCTAAGAATACATATAAAAAATATACTAAAGAGTTATATGCATTTACATTACTTTGCGATTTTAAGAAAAACTTATTATTATTAAACTATCTCGTTTTTATCAAAGATTCTAGAGAGGCTATGCGATTCGCGGAGCTCTGATGAAACTAAAACAAAAAATAAATAGCTAAGGACATATTTAGACAAATATAAAGAGTTCTATGTATTTACATTACTTTGCGATTTAAAAAAAAAAAAAAAAAATATATAAACCAATCTCGTTTTTTTCTAATATTCGAGGGATACAAAGCGATTCGCAGAGTTCTGGTGAAACTGACACCCATACTATCTAGCTATAGACATATATATAGAATATTTGAAGAGCTATATGCATTTACATTACTTTGCGATTTTAAAAAGAAATCGTAATTATAATACAATCTTGTTTTTCCCAAAGGTTCTAGGGAGGCTATGCGAATCGCGGAGTTTTGGTGAAACTAAAACTCATATCATATAGCTAAGGATACATATAAAAAATATACTAAAGAGTTATATGCAATTTCATTACTTTGCGATTTCAAGAAAACCTTATAATTATTAAACTATCTCGTTTAGTCAAAGATTCTAGAGAGGCTATGCGATTCGCGGAGCTCTGATGAAACTAAAACAAATACTATATAGCTAAGAATACATATAAAAAATATACTAAAGGGTTATATTCATTTACATTACTTTGCGATTTTAAGAAAAACTTATTATTATTAAACTATCCCGTTATTCTCAAAGATTCTAGAGAGGCTATGCGATTCGCGGAGCTCTGGTAAAATTGAGACCCATAATATGTAGCTAAAGACATATATAAACAATATTTAAAGAGCTATACGCATTTGAATTTCTTTGCCATTGGTAAAAAAAAATAATAATTATAAAACAATCTCGTTTTTCTCAAAGATATTAGAGAAGCTATGCGATTTGCGGAATTTTGGTGAAACTAAAACTCATATCATATAGCTAAGGACACATATAAAAAATATACTAAAGAGTTATATGCATTTACATTACTTTGCGATTTTAAGAAAAACTTATAATTATTAAACTAACTCGTTTTTCTCAAAGATTCTAGAGAAGCTATGCGATTCGCGGAGCTCTGATGAAACTAAAACAAATACTATATAGCTAAGGAAATATTTAGACAAATCTGAAGAGTTATATGTATTTACGTTACTTTGCGATTTCAAGAAAAACATATAATTATTAAACTATCTCGTTTAGTCAAAGATTCTAGAGAGGCTATGCGATTCGCGGAGCTCTGATGAAACTAAAACAAATACTATATAGCTAAGGAAATATTTAGACAAATCTGAAGAGTTCTATGTATTTACATTACTTTACGATTTAAAAAAAAAAAAAAAAAAAATTATAAATCAATCTTGTTCTTTTCTAATATTTGAGGGATACAAAGCGATTCGCGGAGTTCTGGTGAAACTGAGACCCATAATATCTAGCTAAAGACATATATAAACAATATTTAAAGAGCTATATGCATTTGAATTTCTTTGCCATTGGTAAAAAAAAAAATAATTATTAAACAATCTCCTTTTTCTCAAAGATATTAGAGTAGTTATGCGATTCGCGGAGTTTTGGTGAAACTAAAACTCATATCATATAGCTAAGGATACATATAAAAAATATACTAAAGAGTTATATGCATTTACATTACTTTGCGATTTTAAGAAAAACTTATTGTTATTAAACTATCTCGTTATTCTCAAAGATTCTAGAGAGGCTATGCGATTCGCGGAGCTCTGATGAAACTAAAAGAAATACTATATAGCTAAGGACATATTGAGACAAATCTGAAGAGTTCCATATTATTTAAATTACTTTGCGATTTTAAAAAAAAAATTGTAATTATAATACAATCTTGTTTTTCTCAAAGGTTCTAAAGAGGCTATGCGATTCGCGGAGCTCTGATGAAACTAAAACAAATACTGTATAGCTAAGGACATATTTAGACAAATATGAAGAGTTCTATGTATTTACATTACTTTGCGATTTTAAAAAAAAATTGTAATTATAATTCAATCTCGTTTTCCTCAAAGATTCTAGGGAAGCTATGCGATTCGCGGAGTTTTGGGGAAACTAAAACTCATATCATATAGCTATGGATACATTTAAAAAATATACTAAAGAGTTATATGCCTTTACATTACTTTGCGATTTCAAGAAAACCTTATAATTATTAAACTATCTCGTTTAGTCAAAGATTCCAGAGAGGCTATGCGATTCGCGGAGCTCTGATGAAACTAAAACAAAAACTAAATAGCTAAGGACATATTTAGACAAATCTGAAGAGTTATATGTATTTACATTACTTTGCGATTTCAAGAAAAATATATAATTATTAAACTATCTCGTTTTTATCAAAGATTCTAGAGAGGCTATGCGATTCGCGGAGCTCTGATAAAACTAAAACAAAAAATAAATAGCTAAGGACATATTTAGACAAATATAAAGAGTTCTATGTATTTACATTACTTTGCGATTTAAAAAAAAAAAAAAAAAATATAAAACAATCTCGTTTTTTTCTAATATTCGAGGGATACAAAGCGATTCGCAGAGTTCTGGTGAAACTGACACCCATACTATCTAGCTATAGACATATATATAGAATATTTGAAGAGCTATATGCATTTACATTACTTTGCGATTTTAAAAAGAAATCGTAATTATAATACAATCTTGTTTTTCCCAAAGGTTCTAGGGAGGCTATGCGAATCGCGGAGTTTTGGTGAAACTAAAACTCATATCATATAGCTAAGGATACATATAAAAAATATACTAAAGAGTTATATGCAATTTCATTACTTTGCGATTTCAAGAAAACCTTATAATTATTAAACTATCTCGTTTAGTCAAAGATTCTAGAGAGGCTATGCGATTCGCGGAGCTCTGATGAAACTAAAACAAATACTATATAGCTAAGAATACATATAAAAAATATACTAAAGAGTTATATGCATTTACATTACTTTGCGATTTTAAGAAAAACTTATTATTATTAAACTATCTCGTTATTCTCAAAGATTCTAGAGAGGCTATGCGATTCGCGGAGCTCTGGTGAAACTGAAACCCATACTATTTAGCTAAAGACATATATAAACAATATTTAAAGAGCTATATGCATTTACATTACTTTGCGATTTTAAAAAGAAATTGTAATTATAATACAATCTTGTTTTTCCCAAAGGTTCTAGGGAGGCTGTGCGAATCGCGGAGTTTTGGTGAAACTAAAACTCATATCATATAGCTAAGAATACATATAAAAAATATACTAAAGAGTTATATGCATTTACATTACTTTGCGATTTTAAGAAAAACTTATAATTATTAAACTATCTCGTTTAATCAAAGATTCTCGAGAGGCTATGCGATTCGCGGAGCTCTGATGAAACTAAAACAAAAACTAAATAGCTAAGGACATATTTAGACAAATCTAACTAGTACTATGTATTTACATTACTTTGCGATTTAAAAAAAAAAAAAAAAAATTATAAAACAATCTCATTTTTTTCTAATATTTGACGGATACAAAGCGATTCGCGGAGTTCTGGTGAAACTGAGACCCATACTATCTAGCTAAAGATATATATAAACAATATTTAAAGAGCTATATGCATTAGAATTTCTTTGTGATTATTAAAAAAAAAATAATAATTATAAAACAATCTCGTTTTTCTCAAAGATTCTAGAGAAGCTATGCGATTCGCGGAGTTTTGTTAAACTAAAACTCATATCATATAGCTAAGGATACATATAATAAATATGATAAAGAGTTATATGCAACTACATTACTTTCCGATTTCAAGAAAACCTTATAATTATTAAACTATCTCGTTTAGTCAAAGATTCTAGAGAGGCTATGCGATTCGCGGAGCTCTGATGAAACTAAAACAAATACTATATAGCTAAGAATACATATAAAAAATATACTAAAGGGTTATATGCATTTACATTACTTTGCGATTTTAAGAAAAACTTATTATTATTAAACTATCCCGTTATTCTCAAAGATTCTAGAGAGGCTATGCGATTCGCGGAGCTCTGGTGAAATTGAGACCCATAATATCTAGCTAAAGACATATATAAACAATATTTAAAGAGCTATACGCATTTGAATTTCTTTGCTATTGGTAAAAAAAAATAATAATTATAAAACAATCTCGTTTTTCTCAAAGATATTAGAGAAGCTATGCGATTCGCGGAATTTTGGTGAAACTAAAACTCATATCATATAGCTAAGGATACATATAAAAAATATGATAAAGAGTTATATGCAATTACATTACTTTGCGATTTCAAGAAAACCTTATAATTATTAAACTATCTCGTTTAGTCAAAGATTCTAGAGAGGCTATGCGATTCGCGGAGCTCTGATGAAACTAAAACAAATACTATATAGCTAAGGAAATATTTAGACAAATCTGAAGAGTGTTATGTATTTACATTACTTTACGATTTAAAAAAAAAAAAAAAAAAAAAAAAAGGGGGGGCAAAATTCTACCTCTACCTCCCCGTGGTGCTCCCTGGGTAATTCAAACAGAGGCGGTACCGAGTCATGGCGGTATAACCATTGTGAAGTGCAGGAAATGGCATTCAGGGGTAGGTGGGGCTCCAAGCCGTAGCTCTCGGGCTTCAGTGAAGGCAACCCACCTAGGGGTAGGAGACCCCAAAATCAAGTTCCCTGGTCCTCCAGGATGGGGGTTGGCGTTGGGTTTGCAGCCCATCGTTGGAAAAATAATAAAAATGCATTCAAACCTAATAAAACAGCCTCGGATGTAAGACTGTCAAAAAGGAAACGACAATGGCTACGGAAATGGAAAATACGTATCGGAACATGGAACGTGCAAGGATTAAGAACAAAGAGGAAAGAAGTTATAGATGAGATAAAGAAATTAAATATAGATATTGCTATATTAACGGAGACGAAATTAAAAGGAAAAGGAATAGAACCATATGATGACTATATCCACTTTTTTAGCGGAGTAGACAAAAGTGAAAGAGCCAAAGCTGGAGTGTCTATTTTGATTAAGAAAAGTTGGAAAAAGAATATAGTTAATTATCAATGTGTTGATGAAAGGCAAATCAAAATGGAAGTGAAAATATATGGCCGACCAGTTGTTATCATAGGTGCATATGGACCTAATGATGATGCTTCTGCTGCAGAAAAAGATAAATTCTACGAGAACCTGAGGGGACAGTCTGAGGATGTAGCCGATAGGAAGATACTCCTTTGGATCGGAGATTTAAATGCTAGAGTAGGAAGCAGTGAAAACTGTAGAACAGTTGGAAAATATGGTGAGAAAATAAGAAACGATAATGGATGTCGACTGATAGATATGTGTGAGGAAATGGATATGAGAATCTTAAATGGATTCTATAAACATAAAGATATCCATAAATACACTTGGTGCCAACCAACAAGACAATTTCAATCTATAATTGACTATATAATATTAAGGCAAAATAATTTTGTAATGCCCCAGGATGTCAGAGTCATGAGAGGTGCAGAATGTGGAAGTGACCATTACTTACTTACCTGTCATCTGACATTTAAGCCTTGGAAGTCTGATGCCGCTAAAAGATGCGAGGAGACTGAAATTGATGAGAAAGAAAACTGCAAGAGATATTTACTTGACAGCTTAAAGCAAGACTCAGTCAGGTTATTGTATCAAAACAGATTAAAAAATATACTTGGGAAGCTCCAGCCAGATACTTTCGAGATAGAGAACGTATATAAAGAGATTAAGAATACAATTCATCAAGCAGCTATGGAGGCCTTAGGAATACAAGAAAAACGTGTGCACCTTGATAAAGAATGGTGGAATGAAGAAGTCGCAACAGCGGTCAAAGAAAAAAAGGAGTTATATAAAAAGTGGCTCTCCAATCGTGATCCCATTGTGTTGCAAGAATATAAAAGAAGCAATAGAGAGGTTAAAAGGAAGAGAAAGAAAGCTATCGATGATTTCTGGAATAATAACTGCGAATACATTGATCGCTGTATGCACGGACAAAAGTCGACAGAAGCGTGGAAAATCCTCAAATCCGTTAAGAACCCAAAGCGAGAATATGTTAAAATTAATCTCATAGAAGAAAAACGATGGGTAGAGTATTTCACTAAGCTCTTGCAAGAGGATCGGAATGAATTCAAATTAGAAGAAATCCAGGATTGTATAAATGAAGCTGACACTCTCGTAGTCGAAGTCTCTGTAGATGAATTGGACTGTGCACTAAGGGACATGAAAAACGGAAAAGCATCTGGACCAGGAAACATTCCCATAGAGTTGATTAAATACGGACATTTGGAGCTAAAAAAGAAATTGGCCGAGTTCATGTCACTCTGCATAAAACAAGGGACAGTTCCTAGCGAATGGAAAGAGGGCCATATCACTCCAATCCATAAAAAAGGGAGCAAACGACAGTGTACAAATTACAGAGGGATCACTGTAACTAGCAGCTTAAGCCGACTGTTTGGCAGAATACTCAACAAGAGGTTAATGGATGAGTGTAGACATATGATTCCTGAGGAACAAGCCGGATTTAGGCGTGGTAGGTCTTGTACAGATCATATATTTACCCTCACTCAACTGATAGAAAAATTTAAGGCTCATAATAAAGAAATAAATTTAATATTTGTTGATCTTCAAAAAGCTTATGACACGGTGCCTCTTAGCAAACTATGGAATGCTTTGGAAAACATAGGAGTAAGCCAATACTTGATTCGAGCTTTAAAGGGACTGTATTCGCATGCGACAGCAAGGGTCAAGCTTAAGTATGGACTATCAAAAGAATTCCCAATTACTAAAGGCCTAAAGCAGGGCTGTTCGCTCTCACCTCTCCTATTTAATATTTATGTGGAGTGCATCCTTAGCCTATGGAAAAGGAAGTGTAGTGGTATGGGGGTTGCCATAGATGAAAATGTTTTGTACAATTTACAATTTGCTGATGACCAGGTCATTATTGCAAACGATGAAGAAGATGCGTCATTTATGATGAGGAAGTTGCTAAAAGCCTATACGGCAGGGGGGCTGGAAGTCAGCAAAACTAAAACGGAATATATGGCATTTAATAGTAGTGGGAACTCCTCAATAAATGTTGGAGAATGGGATTTGACCCCAACTGAACAGTTTAAATATCTGGGCAGGTGGCTATCGAAGGGGAACAGCAATATGGATATTGATGAAAAAGTAATTAGAGGTAGAAAGATTATCCAAATATTAAATTCTGTTCTATGGAATAAGAATGTCCAACTTCAAACCAAAAAAAGAATATTCTACGCTTTTATAATCAGTACCGTACTTTATGCCTCTGAAACCTGGACCGTTTCAACAGCCTCAGCCAAAAAACTTATTGCAATGGAAATGGATTTTTGGAGACGTAGCTGTGGGATATCTCGAATCCAACATGTCCCGAATAATATCATAAGGGAAATAGTCCAAGAACCAATTAATATCCTTCATACTATCGCAACAAGAAAGCTGAGCTGGTTCGGACACGTCATGAGGATGTCGGACGACCGGTGGCCTAAGAGGTTACTGAAGCATATTCCAAGTGAAAGAAGAAAGAGAGGTCGTCCTGAAAAGAAATGGATGGACGGACTGCAGGAAGCTATGGCAGCAAGAGGATTGCAAGAAGACGACTGTCAGGACAGGAAAAAATGGCGGGATGGATTGTTAGGAAACGACATATGACCTCGCGTTGTAATAAAGTCGTTAATAAAAAAAAAAAAAAAAAAAAAAAAAAAAAAAAAAATTATAAATCAATCTCGTTCTTTTCTAATATTTGAGGGATACAAAGCGATTCGCGGAGTTCTGGTAAAACTGAGACCCATAATATCTAGCTAAAGACATATATAAACAATATTTAAAGAGCTATATGCATTTAAATTTCTTTCCATTGGTAAAAAAAATAATAATTATAAAACAATCTCGTTTTTCTCAAACATATTAGAGAAGCTATGCGATTCGCGGAGTTTTGGTGAAACTAAAACTCATATCATATAGCTAAGGATACATATAAAAAATATACTAAAGAGTTATATGCATTTACATTACTTTGCGATTTTAAGAAAAACTTATTGTTATTAAACTATCTCGTTATTCTCAAAGATTCATGCGATTCGCGGAGCTCTGATGAAACTAAAACAAATACTATATAGCTAAGGACATATTGAGACAAATCTGAAGAGTTC
The DNA here is from genome assembly GCA_911387785.2 of Aelia acuminata. Taxonomy (NCBI): domain Eukaryota; kingdom Metazoa; phylum Arthropoda; class Insecta; order Hemiptera; family Pentatomidae; genus Aelia; species Aelia acuminata. The sequence goes on from CAJVQU020000010.1 coordinate 1,881,760, forward strand.
TATGTATTTAAATTACTTTGCGATTTTAAAAAAAAATTGTAATTATAATACAATCTTGTTTTTCTCAAAGGTTCTAAAGAGGCTATGCGATTCGCGGAGCTCTGATGAAACTAAAACAAATACTGTATAGCTAAGGACATATTTAGACAAATATGAAGAGTTCTATGTATTTACATTACTTTGCGATTTTAAAAAAAAATTGTAATTATAATTCAATCTCGTTTTCCTCAAAGATTCTAGGGAAGCTATGCGATTCGCGGAGTTTTGGGGAAACTAAAACTCATATCATATAGCTATGGATACATATAAAAAATATACTAAAGAGTTATATGCCTTTACATTACTTTGCGATTTCAAGAAAACCTTATAATTATTAAACTATCTCGTTTAGTCAAATATTCCAGAGAGGCTATGCGATTCGCGGAGCTCTGATGAAACTAAAACAAAAACTAAATAGCTAAGGACATATTTAGACAAATCTGAAGAGTTATATGTATTTACATTACTTTGCGATTTCAAGAAAAATATATAATTATTAAACTATCTCGTTTTTATCAAAGATTCTAGAGAGGCTATGCGATTCGCGGAGCTCTGATGAAACTAAAACAAAAACTAAATAGCTAAGGACATATTTAGACAAATATAAAGAGTTCTATGTATTTACATTACTTTGCGATTTAAAAAAAAAAAAAAAATATATATAAAACAATCTCGTTTTTTTCTAATATTCGAGGGATACAAAGCGATTCGCAGAGTTCTGGTGAAACTGACACCCATACTATCTAGCTATAGACATATATATACAATATTTGAAGAGCTATATGCATTTACATTACTTTGCGATTTTAAAAAGAAATCGTAATTATAATACAATCTTGTTTTTCCCAAAGGTTCTAGGGAGGCTATGCGAATCGCGGAGTTTTGGTGAAACTAAAACTCATTTCATATAGCTAAGGATACATATAAAAATATACTAAAGAGTTATATGCAATTACATTACTTTGCGATTTCAAGAAAACCTTATAATTATTAAACTATCTCGTTTAGTCAAAGATTCTAGAGAGGCTATGCGATTTGCGGAGCTCTGATGAAACTAAGACAAATACTATATAACTAAGAATACATATAAAAAATATACTAAAGGGTTATATGCATTTACATTACTTTGCGATTTTAAGAAAAACTTATTATTATTAAACTATCTCGTTATTCTCAAAGATTCTAGAGAGGCATGCGATTCGCATCTGGTAAAATTGAGACCCATAATATCTAGCTAAAGACATATATAAACAATATTTAAACAGCTATACGCATTTGAATTTCTTTGCCATTGGTAAAAAAAAATAATAATTATAAAACAATCTCGTTTTTCTCAAAGATATTAGAGAAGCTATGCGATTCGCGGAATTTTGGTGAAACTAAAACTCATATCATATAGCTAAGGACACATATAAAAAATATACTAAAGAGTTATATGCATTTACATTACTTTGCGATTTTAAGAAAAACTTATAATTATTAAACTAACTCGTTTTTCTCAAAGATTCTAGAGAAGCTATGCGATTCGCGGAGCTCTGATGAAACTAAAACAAATACTATATAGCTAAGGAAATATTTAGACAAATCTGAAGAGTTATATGTATTTACGTTACTTTGCGATTTCAAGAAAAACATATAATTATTAAACTATCTCGTTTTTATCAAAGATTCTAGAGAGGCTATGCGATTCGCGGAGCTCTGATGAAACTAAAACAAAAACTAAATAGCTAAGGACATATTTAGACAAATCTAAAGAGTACTATGTATTTACATTACTTTGCGATTTAAAAAAAAAAAAAAAAAATTATAAAACAATCTCATTTTTTTCTAATATTTGACGAATACAAAGCGATTCGCGGAGTTCTGGTGAAACTGAGACCCATACTATCTAGCTATAGATATATATAAACAATATTTAAAGATCTATATGCATTAGAATTTCTTTGCAATTATTAAAAAAAAATAATAATTATAAAACAATCTCGTTTTTCTCAAAGATTCTAGAGAAGCTATGCGATTCGTTGAGTTTTGTTAAACTAAAACTCGTATCATATAGCTAAGGATACATATAAAAAATATGATAAAGAGTTATATGCAATTACATTACTTTGCGATTTCAAGAAAACCTTATAATTATTAAACTATCTCGTTTAGTCAAAGATTCTAGAGAGGCTATGCGATTCGCGGAGCTCTGATGAAACTAAAACAAATACTATATAGCTAAGGAAATATTTAGACAAATCTGAAGAGTGTTATGTATTTACATTACTTTACGATTTAAAAAAAAAAAAAAAAAAATATAAATCAATCTCGTTCTTTTCTAATATTTGAGGGATACAAAGCGATTCGCGGAGTTCTGGTGAAACTGAGACCCATAATATCTAGCTAAAGACATATATAAACAATATTTAAAGAGCTATATGCATTTGAATTTCTTTGCCATTGGTAAAAAAAAAAATAATTATTAAACAATCTCCTTGGATATTGATGAAAAAGTAATTAGAGGTAGAAAGATTATCCAAATATTAAATTCTGTTCTATGGAATAAGAATGTCCAACTTCAAACCAAAAAAAGAATATTCTACGCTTTTATAATCAGTACCGTACTTTATGCCTCTGAAACCTGGACCGTTTCAACAGCCTCAGCCAAAAAACTTGTTGCAATGGAAATGGATTTTTGGAGACGTAGCTGTGGGATATCTCGAATCCAACATGTCCCGAATAATATCATAAGGGAAATAGTCCAAGAACCAATTAATATCCTTCATACTATCGCAACAAGAAAGCTGAGCTGGTTCGGACACGTCATGAGGATGTCGGACGACCGGTGGCCTAAGTGGTTACTGAAGCATATTCCAAGTGAAAGAAGAAAGAGAGGTCGTCCTGAAAAGAAATGGATGGACGGACTGCAGGAAGCTATGGCAGCAAGAGGATTGCAAGAAGACGACTGTCAGGACAGGAAAAAATGGCGGGATGGATTGTTAGGAAACGACATATGACCTCGCGTTGTAATAAAGTCGTTAATAAAAAAAAAAAAAAAAAAAAAAAAAAAAAAAAAAAATTATAAATCAATCTCGTTCTTTTCTAATATTTGAGGGATACAAAGCGATTCGCGGAGTTCTGGTAAAACTGAGACCCATAATATCTAGCTAAAGACATATATAAACAATATTTAAAGAGCTATATGCATTTAAATTTCTTTCCATTGGTAAAAAAAATAATAATTATAAAACAATCTCGTTTTTCTCAAACATATTAGAGAAGCTATGCGATTCGCGGAGTTTTGGTGAAACTAAAACTCATATCATATAGCTAAGGATACATATAAAAAATATACTAAAGAGTTATATGCATTTACATTACTTTGCGATTTTAAGAAAAACTTATTGTTATTAAACTATCTCGTTATTCTCAAAGATTCATGCGATTCGCGGAGCTCTGATGAAACTAAAACAAATACTATATAGCTAAGGACATATTGAGACAAATCTGAAGAGTTCTATGTATTTAAATTACTTTGCGATTTTAAAAAAAAATTGTAATTATAATACAATCTTGTTTTTCTCAAAGGTTCTAAAGAGGCTATGCGATTCGCGGAGCTCTGATGAAACTAAAACAAATACTGTATAGCTAAGGACATATTTAGACAAATATGAAGAGTTCTATGTATTTACATTACTTTGCGATTTTAAAAAAAAATTGTAATTATAATTCAATCTCGTTTTCCTCAAAGATTCTAGGGAAGCTATGCGATTCGCGGAGTTTTGGGGAAACTAAAACTCATATCATATAGCTATGGATACATATAAAAAATATACTAAAGAGTTATATGCCTTTACATTACTTTGCGATTTCAAGAAAACCTTATAATTATTAAACTATCTCGTTTAGTCAAAGATTCCAGAGAGGCTATGCGATTCGCGGAGCTCTGATGAAACTAAAACAAAAACTAAATAGCTAAGGACATATTTAGACAAATCTGAAGAGTTATATGTATTTACATTACTTTGCGATTTCAAGAAAAATATATAATTATTAAACTATCTCGTTTTTATCAAAGATTCTAGAGAGGCTATGCGATTCGCGGAGCTCTGATGAAACTAAAACAAAAACTAAATAGCTAAGGACATATTTAGACAAATATAAAGAGTTCTATGTATTTACATTACTTTGCGATTTAAAAAAAAAAAAAAAATATATAAAACAATCTCGTTTTTTTCTAATATTCGAGGGATACAAAGCGATTCGCAGAGTTCTGGTGAAACTGACACCCATACTATCTAGCTATAGACATATATATACAATATTTGAAGAGCTATATGCATTTACATTACTTTGCGATTTTAAAAAGAAATCGTAATTATAATACAATCTTGTTTTTCCCAAAGGTTCTAGGGAGGCTATGCGAATCGCGGAGTTTTGGTGAAACTAAAACTCATTTCATATAGCTAAGGATACATATAAAAATATACTAAAGAGTTATATGCAATTACATTACTTTGCGATTTCAAGAAAACCTTATAATTATTAAACTATCTCGTTTAGTCAAAGATTCTAGAGAGGCTATGCGATTTGCGGAGCTCTGATGAAACTAAGACAAATACTATATAACTAAGAATACATATAAAAAATATACTAAAGGGTTATATGCATTTACATTACTTTGCGATTTTAAGAAAAACTTATTATTATTAAACTATCTCGTTATTCTCAAAGATTCTAGAGAGGCATGCGATTCGCGGAGCTCTGGTAAAATTGAGACCCATAATATCTAGCTAAAGACATATATAAACAATATTTAAACAGCTATACGCATTTGAATTTCTTTGCCATTGGTAAAAAAAAATAATAATTATAAAACAATCTCGTTTTTCTCAAAGATATTAGAGAAGCTATGCGATTCGCGGAATTTTGGTGAAACTAAAACTCATATCATATAGCTAAGGACACATATAAAAAATATACTAAAGAGTTATATGCATTTACATTACTTTGCGATTTTAAGAAAAACTTATAATTATTAAACTAACTCGTTTTTCTCAAAGATTCTAGAGAAGCTATGCGATTCGCGGAGCTCTGATGAAACTAAAACAAATACTATATAGCTAAGGAAATATTTAGACAAATCTGAAGAGTTATATGTATTTACGTTACTTTGCGATTTCAAGAAAAACATATAATTATTAAACTATCTCGTTTTTATCAAAGATTCTAGAGAGGCTATGCGATTCGCGGAGCTCTGATGAAACTAAAACAAAAACTAAATAGCTAAGGACATATTTAGACAAATCTAAAGAGTACTATGTATTTACATTACTTTGCGATTTAAAAAAAAAAAAAAAAAATTATAAAACAATCTCATTTTTTTCTAATATTTGACGAATACAAAGCGATTCGCGGAGTTCTGGTGAAACTGAGACCCATACTATCTAGCTATAGATATATATAAACAATATTTAAAGATCTATATGCATTAGAATTTCTTTTCGATTATTAAAAAAAAATAATAATTATAAAACAATCTCGTTTTTCTCAAAGATTCTAGAGAAGCTATGCGATTCGTGGAGTTTTGTTAAACTAAAACTCGTATCATATAGCTAAGGATACATATAAAAAATATGATAAAGAGTTATATGCAATCACATTACTTTGCGATTTCAAGAAAACCTTATAATTATTAAACTATCTCGTTTAGTCAAAGATTCTAGAGAGGCTATGCGATTCGCGGAGCTCTGATGAAACTAAAACAAATACTATATAGCTAAGGAAATATTTAGACAAATCTGAAGAGTGTTATGTATTTACATTACTTTACGATTTAAAAAAAAAAAAAAAAAAATTATAAATCAATCTCGTTCTTTTCTAATATTTGAGGGATACAAAGCGATTCGCGGAGTTCTGGTGAAACTGAGACCCATAATATCTAGCTAAAGACATATATAAACAATATTTAAAGAGCTATATGCATTTGAATTTCTTTGCCATTGGTAAAAAAAAAAATAATTATTAAACAATCTCCTTTTTCTCAAAGATATTAGAGAAGTTATGCGATTCGCGGAGTTTTGGTGAAACTAAAACTCATATCATATAGCTAAGGATACATATAAAAAATATACTAAAGAGTTATATGCATTTACATTACTTTGCGATTTTAAGAAAAACTTATTGTTATTAAACTATCTCGTTATTCTCAAAGATTCTAGAGAGGCTATGCGATTCGCGGAGCTCTGATGAAACTAAAACAAATACTATATAGCTAAGGACATATTGAGACAAATCTGAAGAGTTCCATATTATTTAAATTACTTTGCGATTTTAAAAAAAAATTGTAATTATAATACAATCTTGTTTTTCTCAAAGGTTCTAAAGAGGCTATGCGATTCGCGGAGCTCTGATGAAACTAAAACAAATACTGTATACCTAAGGACATATTTAGACAAATATGAAGAGTTCTATGTATTTACATTACTTTGCGATTTAAAAAAAAAATTGTAATTATAATTCAATCTCGTTTTCCTCAAAGATTCTAGGGAAGCTATGCGAGTTGCGGAGTTTTGGGGAAACTAAAACTCATATCATATAGCTATGGATACATATAAAAAATATACTAAAGAGTTATATGCCTTTACATTACTTTGCGATTTCAAGAAAACCTTATAATTATTAAACTATCTCGTTTAGTCAAAGATTCCAGAGAGGCTATGCGATTCGCGGAGCTCTGATGAAACTAAAACAAATACTATATAGCTAAGAATACATATAAAAAATATACTAAAGAGTTATATGCATTTACATTACTTTGCGATTTTAAGAAAAACTTATTATTATTAAACTATCTCGTTATTCTCAAAGATTCTAGAGAGGCTATGCGATTCGCGGAGCTCTGGTGAAACTGAAACCCATACTATCTAGCTAAAGACATATATAAACAATATTTAAAGAGCTATATGCATTTACATTACTTTGCGATTTTAAAAAGAAATTGTAATTATAATACAATCTTGTTTTTCCCAAAGGTTCTAGGGAGGCTGTGCGAATCGCGGAGTTTTGGTGAAACTAAAACTCATATCATATAGCTAAGGATACATATAAAAAATATACTAAAGAGTTATATGCAATTACATTACTTTGCGATTTCAAGAAAACCTTATAATTATTAAACTATCTCGTTTAGTCAAAGATTCTAGAGAGGCTATGCGATTCGCGGAGCTCTGATGAAACTAAAACAAATACTATATAGCTAAGAATACATATAAAAAATATACTAAAGGGTTATATGCATTTACATTACTTTGCGAATTTAAGAAAAACTTATTATTATTAAACTATCTCGTTATTCTCAAAGATTCTAGAGAGTCTATGCGATTCGCGGAGCTCTGGTGAAATTGAGACCCATAATATCTTGCTTAAGACATATATAAACAATATTTAAAGAGCTATGGGCATTTGAATTTCTTTGCCATTGGTAAAAAAAAATAATAATTATAAAACAATCTCGTTTTTCTCAAAGATATTAGAGAAGCTATGCGATTCGCGGAATTTTGGTGAAACTAAAACTCATATCATATAGCTAAGGACACATATAAAAAATATACTAAAGAGTTATATGCATTTACATTACTTTGCGATTTCAAGAAAAACATATAATTATTAAACTATCTCGTTTTTATCAAAGATTCTAGAGAGGCTATGCGATTCGCCGAGCTCTGATGAAACTAAAACAAAAACTAAATAGCTAAGGACATATTTAAACAAATCTAAAGAGTTCTATGTATTTACATTACTTTGCGATTTAAAAAAAAAAAAAAAAATTATAAAACAATCTCATTTTTTTTTAATATTTGACGGATACAAAGTGATTCGCGGAGTTCTGGTGAAACTGAGACCCATACTATCTAGCTAAAGATATATATAAACAATATTTGAAGAGCTATATGCATTTACATTACTTTGCGATTTTAAAAAGAAATTGTAATTATAATACAATCTTGTTTTTCCCAAAGGTTCTAGGGAGGCTATGCGAATCGCGGAGTTTTGGTGAAACTAAAACTCATATCATATAGCTAAGAATACATATAAAAAATATACTAAAGAGTTATATGCATTTACATTACTTTGCGATTTTAAGAAAAACTTATAATTATTAAACTATCTCGTTTAATCAAAGATTCTAGAGAGGCTATGCGATTCGCGGAGCTCTGATGAAACTAAAACAAAAACTAAATAGCTAAGGACATATTTAGACAAATCTAACTAGTACTATGTATTTACATTACTTTGCGATTTAAAAAAAAAAAATAAAAATTATAAAACAATCTCATTTTTTTCTAATATTTGACGGATACAAAGCGATTCGCGGAGTTCTGGTGAAACTGAGACCCATACTATCTAGCTAAAGATATATATAAACAATATTTAAAGAGCTATATGCATTAGAATTTCTTTGTGATTATTAAAAAAAAATAATAATTATAAAACAATCTCGTTTTTCTCAAAGATTCTAGAGAAGCTATGCGATTCGCGGAGTTTTGTTAAACCAAAACTCATATCATATAGCTAAGGATACATATAATAAATATGATAAAGGGTTATATGCATTTACATTACTTTGCGATTTTAAGAAAAACTTATTATTATTAAACTATCTCGTTTAGTCAAAGATTCTAGAGAGGCTATGCGATTCGCGGAGCTCTGATGAAACTAAAACAAATACTATATAGCTAAAGACATATATAAACAATATTTAAAGAGCTATACGCATTTGAATTTCTTTACTATTGGTAAAAAAAAATAATAATTATAAAACAATCTCGTTTTTCTCAAAGATATTAGAGAAGCTATGCGATTCGCGGAATTTTGGTGAAACTAAAACTCATATCATATAGCTAAGGATACATATAAAAAATATGATAAAGAGTTATATGCAATTACATTACTTTGCGATTTCAAGAAAACCTTATAATTATTAAACTATCTCGTTTAGTCAAAGATTCTAGAGAGGCTATGCGATTCGCGGAGCTCTGATGAAACTAAAACAAATACTATATAGCTAAGGAAATATTTAGACAAATCTGAAGAGTGTTATGTATTTACATTACTTTACGATTTAAAAAAAAAAAAAAAATTATAAATCAATCTCGTTCTTTTCTAATATTTGACGGATACAAAGCGATTCGCGGAGTTCTGGTGAAACTGAGACCCATAATATCTAGCTAAAGACATATATAAACAATATCTAAAGAGCTATATGCATTTAAATTTCTTTCCATTGGTAAAAAAAATAATAATTATAAAACAATCTCGTTTTTCTCAAAGATATTAGAGAAGCTATGCGATTCGCGGAGTTTTGGTGAAACTAAAACTCATATCATATAGCTAAGGATACATATAAAAAATATACTAAAGAGTTATATGCATTTACATTACTTTGCGATTTTAAGAAAAACTTATTGTTATTAAACTATCTCGTTTAGTCAAAGATTCTAGAGAGGCTCTGCGATTCGCGGAGCTCTGATGAAACTAAAACAAATACTATATAGCTAAGGACATATATAGACAAATCTGAAGAGTTATATGTATTTACATTACTTTGCGATTTCAAGAAAAACATATAATTATTAAACTATCTCGTTTTTATCAAAGATTCTAGAGAGGCTATGCGATTCGCGGAGCTCTGATGAAACTAAAACAAAAACTAAATAGCTAAGGACATATTTAGACAAATCTAAAGAGTTCTATGTATTTACATTACTTTGCGATTTAAAAAAAAAAAAAAAAAAAAAATATAAAACAATCTCGTTTTTTTCTAATACTCGAGGGATACAAAGCGATTCGCAGAGTTCTGGTGAAACTGAAACCCATACTATCGAGCTAAAGACATATATAAACAATATTTGAAGAGCTATATGCATTTACATTACTTTGCGATTTAAAGAAAACCTTATAATTATTAAACTATCTCGTTTAGTCAATGATTCTAGAGAGGCTATGCGATTCGCGGAGTTCTGATGAAACTAAAACAAATACTATATAGCTAAGGAAATATTTAGACAAATCTGAAGAGTTCTATGTATTAACATTACTTTCTGATTAAAAAAAAAAAAAAAATTAATATAAAACAATCTCGTTTTTTTCTAATGTTCGAGGGATACAAAGTGATTCAAAGAGTTCTGGTGAAACTGAAACCCATACTATCTAGCTAAAGACATATATAAACAATATTTAAAGAGCTATATGCATTTACATTACTTTGCGATTTTAAAAAGAAATTGTAATTATAATACAATCTTGTTTTTCCCAAAGGTTATAGGGAGGCTATGCGAATCGCGGAGTTTTGGTGAAACTAAAACTCATATCATATAGCTAAGGATACATATAAAAAAAATACTAAAGTGTTATATGCAATTACATTACTTTGCGATTTCAAGAAAACCTTATAATTATTAAACTATCTCGTTTAGTCAAAGATTCTAGAGAGGCTATGCGATTCGCGGAGCTCTGATGAACCTAAAACAAATACTATATAGCTAAGAATACATATAAAAAATATACTAAAGAGTTATATACGCATTTACATTACTTTGCGATTTTAGGAAAAACTTATTATTATTAAACTATCTCGTTAAACTCAAAGATTCTAGAGAGCGTAGCGATTCGCGGAGCTCTGGTGAAACTGAGACCCATAATATCTAGCTAAAGACATATATAAACAATATTTAAAGAGCTATTTGCATTTGAATTTCTTTGCCATTGGTAAATAAAAAAAATAATTATAAAACAATCTCGTTTTTCACAAAATATTAGAGAAGCTATGCGATTCGCGAAATTTTGGTGAAACTAAAACTCATATCATATAGCTAAGGATACATATAAAAAATATACTAAAGAGTTATATGCATTTACATTACTTAGCGATTTTAAGAAAAACTTATTATTATTAAACTATCTCGTTATTCTCAAAGATTCTAGAGAGGCTATGCGATTCGCGGAGCTCTGATGAAACTAAAACAAATACTATATAGCTAAGGACATATTGAGACATATCTGAAGAGTTCTATGTATTTAAATTACTTTGCGATTTTAAAAAAAAAATTGTAATTATAATACAATCTTGTTTTTCTCAAAGGTTCTAAAGAGGCTATGCGATTCGCGGAGCTCTAATGAAACTAAAACAAATACTGTATAGCTAAGGACATATTTAGACAAATATGAAGAGTTCTATCTATTTACATTACTTTGCGATTTTAAAAAAAAATTGTAATTATAATTCAATCTCGTTTTCCTCAAAGATTCTAGGAAAGCTATGCGATTCGCGGAGTTTTGGTGAAACTAAAACTCATATCATATAGCTAAGAATACAAATAAAAAATATACTAAAGAGTTATATGCATTTACATTACTTTGCGATTTTAAGAAAAACTTATTATTATTATACTATCTCGTTATTCTCAAAGATTCTAGAGAGGCTATGCGATTCGCGGAGCTCTGATGAAACTAAAACAAAAACTAAATAGCTAAGGACATATTTAGACAAATCTAAAGAGTTCTATGTATTTACATTACTTTGCGATTTAAAAAAAAAAAAAAAAATATATAAAACAATCTCGTTTTTTTCTAATATTCGAGGGATACAAAGCGATTCGCAGAGTTCTGGTGAAACTGAAACCCATACTATCGAGCTAAAGACATATATAAACAATATTTGAAGAGTTATATGCATTTACATTACTTTGCGATTTTAAGAAAAACTTATTATTATTAAACTATCTCGTTATTTCAAAGATTCTAGGGAAGCTATGCGATTCGCGGAGTTTTGGTGAAACTAAAACTCATATCATATAGCTAAGAATACAAATAAAAAATATACTAAAGAGTTATATGCATTTACATTACTTTGCGATTTTAAGAAAAACTTATTATTATTAAACTATCTCGTTATTCTCAAAGATTCTAGAGAGGCTATGCGATTCGCGGAGCTCTGATGAAACTAAAACAAAAACTAAATAGCTAAGGACATATTTAGACAAATCTGATGAGTTCTATGTATTTACATTACTTTGCGATTTTAAAAAAAAATTGTAATTATAATTCAATCTCGTTTTCCTCAAAGATTCTAGGGAAGCTATGCGATTCGCGGAGTTTTGGTGAAACTAAAACTCATATCATATAGCTAAGAATACAAATAAAAAATATACTAAAGAGTTATATGCATTTACATTACTTTGCGATTTTAAGAAAAACTTATTATTATTAAACTATCTCGTTATTCTCAAAGATTCTAGAGAGGCTATGCGATTCGCGGAGCTCTGATGAAACTAAAACAAAAACTAAATAGCTAAGGACATATTTAGACAAATCTAAAGAGTTCTATGTATTTACATTACTTTGCGATTTAAAAAAAAAAAAAAAAATATATAAAACAATCTCGTTTTTTTCTAATATTCGAGGGATACAAAGCGATTCGCAGAGTTCTGGTGAAACTGAAACCCATACTATCGAGCTAAAGACATATATAAACAATATTTGAAGAGCTATATGCATTTACATTACTTTGCGATTTAAAGAAAAACTTATTATTATTAAACTATCTCGTTTTTCTCAAAGATTCTAGAGAAGCTATGCGATTCGCGGAGTTTTGGTGAAACTAAAACTCATATCATATAGCTAAGAATACATATAAAAAATATACTAAAGAGTTATATGCATTTACATTACTTTGCGATTTTAAGAAAAACTTATTATTATTAAACTATCTCGTTATTTCAAAGATTCTAGAGAGGCTATGCGATTCGCGGAGCTCTGATGAAACTAAAACAAATACTATATAGCTAAGGACATATTGAGACAAATCTGAAGAGTTCTATGTATTTAAATAACTTTGCGATTTAAGAAAAAAATTGTAATTATAATACAATCTTGTTTTTCTCAAAGGTTCTAAAGAGGCTATGCGATTCGCGGAGCTCTAATGAAACTAAAACAAATACTGTATAGCTAAGGACATATTTAGACAAATATGAAGAATTCAATGTATTTACATTACTTTGCGATTTTAAAAAAAAATTGTAATTATAATTCAATCTCGTTTTCCTCAAAGATTCTAGGGAAGCTATGCGATTCGCGGAGTTTTGGTGAAACTAAAACACATATCATATAGCTAAGGATACATATAAAAAATATACTAAAGAGTTATATGCATTAACATTACTTTGCGATTTTAAGAAAACATTATAATTATTAAACTATCTCGTTTAGTCAAAGATTCTAGAGAGGCTATTCGATTCGAGGAGCTCTGATGAAACTAAAACAAATACTATATAGCTAAGGACATATTTAGACAAATCTGAAGAGTTATATGTATTTACATTACTTTGCGATTTAAAAAAAAAAAAAAAATATATAAAACAATCTCGTTTTTTTCTAATATTCGAGGGATACAAAGCGATTCGCAGAGTTCTGGTGAAACTGAAACCCATACTATCGAGCTAAAGACATATATAAACAATATTTGAAGAGCTATATGCATTTACATTACTTTGCGATTTAAAGAAAAACTTATTATTATTAAACTATCTCGTTTTTCTCAAAGATTCTAGAGAAGCTATGCGATTCGCGGAGTTTTGGTGAAACTAAAACTCATATCATATAGCTAAAAATACATATAAAAAATATACTAAAGAGTTATATGCATTTACATTACTTTGCGATTTTAAGAAAAATTTATTATTATTAAACTATCTCGTTATTCTCAAAGATTCTAGAGAGGCTATGCGATTCGCGGAGCTCTGATGAAACTAAAACAAATATTATATAGCTAAGGACATATTGAGACAAATCTGATGAGTTCTATGTATTTAAATTACTTTGCGAATTTAAAAAAAAAAATTGTAATTATAATACAATCTTGTTTTTCTCAAAGGTTCTAAAGAGACTATGCGATTCGCGAAGCTCTAATGAAACTAAAACAAATACTGTATAGCTAAGGACATATTTAGACAAATATGAAGAGCTCTATGTATTTACATTACTTTGCGATTTTAAAAAAAAATTGTAATTATAATTCATTCTCGTTTTCCTCAAAGATTCTAGGGAAGCTATGCGATTCGCGGAGTTTTGGTGAAACTAAAACACATATCATATAGCTAAGGATACATATAAAAAATATACTAATGAGTTATATGCATTTACATTACTTTGCGATTTCAAGAAAACCTTATAATTATTAAACTATCTCGTTTAGTCAAAGATTCTAGAGAGGCTATGCGATTCGCGGAGCTCTGATGAAACTAAAAAAAATACTAAATAGCTAAGGACATATTTAGACAAATCTGAAGAGTTCTATGTATTTATATTACCTTGCGATTTAAAAAAAAAAAAAATTATTAATCAATCTCATTTTTTTCTAATATTTGAGGGATACAAAGCGATTTGCGGAGTTCAGGTGAAACTGAGACCCATACTATCTAGCTAAAGATATATATATATAAACAATATTTGAAGAGCTATATGCATTTGAATTTCTTTGCGATTATTAAAAAGAAATAATAATTATAAAACAATCTCGTTTTTCCCAAAGATTCTAGAGAAGCTATGCGATTCGTGGAGTTTTGTGAAACTAGAACTCATTTCATATAGCTAAGGATACATATAAAAAATATACTAAAGAGTTCTATGTATTTACATTACTTTGCGATTTTAAGAAAAACTTATTATTATTAAACTATCTCGTTTTTCTCAAAGATTGTAGAGAGGCTATGCGATTCGCGGAGCTCTGATGAAACTAAAACAAATACTATATAGCTAAGGACATATTTAGACAAACCTGAAGAGTTCTATGTATTTACATTACTTTGCGATTTTAAAAAAAAATTGTAATTATAATACAATCTCGTTTTCCTCAAAGATTCTAGGGAGGCTATGCGATTCGCGGAGTTTTGGTGAAACTAAAACTCATATCATATAGCTAAGGATACATATAAAAAATATACTAAAGAGTTAAATGCATTTACATTACTTTGCGATTTCAAGAAAACCTTATAATTATTAAACTAACTCGTTTTTCTCAAAGATTCTAGAGAGGCTATGCGATTCGCGGAGCTCTGATGAAACAAAAAAAGAATATATAGCTAAGGACATATTTAGAAATATCTGAAGAGTTCTATGTATTTACATTACTTTCTGATTAAAAAAAAAAAAAAAAGAAATATAAAACAATCTCGTTTTTTTCTAATATTCGAGGGATACAAAGCGATTCGCAGAGTTCTGGTGAACCTGAAACCCATACTATCTAGCTAAAGACATATATAAACAATATTTGAAGAGCTATATGCATTTACATTACCTTGCGATTTTAAAAAGAAATTGTAATTATAATACAATCTTGTTTTTCCCAAAGGTTATAGGGAGGCTATGCGAATCGCGGAGTTTCGGTGAAACCAAAACTCATATCATATAGCTAAGGATACATATAAAAAATATACTAAAGAGTTATATGCAATTACATTACTTTGCGATTTCAAGAAAACCTTGTATTTATTAAACTATCTCGTTTAGTCAAAGATTCTAGAGAGGCTATGCGATTCGCGGAGCTCTGATGAAACTAAAACAAATACTATATAGCTAAGAATACATATAAAAAATATACTAAAGAGTTATATGCATTTACATTACTTTGCGATTTTAAGAAAAACTTATTATTATTAAACTATCTCGTAATTCTCAAAGATTCTAGAGAAGCTATGCGATTCGCGGAGCTCTGGTGAAACTGAGACCCATAATATCTAGCTAAAGACATATATAAACAATATTTAAAGAGCTATTTGTATTTGAATTTCTTTGCCATTGGTGAATAAAAATAATAATTATAAAACAATCTCGTTATTCTCAAAGATATTAGAGAAGCTATGCGATTCGCGAAATTTTGGTGAAACTAAAACTCATATCATATAGCTAAGGATACATATAAAAAATATACTAAAGAGTTATATGCATTTACATTACTTAACGATTTTAAGAAAAACTTATTATTACATATTAAACTATCCGTTATTCTCAAAGATTCTAGAGAGGCTATGCGATTCGCGGAGCTCTGATGAAACTAAAACAAATACTATATAGCTAAGGACATATTGAGACAAAACTGAAGAATTCTTTATATTTAAATTACTTTGCGATTTAAAAAAAAAATTGTAATTATAATACAATCTTGTTTTTCTCAAAGGTTCTAAAGAGGCTATGCGATTCGGGGAGCTCTAATGAAACTAAAACAAATACTGTATAGCTAAGGACATATTTAGACAAATATGAAGAGTTCTATGTATTTACATTACTTTGGGATTTTAAAAAAAAATTGTAATTATAATTCAATCTCGTTTTCCTCAAAGATTCTAGAGAGGCTATTCGATTCGCGGAGCTCTGATGAAACTAAAACAAATACTATATAGCTAAGGACATATTTAGACAAATCTGAAGAGTTATATGTATTTACATTACCTTGCGATTTCAAGAAAAACATATAATTATCAAACTATCTCGATTTTATCAAAGATTCTAGAGAGGCTATGCGAATCGCGGAGCTCTGATGAAACTAAAACAAAATCTAAATAGCTAAGGACATATTTAGACAAATCTAAAGAGTTCTATGTATTTACATTACCTTGCGATTTAAAAAAAAAAAAATATATATATAAAACAATCTCGTTTTTTTCTAATATTCGAGGGATACATAGCGATTCGCAGAGTTCTGGTGAAACTGAAACCCATACTATCGAGCTAAAGACATATATAAACAATATTTGAAGAGCTATATGCATTTACATTACTTTGCGATTTAAAGAAAAACTTATTATTATTAAACTATCTCGTTTTTCTCAAAGATTCTAGAGAAGCTATGCGATTCGCGGAGTTTTGGTGAAACTAAAACTCATATCATATAGCTAAGGATACATATAAAAAATATACTAAAGAGTTAAATGCATTTACATTACTTTGCGATTTCAAGAAAACCTTATAATTATTAAACTAACTCGTTTTTCTCAAAGATTCTAGAGAGGCTATGCGATTCGCGGAGCTCTGATGAAACTAAAAAAGAATATATAGCTAAGGACATATTTAGAAATATCTGAAGAGTTCTATGTATTTACATTACTTTCTGATTAAAAAAAAAAAAAAAAGAAATATAAAACAATCTCGTTTTTTTCTAATATTCGAGGGATACAAAGCGATTCGCAGAGTTCTGGTGAACCTGAAACCCATACTATCTAGCTAAAGACATATATAAACAATATTTGAAGAGCTATATGCATTTACATTACCTTGTGATTTTAAAAAGAAATTGTAATTATAATACAATCTTGTTTTTCCCAAAGGTTATAGGGAGGCTATGCGAATCGCGGAGTTTCGGTGAAACCAAAACTCATATCATATAGCTAAGGATACATATAAAAAATATACTAAAGAGTTATATGCAATTACATTACTTTGCGATTTCAAGAAAACCTTGTATTTATTAAACTATCTCGTTTAGTCAAAGATTCTAGAGAGGCTATGCGATTCGCGGAGCTCTGATGAAACTAAAACAAATACTATATAGCTAAGAATACATATAAAAAATATACTAAAGAGTTATATGCATTTACACTACTTTGCGATTTTAAGAAAAACTTATTATTATTAAACTATCTCGTAATTCTCAAAGATTCTAGAGAAGCTATGCGATTCGCGGAGCTCTGGTGAAACTGAGACCCATAATATCTAGCTAAAGACATATATAAACAATATTTAAAGAGCTATTTGTATTTGAATTTCTTTGCCATTGGTAAATAAAAATAATAATTATAAAACAATCTCGTTATTCTCAAAGATATTAGAGAAGCTATGCGATTCGCGAAATTTTGGTGAAACTAAAACTCATATCATATAGCTAAGGATACATATAAAAAATATACTAAAGAGTTATATGCATTTACATTACTTAACGATTTTAAGAAAAACTTATTATTACATATTAAACTATCTCGTTATTCTCAAAGATTCTAGAGAGGCTATGCGATTCGCGGAGCTCTGATGAAACTAAAACAAATACTATATAGCTAAGGACATATTGAGACAAATCTGAAGAATTCTTTATATTTAAATTACTTTGCGATTTTAAAAAAAAATTGTAATTATAATACAATCTTGTTTTTCTCAAAGGTTCTAAAGAGGCTATGCGATTCGGGGAGCTCTAATGAAACTAAAACAAATACTGTATAGCTAAGGACATATTTAGACAAATATGAAGAGTTCTATGTATTTACATTACTTTGGGATTTTAAAAAAAAATTGTAATTATAATTCAATCTCGTTTTCCTCAAAGATTCTAGAGAGGCTATTCGATTCGCGGAGCTCTGATGAAACTAAAACAAATACTATATAGCTAAGGACATATTTAGACAAATCTGAAGAGTTATATGTATTTACATTACCTTGCGATTTCAAGAAAAACATATAATTATCAAACTATCTCGATTTTATCAAAGATTCTAGAGAGGCTATGCGAATCGCGGAGCTCTGATGAAACTAAAACAAAATCTAAATAGCTAAGGACATATTTAGACAAATCTAAAGAGTTCTATGTATTTACATTACTTTGCGATTTAAAAAAAAAAAAATATATATATAAAACAATCTCGTTTTTTTCTAATATTCGAGGGATACATAGCGATTCGCAGAGTTCTGGTGAAACTGAAACCCATACTATCGAGCTAAAGACATATATAAACAATATTTGAAGAGCTATATGCATTTACATTACTTTGCGATTTAAAGAAAAACTTATTATTATTAAACTATCTCGTTTTTCTCAAAGATTCTAGAGAAGCTATGCGATTCGCGGAGTTTTGGTGAAACTAAAACTCATATCATATAGCTAAGGATACATATAAAAAATATACTAAAGAGTTAAATGCATTTACATTACTTTGCGATTTCAAGAAAACCTTATAATTATTAAACTAACTCGTTTTTCTCAAAGATTCTAGAGAGGCTATGCGATTCGCGGAGCTCTGATGAAACTAAAACAAATATTATATAGCTAAGGACATATTTAGACAAATATGAAGAGCTCTATGTATTTACATTACTTTGCGATTTTAAAAAAAAATTGTAATTATAATTCAATCTCGTTTTCCTCAAAGATTCTAGGGAAGCTATGCGATTCGCGGAGTTTTGGTGAAACTAAAACACATATCATATAGCTAAGGATACATATAAAAAATATACTAAAGAGTTATATGCATTAACATTACTTTGCGATTTTAAGAAAACCTTATAATTATTAAACTCTCTCGTTTAGTCAAAGATTCTAGAGAGGCTATTCGATTCGCGGAGCTCTGATGAAACTAAAACAAATACTATATAGCTAAGGACATATTTAGACAATTCTGAAGAGTTATATGTATTTACATTACCTTGCGATTTCAAGAAAAACATATAATTATCAAACTATCTCGTTTTTATCAAAGATTCTAGAGAGGCTATGCGATTCGCGGAGCTCTGATGAAACTAAAACAAAATCTAAATAGCTAAGGACATATTTAGACAAATCTAAAGAGTTCTATGTATTTACATTACCCTTCGATTTAAAAAAAAAAAAAATATATATATATAACAATCTCGTTTTTTTCTAATATTTGAGGGATACAAAGCGATTCGCGGAGTTTTGGTGAAACTAAAACTCATATCATATAGCTAAGAATACATATAAAAAATATACTAAAGAGTTATATGCATTTACATTACTTTGCGATTTTAAGAAAAACTTATTATTATTAAACTATCTCGTTATTCTCAAAGATTCTAGAGAGGCTATGCGATTCGCGGAGCTCTGATGAAACTAAAACAAATACTATATAGCTAAGGACATATTGAGACAAATCTGAAGAGTTCTATGTATTAAAATTACTTTGCGATTTTAAAAAAAAAAAATTGTAATTATAATACAATCTTGTTTTTCTCAAAGGTTCTAGAGAGGCTATGCGATTCGCGGAGCTCTGATGAAACTAAAACAAAAACTAAATAGCTAAGGACATATTTAGACAAATCTAAAGAGTTCTATGTATTTATATTACCTTGCGTTTTAAAAAAAAAAAAAAATAAATATAAAACAATCTCGTTTTTTTCTAATATTCGAGGGATACAAAGCGATTCGCAGAGTTCTGGTGAAACTGAAACCCATACTATCGAGCTAAAGACATATATAAACAATATTTGAAGAGCTATATGCATTTACATTACTTTGCGATTTAAAGAAAAACTTATTATTATTAAACTATCTCGTTTTTCTCAAAGATTCTAGAGAAGCTATGCGATTCGCGGAGTTGTGTGAAACTAAAACTCATATCATATAGCTAAGAATACATATAAAAAATATACTAAAGAGTTCTATGTATTTAAATTACTTTGCGATTTTAAAAAAAAAAAATGTAATTATAATACAATCTTGTTTTTTTCAAAGGTTCTAGAGAGGCTATGCGATTCGCGGAGCTCTGATGAAACTTAAACAAATACTATATAGCTAAGGACATATTTAGACAAATCTGAAGAGTTCTATGTATTTACATTACTTTGCGATTTAAAAAAAAAGTTGTAATTATAATACAATCTCGTTTTTATCAATGATTCTAGGGAGGCTATGCGATTCGCGGAGTTTTGGTGAAACTAAAACTCATATCATATAGCTAAGGATACATATAAAAAATATACTAAAGAGTTATATGCATTTACATTTCTTTGAGATTTCAAGAAAACCTTATAATTATTAAACTATCTCGTTTAGTCAAAGATTCTAGAGAGGCTATGCGATTCGCGGAGCTCTGATGAACCTAAAACAAATACTATATAGCTAAGAATACATATAAAAAATATACTAAAGAGTTATATACGCATTTACATTACTTTGCGATTTTAAGAAAAACTTATTATTATTAGACTATCTCGTTATTCTCAAAGATTCTAGAGAAGCTATGCGATTCGCGGAGCTCTGATGAAACTAAAACAAATACTATATAGCTAAGGACATATTGAGACAAATCTGAAGAGTTCTATGTATATTAATTACTTTGCGATTTTAAAAAAAAAAATTGTAATTATAATACAATCTTGTTTTTCTCAAAGGTTCTAGAGAGGCTATGCGATTCGCGGAGCTCTGATGAAACTAAAACAAATATTATATAGCTAAGGACATATTGAGACAAATCTGATGAGTTCTATGTATTTAAATTACTTTGCGATTTTAAAAAAAAAAATTGTAATTATAATACAATCTTGTTTTTCTCAAAGATTCTAGAGAAGCTATGCGATTCTCGGAGTTTTGGTGAAACTAAAACTCATATCATATAGCTAAGAATACATATAAAAAATATACTAAAGAGTTATATGCAATTACATTACTTTGCGATTTTAAGAAAAACTTATTATTATTAAACTATCTCGTTATTCTCAAAGATTCTAGAGAGGCTATGCGATTCGCGGAGCTCTGATGAAACTAAAACAAATATTATATAGCTAAGGATACATATAAAAAATATACTAAAGAGTTATATGCATTAACATTACTTTGCGATTTTAAGAAAACCTTATAATTATTAAACTCTCTCGTTTAGTCAAAGATTCTAGAGAGGCTATTCGATTCGCGGAGCTCTGATGAAACTAAAACAAATACTATATAGCTAAGGACATATTTAGACAAATCTGAAGAGTTATATGTATTTACATTACCTTGCGATTTCAAGAAAAACATATAATTATCAAACTATCTCGTTTTTATCAAAGATTCTAGAGAGGCTATGCGATTCGCGGAGCTCTGATGAAACTAAAACAAAATCTAAATAGCTAAGGACATATTTAGACAAATCTAAAGAGTTCTATGTATTTACATTACTTTGCGATTTAAAAAAAAAAAAATATATATATAACAATCTCGTTTTTTTCTAATATTCGAGGGATACAAAGCGATTCGCAGAGTTCTGGTGAAACTGAAACCCATACTATCGAGCTAAAGACATATATAAACAATATTTGAAGAGCTATATGCATTTACATTACTTTGCGATTTAAAGAAAAACTTATTATTATTAAACTATCTCGTTTTTCTCAAAGATTCTAGAGAAGCTATGCGATTCGCGGAGTTTTGGTGAAACTAAAACTCATATCATATAGCTAAGAGTTTTGGTGAAACTACAACTCATATCATATAGCTAAGGAATACATATAAAAAATATACTAATGAGTTATATGCATTTACATTACTTTGCGATTTCAAGAAAACCTTATAATTATTAAACTATCTCGTTTAGTCAAAGATTCTAGAGAGGCTATGCGATTCGCGGAGCTCTGATGAAACTAAAAAAAATACTAAATAGCTAAGGACATATTTAGACAAATCTGAAGAGTTCTATGTATTTATATTACCTTGCGATATAAAAAAAAAAAAAAATTATTAATCAATCTCATTTTTTTCTAATATTTGAGGGATACAAAGCGATTTGCGGAGTTCTGGTGAAACTGAGACCCATACTATCTAGCTAAAGATATATATATATATAAACAATATTTGAAGAGCTATATGCATTTGAATTTCTTTGCGATTATTAAAAAGAAATAATAATTATAAAACAATCTCGTTTTTCCCAAAGATTCTAGAGAAGCTATGCGATTCGTGGAGTTTTGTGAAACTAGAACTCATATCATATAGCTAAGGATACATATAAAAAATATACTAAAGAGTTATATGCATTTACATTACTTTGCGATTTTAAGAAAAACTTATTATTATTAAACTATCTCGTTTTTCTCAAAGATTGTAGAGAGGCTATGCGATTCGCGGAGCTCTGATGAAACTAAAACAAATACTATATAGCTAAGGACATATTTAGACGAACCTGAAGAGTTCTATGTATTTACATTACTTTGCGATTTTAAAAAAAAATTGTAATTATAATACAATCTCGTTTTCCTCAAAGATTCTAGGGAGGCTATGCGATTCGCGGAGTTTTGGTGAAACTAAAACTCATATCATATAGCTAAGGATACATATAAAAAATATACTAAAGAGTTATATGCATTTACATTACTTTGCGATTTCAAGAAAACCTTATAATTATTAAACTAACTCGTTTTTCTCAAAGATTCTAGAGAGGCTATGCGATTCGCGGAGCTCTAATGAAACAAAAAAAGAATATATAGCTAAGGACATATTTAGAAATATCTGAAGAGTTCTATGTATTTACATTACTTTCTGATTAAAAAAAAAAAAAAAAGAAATATAAAACAATCTCGTTTTTTTCTAATATTCGAGGGATACAAAGCGATTCGCAGAGTTCTGGTGAACCTGAAACCCATACTATCTAGCTAAAGACATATATAAACAATATTTGAAGAGCTATATGCATTTACATTACTTTGCGATTTTAAAAAGAAATTGTAATTATAATACAATCTTGTTTTTCCCAAAGGTTATAGGGAGGCTATGCGAATCGCGGAGTTTCGGTGAAACAAAAACTCATATCATATTGCTAAGGATACATATAAAAAATATACTAAAGAGTTATATGCAATTACATTACTTTGCGATTTCAAGAAAACCTTGTATTTATTAAACTATCTCGTTTAGTCAAAGATTCTAGAGAGGCTATGCGATTCGCGGAGCTCTGATGAAACTAAAACAAATACTATATAGCTAAGAATACATATAAAAAATATACTAAAGAGTTATATGCATTTACATTACTTTGCGATTTTAAGAAAAACTTATTATTATTAAACAATCTCGTAATTCTCAAAGATTCTAGAGAGGCTATGCGATTCGCGGAGCTCTGGAGAAACTGAGACCCATAATATCTAGCTAAAGACATATATAAACAATATTTAAAGAGCTATTTGTATTTGAATTTCTTTGCCATTGGTAAATAAAAATAATAATTATAAAACAATCTCGTTATTCTCAAAGATATTAGAGAAGCTATGCGATTCGCGAAATTTTGGTGAAACTAAAACTCATATCATATAGCTAAGGATACATATAAAAAATATACTAAAGAGTTATATGCATTTACATTACTTAACGATTTTAAGAAAAACTTATTATTACATATTAAACTATCTCGTTATTCTCAAAGATTCTAGAGAGGCTATGCGATTCGCGGAGCTCTGATGAAACTAAAACAAATACTATATAGCTAAGGACATATTGAGACAAATCTGAAGAATTCTTTATATTTAAATTACTTTGCGATTTTAAAAAAAAATTGTAATTATAATACAATCTTGTTTTTCTCAAAGGTTCTAAAGAGGCTATGCGATTCGGGGAGCTCTAATGAAACTAAAACAAATACTGTATAGCTAAGGACATATTTAGACAAATATGAAGAGTTCTATGTATTTACATTACTTTGGGATTTTAAAAAAAAATTGTAATTATAATTCAATCTCGTTTTCCTCAAAGATTCTAGGGAAGCTTTGCGATTCGCGGAGTTTTGGTGAAACTAAAACACATATCATATAGCTAAGGATACATATAAAAAATATACTAAAGAGTTATATGCATTAACATTACTTTGCGATTTTAAGAAAACATTATAATTATTAAACTATCTCGTTTAGTCAAAGATTCTAGAGAGGCTATTCGATTCGAGGAGCTCTGATGAAACTAAAACAAATACTATATAGCTAAGGACATATTTAGACAAATCTGAAGAGTTATATGTATTTACATTACTTTGCGATTTAAAAAAAAAAAAAATATATAAAACAATCTAGTTTTTTTCTAATATTCAAGGGATACAAAGCGATTCGCAGAGTTCTGGTGAAACTGAAACCCATACTATCGAGCTAAAGACATATATAAACAATATTTGAAGAGCTATATGCATTTACATTACTTTGCGATTTAAAGAAAAACTTATTATTATTAAACTATCTCGTTTTTCTCAAAGATTCTAGAGAAGCTATGCGATTCGCGGAGTTTTGGTGAAACTAAAACTCATATCATATAGCTAAGAATACATATAAAAAATATACTAAAGAGTTATATGCATTAACATTACTTTGCGATTTTAAGAAAACATTATAATTATTAAACTATCTCGTTTAGTCAAAGATTCTAGAGAGGCTATTCGATTCGCGGAGCTCTGATGAAACTAAAACAAATATTATATAGCTAAGGACATATTTAGACAAATATGAAGAGCTCTATGTATTTACATTACTTTGCGATTTTAATAAAAAATTGTAATTATAATTCAATCTCGTTTTCCTCAAAGATTCTAGGGAAGCTATGCGATTCGCAGAGTTTTGGTGAAACTAAAACACATATCATATAGCTAAGGATACATATAAAAAATACACTAAAGAGTTATATGCATTAACATTACTTTGCGATTTTAAGAAAACCTTATAATTATTAAACTCTCTCGTTTAGTCAAAGATTCTAGAGAGGCTATTCGATTCGCGGAGCTCTGATGAAACTAAAACAAATACTATATAGCTAAGGACATATTTAGACAATTCTGAAGAGTTATATGTATTTACATTACCTTGCGATTTCAAGAAAAACATATAATTATCAAACTATCTCGTTTTTATCAAAGATTCTAGAGAGGCTATGCGATTCGCGGAGCTCTGATGAAACTAAAACAAAATCTAAATAGCTAAGGACATATTTAGACAAATCTAAAGAGTTCTATGTATTTACATTACCCTTCGATTTAAAAAAAAAAAAAATATATATATATAACAATCTCGTTTTTTTCTAATATTTGAGGGATACAAAGCGATTCGCGGAGTTTTGGTGAAACTAAAACTCATATCATATAGCTAAGAATACATATAAAAAATATACTAAAGAGTTATATGCATTTACGTTACTTTGCGGTTTTAAGAAAAACTTATTATTATTAAACTATCTCGTTATTCTCAAAGATTCTAGAGAGGCTATGCGATTCGCGGAGCTCTGATGAAACTAAAACAAATATTATATAGCTAAGGACATATTGAGACAAATCTGATGAGTTCTATGTATTTAAATTACTTTGCGATTTAAAAAAAAAAAATTGTAATTATAATACAATCTTGTTTTTCTCAAAGATTCTAGAGAAGCTATGCGATTCTCGGAGTTTTGGTGAAACTAAAACTCATATCATATAGCTAAGAATACATATAAAAAATATACTAAAGAGTTATATGCAATTACATTACTTTAAGAAAAACTTATTATTATTAAACTATCTCGTTATTCTCAAAGATTCTAGAGAGGCTATGCGATTCGCGGAGCTCTGATGAAACTAAAACAATTATTATATAGCTAAGGATACATATAAAAAATATACTAAAGAGTTATATGCATTAACATTACTTTGCGATTTTAAGAAAACCTTATAATTATTAAACTCTCTCGTTTAGTCAAAGATTCTAGAGAGGCTATTCGATTCGCGGAGCTCTGATGAAACTAAAACAAATACTATATAACTAAGGACATATTTAGACAAATCTGAAGAGTTATATGTATTTACATTACCTTGCGATTTCAAGAAAAACATATAATTATCAAACTATCTCGTTTTTATCAAAGATTCTAGAGAGGCTATGCGATTCGCGGAGCTCTGATGAAACTAAAACAAAATCTAAATAGCTAAGGACATATTTAGACAAATCTAAAGAGTTCTATGTATTTACATTACTTTGCGATTTAAAAAAAAAAAAATATATATATAACAATCTCGTTTTTTTCTAATATTCGAGGGATACAAAGCGATTCGCAGAGTTCTGGTGAAACTGAAACCCATACTATCGAGCTAAAGACATATATAAACAATATTTGAAGAGCTATATGTGTTGTTGGGGCCAGGGGCGTTTCGCAATTGAAACACAAACCTTCCCCGGTGAGATTTTAAGTCTTCCCCTCTTAGCGGGAAAAGACGAGTAAGTGGACTGTATGAAATATGTGGTGGGTAAGGTGGGTGCCTATATACCTATAGGAATAGATTCAATAAAGGTAAAAGGAAAGTAAAAGGCCCTTCCAAATGTTAACAAATATATATATATTGAGGAAGAATAAAACTTAAAATTAACATTGAACCCATAAAATTATAATATAACTTAATTAAGAAAGTAAAGAAAAAAAGTAAATTAAATAAACTTAAATTTCTAGGAATTAAAATTAAAAGGGGATAAACAAACTTTAAAAAAATCTTGCGTTAGGTATGTACAGAAAATTAAATAAAATAATTGTTCATCAGTGGAAGAAAAAAAAGATGAGGTTCTTCTGTCCTTGTAGACTCAGATGGTGAAAGTATTTATATATATAAGGTACCTTATATCAGTGTGTAGCTGAAAATCCGCCTTCTTTAAATATCATGAGATGCATCGAAATAATTGTATTTTCCAGGCTATGGTGTTATAGTTGAGATGAGGTGGGTGAGGGAACAGTTGGTAACAGTGGTGAGTCGTTCCCCGAGCAGCTACCAAAACACTAATGACACCGGCCTATCGCCGTGTTCGTTGTTCACTTGTTTTTTATTTACAGCTGATATAAATGTCATATGATTCTTGTAACCATACTTAAAAATAAAAATATGATATTTACAATTTAATTTACATTACACATAAGTAAAAAACGTCTTAACCTACAAAAAACTATACATAAAGAAGATAAAGATAATACAAATTAAAGAAGAAAAAATACAACCAATAACAAATAAAAGGGCCTGGTTCAAACGGTGGAAAAATGACATAAGGGAAAAAAATAATAATACACTAGGGCTTTAACATACCGCCCACCAAAATTTGTACAAATTTTCAGGAACTCTCTTTCTCTGGAATTAAAGGGGATAGACGGGAGACAGGTCTGGTGAGTTCTGCTTCCCCGATGTTTAATCTGACCACCCTAACCACTCCATCCTTTGCAGGATATACTTCTGTCACCATGGCAGTGGGCCATTGTAAGGGGGGTACGTTGGGATCCCTTAGCAGAACTAAACTACCCAGTTCAATAATATTGCTCGGCTTTTTCCCCTTAACCTTTTGCTGAGTGTACTTCAGCTAATCCAGTGTCCAATGGTTTCAGAGATCAGCAACACAGCCGCTGCTACAAGAGGTGCTCCGACCAGGAAATGCCCAGGGGTGAAAACTTGGCCCCAAATAGTGTCGGGGTTCTGTGATGAGGAACGGACTGTAGAAACCAATCCCAACATTGAGAAATCACCATAATCTGCCGCCCACCCTAACAAAACCAACGAGATCCACGAAAGGGTTTAATGGCTCAAACGACTTCAGGTGGTTTAGATTGCCTAATGGAATGTGTTTTATTGCGCGCATTACATTAAAGGGAAGCACCATGGATTGAATGGAAGTCTATGGGATACATACACCTTCCGAGGGTATGTACATTGAGTTAAAGGTTTTGGGGTTTGCAAAATACTATGTCGACCTCGTATATATCACGCAGTAATTTTGGGCTTGTGAGGAGATAATCACTCTAGGTCCCTGCATTAGCGTCGAAAATGAATCTAGGTTTTGTAGATACGCTGTTTTTGACAACAGCATGGCGAGGAGAGGAGTCACCTTCAAATTTGTTTTCTAAAATTTTCAATTGGTGGGGATTTTTCACTGAGAAGTGACCAGCTTCATAGCGCGGGTGAGTAATTAAACAATGCTTCGCGCGTTTAGCATTCACAAGGTTGCTAGAAACCTTGTTACCTTTAGAAATAGATTTTGTTGCGCTCGCGACCTTTCCGGTTTCACAAAATTTATTTAATTTTCGCGGAGGATAATCAAAATGGGACCTGGACATTGTTGAGGTATGAAGAACGGTGGTGGAACAAACTTTGTCCGGTGAGATTTTAGTAATAGGCCCCATTACAATCCAACCGAAAATAGTTTCAACTGCGCCAGGAGCACCATGCTCCGATTTGATGTTACCTGCACAGAGTATGTGTGCAAATATATCTGCACCTAGAAGGAAGTCTACAGGTCGTGGTTGATGAAAGTATGGATCAGCTAGGTCCAGACCTCGAAAATGTTCTGCAATATTTTTCGGAACAGGGTTGGTGGGCATGTCTTCACATATCCGTTCTGTTACAACAGCCACGGTGTTTAACTTGGAAAATGAAGTCTTCCTTGGTGCTATAATGCAGGGCGTTTCACATTTGACCCCAGGAATTGTTTGATTGCCGAAACCAACTAATTGATTTCTGCAACGCATGGGTGTCAAATTTAACTTGCGAGCACATTCCTCTGTTATAAAGGAACGTTGCGACCCACTGTCGATAAGGATTCGCAAATCGTGCCAATGTCCCCGATAGTCCTGAATCCTAGCTAATGCGGTGCCAAGCAAGACGTTCGTCCTACCAGCGGACACAGACAATATAGAGTTCCTCGGTAAGGAAGTAACCGACGGTTCGGAGGGCTTCGTGGAAGCATTAGTACTGCAACCTGGAGGATCAACGTTGATAATAGGGTTAGTTGCCCCTTTATCGGAGCAAGATAGCGTAGGGCTCGGATGTGGTAACTCGGAGTTTTGAATCTTCCAAGGGAAAAAATGCAGTAGGTTATGATGTCTCCTACCGCAATGCCGGCAAGATACCTTGGATGAACATTGATTTGCAAAATGCCCGGAAGCTAAACAATTTATGCATCGTCTCAAACTCTTAATTCGGTTGGTGCGTTGTTGTGGTGTGAGCCGTTTAAAGCTAGAGCAGTCATACACGCGGTGATCATTTTTACATACCGGGCATTTAATAGAGTTCCATGAAGAGACAGAGGTCATCAATACTTGTCGGGAGGTTTTACTGTACCCGGGGTTGGACTGTACTGAAACCGTTTCAGAATTGGTGAGGAGGGACTCTGACTGTAGTTTGACCGACTGCCTTTGAATGAAATCAGCGAACTCTGCCCAAGAGGGAAGCTCAGGTTTTGAACCATATTTCGCCTCAAAGCCTTCCCTAGTCTTGGCATCTAATAGCCTTAGAGCCAAAGTGCTCAATATGAATCCCGGAAGGTCCTTAATTCCCAATTTTAGAAGTGCAGAGGCACTTTCTATAACAACCGCCGAGAAGGTTTCGAGATTGGAAAGGTTACCCTTAGAAATAGGCCTAAAGTTTAAAATCTTCATAAGGAAAAAGGTAGCCTGAATTCGCTCGCTATCATATTTTTTGGTGAGCGATTCCCAGGCTTGGTTATAGCCCGAGGCCGATATTGAAATCGCGGAAATAATTTGCAAAGCTGACCCCTTTAGAGCTGATTTTAAATAATGAAATTTATGAATATTATCCAAATCATCCCTATTATGAACTAATGACTGAAAGGTTTCCTTGAATTCTTGCCATTTAGCTATATCTCCTGAAAATGACGGTATATCGATGGCTAGCAATCGGTAGTGGGGATAAACATCTACAACTTGATTCGTAATAGACGGGTGAGTTCGATTTATATCGTCAGCGGGGACATTTTTGAGTGACAATGCCTGGTAATAAGAGGACCGAATTTCATCTTTTAATTCTTTAAATCTTTCCCCAGGGACATTTAATTTCCTTGCAATAGATTTAGCTTCAAAAAGGGCTGATTCAAAGCGCTCATATGTGGAATCGATTCGCGAAAGGCGAGCCAAAAATAAGGGTTCTCGCGATGAATCGGTGGGTAGGCTTAATCCTATTGAAGTCGTCGTCCTAATGTCCGCGGCTAAATCGTCTATCTGGTCCTCTAAATCTTCTAAGGTAGCTCGAAGCTCCTCATTATTAATTTTTGGAGGCATAATTAGAAGAGATTTAAAAATTGTTTTAGATATAAAAATTTTAAAAATTAAATCAAATAATTCGACCGATGTGATATGAACAGCTGATTAATAACAATGAAATAAACTTCCAATATTAACAGGTGATTGGAAACAATGAAATAAGAATATTTTGAAAGACTAAAAAATTATATAATAGAAACGGAAAAATGCTTGATTTTTAACAAAATAATTTAATAGAGCTGGAATCCGGCCCGGATTGGACCAAATGTTGTTGGGGCCAGGGGCGTTTCGCAATTGAAACACAAACCTTCCCCGGTGAGATTTTAAGTCTTCCCCTCTTAGCGGGAAAAGACGAGTAAGTGGACTGTATGAAATATGTGGTGGGTAAGGTGGGTGCCTATATACCTATAGGAATAGATTCAATAAAGGTAAAAGGAAAGTAAAAGGCCCTTCCAAATGTTAACAAATATATATATATTGAGGAAGAATAAAACTTAAAATTAACATTGAACCCATAAAATTATAATATAACTTAATTAAGAAAGTAAAGAAAAAAAGTAAATTAAATAAACTTAAATTTCTAGGAATTAAAATTAAAAGGGGATAAACAAACTTTAAAAAAATCTTGCGTTAGGTATGTACAGAAAATTAAATAAAATAATTGTTCATCAGTGGAAGAAAAAAAAGATGAGGTTCTTCTGTCCTTGTAGACTCAGATGGTGAAAGTATTTATATATATAAGGTACCTTATATCAGTGTGTAGCTGAAAATCCGCCTTCTTTAAATATCATGAGATGCATCGAAATAATTGTATTTTCCAGGCTATGGTGTTATAGTTGAGATGAGGTGGGTGAGGGAACAGTTGGTAACAGTGGTGAGTCGTTCCCCGAGCAGCTACCAAAACACTAATGACACCGGCATATCGCCGTGTTCGTTGTTCACTTGTTTTTTATTTACAGCTGATATAAATGTCATATGATTCTTGTAACCATACTTAAAAATAAAAATATGATATTTACAATTTAATTTACATTACACATAAGTAAAAAACGTCTTAACCTACAAAAAACTATACATAAAGAAGATAAAGATAATACAAATTAAAGAAGAAAAAATACAACCAATAACAAATAAAAGGGCCTGGTTCAAACGGTGGAAAAATGACATAAGGGAAAAAAATAATAATACACTAGGGCTTTAACAATATGCATTTACATTACTTTGCGATTTAAAGAAAAACTTATTATTATTAAACTATCTCGTTTTTCTCAAAGATTCTAGAGAAGCTATGCGATTCGCGGAGTTTTGGTGAAACTAAAACTCATATCATATAGCTAAGAGTTTTGGTGAAACTACAACTCATATCATATAGCTAAGGAATACATATAAAAAATATACTAATGAGTTATATGCATTTACATTACTTTGCGATTTCAAGAAAACCTTATAATTATTAAACTATCTCGTTTAGTCAAAGATTCTAGAGAGGCTATGCGATTCGCGGAGCTCTGATGAAACTAAAAAAAATACTAAATAGCTAAGGACATATTTAGACAAATCTGAAGAGTTCTATGTATTTATATTACCTTGCGATATAAAAAAAAAAAAAAATTATTAATCAATCTCATTTTTTTCTAATATTTGAGGGATACAAAGCGATTTGCGGAGTTCTGGTGAAACTGAGACCCATACTATCTAGCTAAAGATATATATATATATAAACAATATTTGAAGAGCTATATGCATTTGAATTTCTTTGCGATTATTAAAAAGAAATAATAATTATAAAACAATCTCGTTTTTCCCAAAGATTCTAGAGAAGCTATGCGATTCGTGGAGTTTTGTGAAACTAGAACTCATATCATATAGCTAAGGATACATATAAAAAATATACTAAAGAGTTATATGCATTTACATTACTTTGCGATTTTAAGAAAAACTTATTATTATTAAACTATCTCGTTTTTCTCAAAGATTGTAGAGAGGCTATG
The DNA here is from genome assembly GCA_911387785.2 of Aelia acuminata. Taxonomy (NCBI): domain Eukaryota; kingdom Metazoa; phylum Arthropoda; class Insecta; order Hemiptera; family Pentatomidae; genus Aelia; species Aelia acuminata. The sequence continues at coordinate 1,914,553 of CAJVQU020000010.1, forward strand.
CGATTCGCGGAGCTCTGATGAAACTAAAACAAATACTATATAGCTAAGGACATATTTAGACGAACCTGAAGAGTTCTATGTATTTACATTACTTTGCGATTTTAAAAAAAAATTGTAATTATAATACAATCTCGTTTTCCTCAAAGATTCTAGGGAGGCTATGCGATTCGCGGAGTTTTGGTGAAACTAAAACTCATATCATATAGCTAAGGATACATATAAAAAATATACTAAAGAGTTATATGCATTTACATTACTTTGCGATTTCAAGAAAACCTTATAATTATTAAACTAACTCGTTTTTCTCAAAGATTCTAGAGAGGCTATGCGATTCGCGGAGCTCTAATGAAACAAAAAAAGAATATATAGCTAAGGACATATTTAGAAATATCTGAAGAGTTCTATGTATTTACATTACTTTCTGATTAAAAAAAAAAAAAAAAGAAATATAAAACAATCTCGTTTTTTTCTAATATTCGAGGGATACAAAGCGATTCGCAGAGTTCTGGTGAACCTGAAACCCATACTATCTAGCTAAAGACATATATAAACAATATTTGAAGAGCTATATGCATTTACATTACTTTGCGATTTTAAAAAGAAATTGTAATTATAATACAATCTTGTTTTTCCCAAAGGTTATAGGGAGGCTATGCGAATCGCGGAGTTTCGGTGAAACTAAAACAAATACTATATAGCTAAGAATACATATAAAAAATATACTAAAGAGTTATATGCATTTACATTACTTTGCGATTTTAAGAAAAACTTATTATTATTAAACAATCTCGTAATTCTCAAAGATTCTAGAGAGGCTATGCGATTCGCGGAGCTCTGGTGAAACTGAGACCCATAATATCTAGCTAAAGACATATATAAAAAATATTTAAAGAGCTATTTGTATTTGAATTTCTTTGCCATTGGTAAATAAAAATAATAATTATAAAACAATCTCGTTATTCTCAAAGATATTAGAGAAGCTATGCGATTCGCGAAATTTTGGTGAAATTAAAACTCATATCATATAGCTAAGGATACATATAAAAAATATACTAAAGAGTTATATGCATTTACATTACTTAACGATTTTAAGAAAAACTTATTATTACATATTAAACTATATCGTTATTCTCAAAGATTCTAGAGAGGCTATGCGATTCGCGGAGCTCTGATGAAACTAAAACAAATACTATATAGCTAAGGACATATTGAGACAAATCTGAAGAATTCTTTATATTTAAATTACTTTGCGATTTTAAAAAAAAATTGTAATTATAATACAATCTTGTTTTTCTCAAAGGTTCTAAAGAGGCTATGCGATTCGGGGAGCTCTAATGAAACTAAAACAAATACTGTATAGCTAAGGACATATTTAGACAAATATGAAGAGTTCTATGTATTTACATTACTTTGGGATTTTAAAAAAAAATTGTAATTATAATTCAATCTCGTTTTCCTCAAAGATTCTAGAGAGGCTATTCGATTCGCGGAGCTCTGATGAAACTAAAACAAATACTATATAGCTAAGGACATATTTAGACAAATCTGAAGAGTTATATGTATTTACATTACCTTGCGATTTCAAGAAAAACATATAATTATCAAACTATCTCGATTTTATCAAAGATTCTAGAGAGGCTATGCGAATCGCGGAGCTCTGATGAAACTAAAACAAAATCTAAATAGCTAAGGACATATTTAGACAAATCTAAAGAGTTCTATGTATTTACATTACTTTGCGATTTAAAAAAAAAAATATATATATATAAAACAATCTCGTTTTTTTCTAATATTCGAGGGATACATAGCGATTCGCAGAGTTCTGGTGAAACTGAAACCCATACTATCGAGCTAAAGACATATATAAACAATATTTGAAGAGCTATATGCATTTACATTACTTTGCGATTTAAAGAAAAACTTATTATTATTAAACTATCTCGTTTTTCTCAAAGATTCTAGAGAAGCTATGCGATTCGCGGAGTTTTGGTGAAACTAAAACTCATATCATATAGCTAAGAGTTTTGGTGAATCTAAAACTCATATCATATAGCTAAGGATACATATAAAAAATATACTAATGAGTTATATGCATTTACATTACTTTGCGATTTCAAGAAAACCTTATAATTATTAAACTATCTCGTTTAGTCAAAGATTCTAGAGAGGCTATGCGATTCGCGGAGCTCTGATGAAACTAAAAAAAATACTAAATAGCTAAGGACATATTTAGACAAACCTGAAGAGTTCTATGTATTTACATTACTTTGCGATTTCAAGAAAAACATATAATTATTAAACTATCTAGTTTTTATCAAAGATTCTAGAGAGGCTATGCGATTCGCGGAGCTCTGATGAAACTATAACAAAAACTAAATAGCTAAGGACATATTTAGACAAATCTAAAGAGTTCTATGTATTTACATTACTTGGCGATTTAAAAAAAAAAAAAAAAATAAATATATAACAATCTCGTTTTTTTCTAATATTCGAGGGATACAAAGCGATTCGCAGAGTTCTGGTGAAACTGAAACCCATACTATCGAGCTAAAGACATATATAAACAATATTTGAAGAGCTATATGCATTTACATTACTTTGCGATTTAAAGAAAAACTTATTATTATTAAACTATCTCGTTTTTCTCAAAGATTCTAGAGAAGCTATGCGATTCGCGGAGTTTTGGTGAAACTAAAACTCATATCATATAGCTAAGAATACATATAAAAAATATACTAAAGAGTTATATGCATTTACATTACTTTGCGATTTTAAGAAAAACTTATTATTATTAAACTATCTCGTTATTCTCAAAGATTCTAGAGAAGCTATGCGATTCGCGGAGCTCTGATGAAACTAAAACAAATACTATATAGCTAAGGACATATTGAGAAAAATCTGAAGAGTTCTATGTATTTAAATTACTTTGCGATTTTAAAAAAAAAAATTGTAATTATAATACAATCTTGTTTTTCTCAAAGGTTCTAGAGAGGCTATGCGATTCGCGGAGCTCTGATGAATCTTAAACAAATACTATATAGCTAAGGACATATTAAGACAAATCTTAAGAGTTCTATGTATTTACATTACTTAGCGATTTTAAGAAAAACTTATAATTATAAAACAATCTCGTTTTTCTCAAAGATTCTAGAGAAGCTATGCGATTCGCGGAGTTTTGTAAAACTAAAATATATCATATAGCTAAGAATACATATAAAAAATATACTAAAGAGTTCTATGTATTTAAATTACTTTGCGATTTTAAAAAAAAATTGTAATTATAATACAATCTTGTTTTTTTCAAAGGTTCTAGAGAGGCTATGCGATTCGCGGAGCTCTGATGAAACTTAAACAAATACTATATAGCTAAGGACATATTTAGACAAATCTGAAGAGTTCTATGTATTTACATTACGTTGCGATTTAAAAAAAAAATTGTAATTATAATACAATCTCGTTTTTATCAATGATTCTAGGGAGGCTATGCGATTCGCGGAGTTTTGGTGAAACTAAAACTCATATCATATAGCTAAGGATACATATAAAAAATATACTAAAGAGTTCTATGTATTTACATTACGTTGCGATTTAAAAAAAAAATTGTAATTATAATACAATCTCGTTTAGTCAAAGATTCTAGAGAGGCTATGCGATTCGCGGAGCTCTGATGAAACTAAAAAAAATACTAAATAGCTAAGGACATATTTAGACAAATCTGAAGAGTACTATGTATTTATATTACCTTGCGATTTAAAAAAAAAAAAAATATTAATCAATCTCATTTTTTTCTAATATTCGAGGGATACAAAGCGATTCGCAGAGTTCTGGTGAAACTGAAACCCATACTATCGAGCTAAAGACATATATAAACAATATTTGAAGAGCTATATGCATTTACATTACTTTGCGATTTAAAGAAAAACTTATTATTATTAAACTATCTCGTTTTTCTCAAAGATTCTAGAGAAGCTATGCGATTCGCGGAGTTTTGGTGAAACTAAAACTCATATCATATAGCTAAGAATACATATAAAAAATATACTAAAGAGTTCTATGTATTTAAATTACTTTGCGATTTTAAAAAAAAAAATTGTAATTATAATACAATCTTGTTTTTTTCAAAGGTTCTAGAGAGGCTATGCGATTCGCGGAGCTCTGATGAAACTTAAACAAATACTATATAGCTAAGGACATATTTAGACAAATCTGAAGAGTTCTATGTATTTACATTACTTTGCGATTTAAAAAAAAAATTGTAATTATAATACAATCTTGTTTTTATCAATGATTCTAGGGAGGCTATGCGATTCGCGGAGTTTTGGTGAAACTAAAACTCATATCATATAGCTAAGGATACATATAAAAAATATACTAAAGAGTTATATGCATTTACATTTCTTTGAGATTTCAAGAAAACCTTATAATTATTAAACTATCTCGTTTAGTCAAAGATTCTAGAGAGGCTATGCGATTCGCGGAGCTCTGATGAAACTAAAAAAAATACTAAATAGCTAAGGACATAGTTAGACAAATCTGAAGAGTTCTATGTATTTATATTACCTTGCGATTTAAAAAAAAAAAAAAATTATTAATCAATCTCATTTTTTTCTAATATTTGAGGGATACAAAGCGATTTGCGGAGTTCTGGTGAAACTGAGACCCATACTATCTAGCTAAAGATATATATAAACAATATTTAAAGAGCTATATGCATTTACATTACTTTGCGATTTAAAGAAAAACTTATTATTATTAAACTATCTCGTTTTTCTCAAAGATTCTAGAGAAGCTATGCGATTCCCGGAGTTTTGGTGTAACTAAAACTCATATCATATAGCTAAGGATACATATAAAAAATATACTAAAGAGTTATATGCATTTACATTACTTTGCGATTTCAAGAAAACCTTATAATTATTAAACTATCTCGTTTAGTCAAAGATTCTAGAGAGGCTATGCGATTCGCGGAGCTCTGATGAAACTAAAAAAAATACTAAATAGCTAAGGACATATTTAGACAAATCTGAAGAGTTCTATGTATTTATATTACCTTGCGATTAAAAAAAAAAAAAAAAAATTATTAATCAATCTCATTTTTTTCTAATATTTGAGGGATACAAAGCGATTTGCGGAGTTCTGGTGAAACTGAGACCCATACTATCTAGCTAAAGATATATATAAACAATATTTGAAGAGCTATATGCATTTGAATTTCTTTGCGATTATTAAAAAAAAATAATAATTATAAAACAATCTCGTTTTTCTCAAAGATTCTAGAGAAGCTATGCGATTCGCGGAGTTTTGTGAAACTAAAACTCATATCATATAGCTAAGGATACATATAAAAAATATACTAAAGAGTTATATGCATTTACATTACTTTGCGATTTTAAGAAAAACTTATTATTATTAAACTATCTCGTTTTTCTCAAAGATTCTAGAGAGGCTATGCGATTCGCGGAGCTCTGATGAAACTAAAACAAATACTATATAGCTAAGGACATATTGAGACAAATCTGAAGAGTTCTATGTATTAAAATTACTTTGCGATTTAAAAAAAAAAAATTGTAATTATAATACAATCTCGTTTTTCTCAAAGATTCTAGAGAGGCTATGCGATTCGCGGAGCTCTGATGAAACTAAAACAAATACTATATAGCTAAGGACATATTTAGACAAACCTGAAGAGTTCTATGTATTTACATTACTTTGCGATTTTAAAAAAAAATTGTAATTATAATACAATCTCGTTTTCCTCAAAGATTCTAGGGAGGCTATGCGATTCGCGGAGTTTTGGTGTTGTAGGAATATGTCCCTTACAATATCTTAGATAGAAGCCTTCCTCTTTAGATAACCTTACCAGGTTGCTTGTTCTGTTAGCTGATTCCAAGGAGGTCGGCCTAGATACGTTGGCGCGCTGGTTTCAACTTCAACTTCAATTTCTCATGGTGACGTCACTACACTTTTCTTTTGTTGACGCTTCACCGTATTTCACTCATTTAAATATTGCTGCAATTTTAGTTTATGTGATCTACGATTCTATAAGCTGCATGTAATTCCTACTTGCTATTTATTTTTTTTCTATTGTTCAGTTCTAGTCATGGTTTCTTTTCTCTTTGATATTTGACTTCTTATTTGTTCACATTCTTGTATTAAGTGTTCTTCTAGCTCATTTAATGCCTTATTAATTACCCATGGTACTTATCTCTACTGATGAAAATCATCTTAGTTTAAATATTTTGTTCATTTCGATGTTCAATATTTTGTTTTGGTCATGTTTCTTGTTTTATTTTATTTTATTGCTTTGGCCTTTAATATCTCTCTCTCTTTCTCTCTCTCTATCTCTCTCTCTCTCTCGCGCTCTCCATGTTCGGGGGGACTTCCTCATTTTTGAGAAATTATCATTATATAATGACCGATCGTCAGAAAATTATGACAACTACGGAATTATCTTCACGTGCCGCAATGTTGGAGCGGCGTATGCGAGGAACTAAATAGGACGTTAGCGGCCTTTCTTCTATTGATCTAGATGCACTCAGCGACACTGATGCGGCAATCTTCGAAGCAAGGATAGCCAAAGCTGAGGTTAAGTGGAAGGAATTCCGCGACTCCTGGAACGAGCGAGAAGAGATTGCAGTTCAAGTAGGAGCGAGTGATGCATTTCCTAATGACGCATGGTACCAGGTTTATGATGCAATAAAGGAGGAAATAGTGAAAGCCAATGGAAATCTCCTTCTTATAATAGAGCGCAAAGCACGATCCAGGATGCATGATACGACTACACTCCCTGCTTGCTCAACCATCAACAACAGTGGAAGTTACACCCTAAAAACGCACCTTCCGAAAATCGACATTCCCACATTTTATGGCGATATGCGCAAATGGTCGCATTTTAGAGATACATTCGAATCATTAATTCATAATGAAACAGCACTATCCCAAGTGGAAAAGTTCCACTATCTCATAGGGGCCTTGAAGGGTGAAGCCGCTGCCGTAATTTCCAGATTTCCCGTTGATGAACAATCATACAAGCTCGCATGGAAAAGAGTCGTCGAGACGTACCAGAACCCGAGAGTCCTAGCCAATATTCTGGTGCATCAAATTATTGACTTTGACTTCAAGCAGTTAAAAGGCGAGCTCCAAAGGTACGAATGTTTGCTGACGGGTGTAGCTGATAGTATCGATGCCTTCCGTGCGCTGAAGCTTGAAGACCCCGCGGACTTCTTATTAAGCACTCTTGCGCTCAGGGCATTGGACCCGGAAACGAGGAGACAGTTTGAGCTATCTCTGAAATCTAATAAGGAATTTCCGACGGTAGATCATGTTCTTGATTTTGTCCGCCAGCGAAAGACTGCCATTAGGATGTCTCAGGATGTCGACAATTCGACTAGAAAATCACCTCCACGCCCCTCGCGGATCGCAGTGAAGCACAACTCTGGTTCCTTTCATGCCACTAGTGATTCGAGTTCCTCTTCCGCTAAATTCATGCAGAACAATAGTAACGGGCGGAGAGCCAATAACAAGCAGCAGAGGAGTGGTAACCGCAATTTCATAGTAAAATGTTACCTTTGCAAAGGGGATCACTTCATTGCAAACTGTGAGAGCTTACGCTCCTTATCCCCTGAACAGAGGTTAGAACAAGTCCGCTAAATCCAACTCTGTCGGAATTGTCTTCGAAAAGGACATAAGGTTTCTACCTGCCTCTCAAGATTTTGCTGTCGCACCTGCAATGGGAGACACCACACCCTCGTGCATACCCTAAGGGAAACCAAGGAGACCACGACCCTTGAGTCAACACCAGCAGCAACTACGGACACATTTATCGGCTTTGGAGCAACACCGCAATCCTCTTCTCCTTCAGAGAGCACTACGGTACTCTTGGGTACTGTACGTGCACTTATAAGGTCTACAGGGGGAGCGTACCATTCTGTTCGTGCTTTATTAGATTCGGGGAGCCAGCACACTTTCATCACGAGCGCTCTAGCACGCAAGATTGGTGCTAAAATCACCCAATTCAGCGGGAGCATCGCAAGTCTCGGCGAGACGGCCGTTCCAAGGTCGCATCTTCAGGGTTCAACTTCCTGCACCTTACGTCCGTGTGCTCATGATCAAGAGTACCCTATTTCACCTGTCGTCGTTGACCGCATTACCACTTCGCTACCTACAAGCGATCTCCCTGCCTCGATCATAAACGAGATAATGCGGCATTCGCTTGCTGATCAGCAATTCGGAGAGTCGACCTGCTTATCGGGGGAGATATTTTCCCTCGCATCCTCACCGAGTTCCCTACTTCACTGGAGTACAAGCGTTGTATTTTACCCCGACGGTATTCGGCTTGGTAGTCTCCGGAGTCCTTCATGACGAGACCCCGAGTGATTCGTGTTCGTTTCTAGCGCTCTCCAAGAGCAATATTGAAGCGCAGCTTAAAGCATTTTGGGAGCTGGAAGAACCCGCATCCGTGGAGAGATCACACCCCGACGACATACAGTGCGAACATCACTTCGTTAATACTCACAGTCGGACAGACGAAGGAAGATACGTGGTGAGGTTACCCTTCAAGACTCAATACCGGGAATTGGATTGCAACCGGTCAGTAGTCCTTAGAAGATTTTATGTCTTAGAAGCAAAATTCCGAAAGGATCCAGCCCTTTCGGAAAAGTACAAGGCTTTCATGAAGGAGTATAGCGACCTGGGACACATGTCCCCTTCACCCACAAATTCGTCCTATCTGATCCCTCATCATGGGATATGGAAGGAGAACCCTCACGATACCAAGTTGCGAGTGGTGTTTGACGCATCATGTCGTTCGACCAGTCACAGTTTAAACGATGTACTTCACGCAGGGCCTAAGCTGCAAAGAGATATATGTGACATCTTGATAAGATTTCGTCTATATGCTATTGCTGTTTGCGCTGACATTGTGAAGATGTACAGACAAATCATCATGCACCAGGATGACCGACAGTTCCAGCACATTCTGTGGCACGAAGAACACTCTCACGCCGTTCAGGAGTTTGAGCTTAACACCGTCACCTACGGAGTCCGGTCTAGTGCTTATCAGGCCCTTCGGGTAATCCAACAGCTGGTATTGGATGAGGGAAGTCGATTTCCGCTTGCTTCTAGCCGCGTGAGTTGTGACATGTATGTTGACGACATTGTGGGCGGAGCTGATACACCTGAAGAAGCCTCCGAACTGGTGTCTCAACTAAGCGCGCTGTTCGTGAAAGGAGGATTTACTCTCAGCAAATGGGCATCCAACTTGTCTGAGGTGTTGCCGCATAACGGTGACGAGGTTAAACTGGTGCCCATCCAGCATCAAGAAAACGACGGCGTTAAGATTTTAGGAATTTTCTGGAGTTCAACCACTGACTCGTTTTCTTATGTTACCCTTCCTCTACCCTCGGATCTGGTGACGAAGCGCGTGATGCTAGGATATTTGATCCATTGGGCTTGTTAAGTCCGGTAATCTTTACAGCTAAGCACTTAATTCAACGCGTTTGGAAGGCGGGTCTCGGATGGGGTGACCAGCTGCCAGATGAATTGGGTGACGCGTGGAAGGCGTTGACTTCGGATTGGCAAATTCTATCATCGGTGACTATCCCACGCTACATATCCAGCAACCAAGCCATTCATCATCTGGTTGGATTTTGCGACGCATCTTCCAAGGGATACGCTGCCGCTCTATATCTTCGCTCTGAAAGTCCTAAGGGCGATATCAAGGTGTCACTCATTAAATCCAAGACAAAGGTAGCACCGGTGCAATTTGTTTCGATTGCTCGCCTTGAGTTATGTAGTGCTCTCCTACTTTCTAGGTTAGTTTCCTCTGTCCCGCTATCCATAACGCGGGAGGTGGTTTGCTTCACGGACTCTCAGGTAGTTCTTGCATGGTTACACACTCCCATTTATGAACTGGGAGTATTCGAGGCAAATCGGGTTTCCCAAATCCTCAACATAGTGGCCTTCGATTGTTGGAGACACATCAGTTCCGAAGAAAACCCCGCCGATCTTGCCTCACGAGGTTGTGACCCAAAGAAGTTGCTGGAGGCCTCAAACTGGTGGAACGGGCCCAGATGGTTAAGTTCGCCCGTCGCTCAATGGTTCAGCCCAGCTGATAGAACAGTAGCTATGAGCAGTCAACGATCTGTTCCCCAGCAAGTTGAGCAGCCTTATGACTGGACCGAACGGTTCTCTTTGTTCCGTACCCTCGTCAGAACCATAGCTAGGATCCTAAGACTCGGCAAGGGCAATCAAAACATAGGGTCATCAATCCAGCCTCAACAATACCAGCTGCAGGTTTCCGCGAAGGAAATAGCCGAAGCGGAACTAAGGTGCGCAGCGTTTATTCAACGTATGTACCTTCCCCGAGAGCTTTTTAAGGAAAATGCAAACGTTCCTAAGCCTTTTGCGTCGCTATCTCCATTTCTCGACGAACGGGGTATTGTCAGGGTGGGCGGACGTTTACAAGAATCTTCTCTGCCTTACGCGAAGAAGCACCCCATTCTTTTGCCTCGGCCATCTCACTTTACGAATTTGATCGTTGATTCAATACACTCTGACCATTTTCACGCAGGTCCTGCGTCCTTAACGCTGGCACTAGTGCGAGGAAAATATTGGATACCCTCCACGGGCAAATTAATCAGGGGAATGATTCAGCGATGTGTTCATTGTAGGATTCTTAGAGCAACAACAAAACACACCAATTTCTAATTTAAGTAAGTTGGTAAATGAAAGTTGTGTGTTGCGCGCACGCACCAGATTTTTCTCTTTTGTAATGTTATTGAGTTTTAGATAAAACTCGAAACATTCAGGAAAGTCTCCCATTTTCCATTAGGTCGAAATTCTGGAAGTCTCCTAATCATGCTTATTTTTTCTTCTGAAGCTTTATTAGAGTCTTTCATGCTGGAGAATGGTGTTTTAGAAAGAAGTGTGTTATCAGTAGCTCTTTTCTAGATGCCATTAAATCCACTTCTTAGCCACTTATAATTATCCCCAGTAACGCCAAATTAGTCATTTTTTCGGTACGATATGGAAAAATCTTCTCTAAGAATATCTCTAAAAACCTGTATTCTACACCCCCAATCCAAATAATCAAAAATATCCATAAAGAGGTGGACGATGTTGCCCTAAATGGTCCAATTGTCCTTAAACGAGGAAACTAAAAAAACAGTAAATAGACTAAATAAATTAAACGTCAATATCTCTGCTGTTTTAGCGGCTACAGATTAGTTTGCAAACTACCTTTTGAAAATAAATCGAAATCAGTATGATATTATTAAGAATTGATAGTCATTTCAAGCTATATTTTCAATATTTGCTTCAGATTGAATTTGTTTTACAACTACAATTAATATCGGTCTACGAACGCACAAAGCTAACTGAGTACAATGGTAATGAAACTAACTCAATGAATCCTTTTTTTGTTAATAAATCAAGAAATAACATAATTTTAAAAAGGAATTATGGATATTTCTTTGAATACCAATTCGAAAAGGAAAACAGTATACAAGAAGGGTTAAGAAGTCAAAATATATCCCGTTTCTTAAGTGTAAAAACACTACTTTTGTCAAGCCCGTCCTCTACAATGTCAAAACTAATTGTCAATGAATCAAAACAAAAGAATACCAAAAACGTAAGCTTAAAAGGAAGCAGTCAAGCTGAAACAATAAAAAAAATGAATGAAGAAGCAGATAAAAACCGCCCAAAAAAAGATTTCCGTGTTTCTCTAGATACTCTCCTCCGAACCGGAAATATTAGTTATTCTTTGGAAGAAAGGAAGATACTTATATCTCTTAAAACATTTAATGATTTATTATCGTTTAGTAAGTTCAATCTCAATTAAAAAATTTTGGTAATATCTCTTGTAAAGGTATTGGGTAATTTATATTTATAAATCGTTTGTGTGATTGCCTTATTCAATAAGTTATGCGAAACCATTAGAGGACATTAGTGCTTATGAAGATAGACAACTTACGTACACAATGGTGTATTCCCTTAAGCACAATCCGGATTCCGAAAATGTTATTAAGCAATGATAATGTCATTAATCTAGTTTCGCTTAAACTGTCTGCCAGCGTGTTTCGGCTGAAGTTAGAAATTGAAAAAATTAATGAAAAGTAGAGCTCATGAAAAATGATCAAATTAATAATAAGTAATAGTAATAATCGCACAGTGCTGATTCTAAGAAGAAATCAACTGCTTATTTGTACACACTACACTAAAAAAATGAATAATGGAAACAATAAGGAATGCTTAAACTAAATAATTATGCATTACAAAAAAGACAATTAATCTTATTAAATTGAAAAAATCGTCATGATGTATAAATTAGCAAATGAGGTTATTGGTTAGGGAGAAATCTATTAGAACTACTCTAATAGAAATAATATTAATAAAAATAAACCTCTAATAAAAATAAAAAATAAATAGAAACTACTAGAACTATTATAAACTGTTTGAATCAAACCTCGCGGGCTAACCTTTTATAATTCGAACTGCATCTTGACTTCCTCTGAAATATAATTACACTCTGGTTTGTAGTGTATATAAAATCAGTTGAAATGGCTGGAAATTGTAGAGGAAAAATAAATAGAAGAAATCTAAACCAAATAATATAAAATTGACTTACCAAGTTGGAGATCATAAAATATGAACTCGCCGTAGACTACCAAATGCATTTGTCCGTAGACCAGAGAAAGCTTGAATAGTGTTTTGAGATGCTAAAACAATCGTTTAAGAGATCCTTTGGCTGAAATTACCTTTATTTGCAAATAAAAGGAATAGGTAAAGTAGATTAACATGAAAAACAGTAAAGAGTGAAAAAGGAAAAATGACTACATGGTGCTCTCTATATCTCGACGAAGATTTAGTTAACACAAATATCCACTGATTGGGTGGTAATGCGCCATTTCGACTTCTGTTAACTTGAACAGTATATTTTTTTATTTTACTTAATTTCTTAATTTACAAAGAACGCCAAATGGCGTGAACATAAACGCTAACACAGTGACATCTGAGTCGAGGGTGTTGGTGAGGCATTTCAGGGCAGAAACGTAAGATCTTACCATCTCTTGATTGCTTATTGTTTTGTTTCGCCGGAGTGGTTATTTATTTGAAAGCGTTGCTCGCCGATGAGGTATTGCTCTCAAGACAATTTCATTGTTAAGTTCGCCTATAATTCAGACAATCAAATTGAATTATTCCTTCAAGTATTTCATTGCGGTGGCCATCTATTCCTATTTCATTTGAGCTCTAAAATGTTCTTGATCCAAAAGGCCTTGTTTGTAATTATTATCATAACAAGTTTATACTTAAGTTTTTTTCTTTCTTTATTTTATTTTATTGACGCTTCCTTTGTTTTAATTAAAAATTAAGTTAATTTATGTTCTTGGTTCTAGGTTATTTTCATTATCATCCGTTCTAATTATTCTAATGTTATTTTACTTTATTTTTTATTAATAAATTTATGTTGTAGGTCTATCAGCAACCGTTTAATTGAATTTCTTTATACTCGTATTTCTAGTGTTTCCCCTTTATTCTTTATTTTATTTCAACATTAACCTGTCATTAAATATTTTGATGCCGATCAACTCGGGAGTATTAGTACAACGTTTGCTGACAGACTTCTTGATGCGTCATAGTTCTTGGAAGCGCCATATTGGATATCGTTAGGCTCAGCTCGGGTAACTCTCTGAATCTCACAGAATTATTCATTCTTTTGATATTATTTCGTTCTGATTCGCATTTTGTGTTTGAAAATTTATTTTTATATTTATTGTATAATTTATTTTAGTATCAAGACGTTTCAAATTTTTATGTCCACATATCTCCCCCTGATTCATCATAACTAAAGTCTGAGTGAAGGAATTACTTACACTTATCTCAAGAGTTGCATTTCGGGCGAGACATTGACGGTTATGGGTCATTTGAAGAACTTGGACTCAAATTACCTAATTGCATGGGACGCCTTGACCAAGTGCTATGATAATGCCTCAGTTCTCGCCGCCCGTATCCTTAACGATATGCTCACTTTTCCGCCGTTTGCCCGTCCATCGTCCGAAGCTTTCGAACATTAAACTTATTGAAATTTTAATTTTAATTTTTACCATTAGATCGTTCGTTAAAAATGCAAAACATTGATATCTAATAAGGTATATCTAACCCTATTCATTACGAAGATTTAATCAATCCAATGTATAAGTATGTATAAGTAAGGCTTTTTGTAGCCTTACTAAATGGTTATATACTGTTTAGGATAATTATACAAATTATTCAGACTAAAACTGTTGTCTACTTTATATTTAATACAAATTCTTCTTCTACCGGCTCAACAGGCGCATGAAGCTGCCATTAGCCTGCTCAAGAGCTGCCAACCGTTTCCTATTTCCGAGGTTTTGTTGATCGTTTGTAATAAGGTGATGTTTTTACGATTCATGGATAGTCAGCCCATGAAACAACCCTCCTCCTTTATCCAGGAGCTTGGGACTGGCAATGACCCTAGTTTTCCATTTCCATTGGAGGAGTAATACAAATTACACAGATTAAAATATATTGAAATAAATTCTTGTGGATAATCTCAAATTTGACTATTTCAACTAGTCTGTCTCCTTTTAAGATTTCGTTATCTTTTCTTTGAGGTGATCTGAAAGAAGTGTATCTTTTAAACTTGAGACACACCGGTATACGTTTAAATGCCTTGTGGTGCTTTAAATGCACTAAAAGGATGGTTTTCACTCCCTTTCCTGGTTCAGTACCCTTTACCTATATGAATTATATAATTTAAAAAATAAAAGTTTTTGTAGGGGTATACTAATGTTGGCTATGACATTCCTAATTTTCCCGAAATTAACTGTAATTTTTTTTTCCTTGATCTTCGCCTCTACCCTACAGGGTCATTGGCGATGCGTTCAGTTATATTCTGCTATAGTATGATATTTCTTTTAGGTATCTAAACAGAATATCTATTTTGTCTTCCTCATCTTTTAGCTCACTTAATGTTGTTTCCATATTAAGCTTCTTAATATATATATAATAATGCTTCTCTTAAAGCAAATAAAACAAAGAAATTAGTACCTCGTATCAAAGTTATGAAATGGCAACTGGAAAAGACTCAAACATTTAAAGAAGTAATGACCCATTCACCTTTAGTCGGGGGTAAACGGTTTAAAAATGTAGATGAAATGTACGATAACATAGTGACGGTAATTAAAGATACCGCTAATTATCTCGAGCTCTCTTATAAAACGATTCCTAACAAATATAAACATATTAGGAAATACAAGTCGTGGTATGATGAAGATTGTAAATAGGCTAAATCTGATATCAATGATAAACTCAATCTGTTTAAAAAATGCGGTTACAATAACGAAATAAGGGATGAATATATTAAAGCATAAAAAGTTTATACAAACCTTACAAAGAGCAAAAAATCATATTATGAACTAAAATTGATCGATAAATTAAGTAACCACAAAGATACCAACAAATTTTGGCAAACAATGAACACTTCCAGAACTAAAAAATTCAGTACAAACCGAAAAATGGAGTGAATACTTTAAAAACTTCTATGGGCAGATGTATAAAATTCACCACATTGAATTAACAATAACAGACCCTCTATTAGACCGCGAAATTACTCTCGAGGACCTTCAGGTATCTCTTAATAAATTAAAACCAAATAAAGCCTCCGGACCTGATAATATACCCAACGAATTCTTCAAAAACTTACTCTAGAATTGGCAGTTATATCTAGTCTCTCTGTTTAACAAAATTCTAGCCACCGAAAATTTACCTAAAAATTGGACAAAATCAAACGTAACCATGATTTATAAAAAAGGGGACAGAAAACAACCTGAGAACTACCGACCCATCTCTTTAATGAACAGTGCCTTAAAAATTTTTACTCAAATTCTCTTAGATCGGCTAACGTTATGGGAAAACGAAAAAAATATTCTCCCAGAATCTCAAAACGGATTTAGAAAAATCAGGTCATCTCTAGAAAACCTTTTTCTAATGAATTGCCTAATTGAACTAAAATTAGAATATTCTAATAGTGACCTATTTGCAATGTTTAAAGACTATAAACGAGCATTTGACAGTGTAAATCATGACATTCTATGGTACAAATTAAATTCGCTCAGTTTAAGTGGGAAAATTATCAGAATCATAAAAAATCTATTTGACCAGGCCACACTAAGAATAAAATTAGAAGGGGCATTATCGGACGAGATCGGCGTTAGTAAAGGAGTATTACAGGGCGAGGTCCTCTCTGCATATCTCTTCTGCTTTTAAATATCAGAAATGGATGACTATTTTAAAAAAAATGGCGCATATATTCAATTAAAACCCAATTGTGAAATATTAAGCTCGTACTATGCAGATGACATGGCTATATTTTCTTTCTCTCATAGCGAATCAAAACCATTTGGTGAGAGATTGCGGGTACATTGCTCGCTATACCAGTAGCGACTAGTCCGAAAGTCGAGGATATCAGTGAAAGTCCTTCACCGTTGGTTGAGAATGAACTTCCAGTGATTATTTTATGAAATACATCAGCACCTATCAGAATGTCTAACATCTTTGGTTCACCGAATTGCGTTCGAGCTATTGAGTTAAGAGAGGTGGGTAGAGTTTGAGGAGAGGTTTAAGAGGGCGAGAGTGGAGACGAGAAGTGCAGAGGACCAGATAGAGAGGAGAGGCAGAGACCAGATTTCCAAACAGACTGAGAGGGGATGCTGGGCTGAGCCTAAGAGAGTCAGAGATGGCAGAGACTGATCCAGCAGCGAGGCCAGAAAAAACACCAGAGTGACCCAGAGAGTGCCCACCAGATAAGGTTAATATACATTACCTACTAGTTGTAATATTGTGTGGTCTGTATTTATTAAATAATGTTGAATTGCCAGTCAGCATCTATTAACTAAGTTGTATTAGTAAAGTAACTTTATAGGATTTATTAGAAAGGGGATATTTATGATTTATGTTCTTATTAATAAACTTAAGTAGTATGGTCAGAATTCAATTTATTATTTATTTACTTTCATTCATTCCATGCCACAAGTTTCTTAAAGTAACTAAAATTGGAAAAAAAAAAAAAAACCTGTACCACTACAACCCATAAAGGGTCGTGGGTTCAGGACTATGTAAGGAAGAGTACTGTTTCTTGGTCAGCGGTCGTGAAAGAAGGTGATTTGACCGTGAACACGCTCAATCGCCAGGTTCTTTCCCCTTAATTTTTCAATTAAGGGTACCCACTTTATAGAGGCGGGGGTTGCCCCAGGAGGGTCTCTCGGCCCACGAGGCGAACTGTGGCGAATAATAAAGATATCATAAGCCATGTCAGATTCGAACTCGGGACCTTAAGCACAGCAGTCCACTGCCTTGCCAGTGGGCTACCCCGCTCCCCTAAAATTGGAAAAGTATCCAATATTTATTAATACATATTTAATATATTATTTTCATCTATTAATTTGATACATTCCGTTTCTGGTAACCCCCACCCGCCTTAGAAAAGCGGGAATCCAGAAACGTAGGAGTACGTCAGCACCTATTAGAATGTCTAACGTCTTTGGTTCACTGAATTGCCTGTCCGACCGATGAACTTAGAAGTGACAGATGAGGGAACACTAATCATGGGCAATTTAGATGTGATGCGATCAATTACCAAAATGTAGATTTCAAATTCCCTATCACAAATGTTCAAGCGTTTCCAGTATTGAGGGAAGTGGTGACCCTAATAAGCTGGGCTTGAAATGTTCAAAGGGCATAACTTTGCACCGATTTTCTCTGCAAGCGCTAAAATCATAAAAGTGTGGTGACTTCCTCTATCAAGTAGTGCGTGTGCCGAATGAAACTCTCCAGACCTTGCCTTCACGAGAGTGCGGACGGTTCCCAGGAGCCCGGAGCTTGTGGAGCGTGGTAGAGGTTCCGTTGAAGCAAAATCAATAAATGATTTGTCACTGGAGTTTGATTCAGGGGCGGCTTCTTTCTTTTCTTTGAGGTCACTGCTAATTGTTTCCGTATCCCGATGGATTAAGGTATGATGCTTTTGATGACATTGGCGGCAGCGAAATCGGGAGAAACAATTATTCACCTGATACCTTGTACAAGCAATTATAACATAGTTTCCTCCAGGTGCTGACTTTGGCACGATGTTGGTCTGATGGCGATTTCTTGAATTCCTCGCAACGTGCAATGTGATGTGTGCCTTATGAGTACTAATGGAACTATTCATATGCGAAGTCATGATGTTTTTTCTTCCTTACAGTGTTTAGTCAAGTGGGGTGTTGGCGAAGAGCCAGAACGTGAAGTTGCAGGAGGTCCTGCAACATCTTTAACGCTAGCCTACGCTGCCGGATGAAATTGATTACTTCCTCGACCATTGGAAGCTCTTTGCTTGACTCATTAGACACCTCAAATTGTATCCTTGTTTCTTTATCAAGAACTCTTAAGGCAAGGGTGGACAGCATAAATTCACAAGGATTTTCTAGCTTCAGAGCGGTGAAGGACTGTATATTGTCAGCAGCTCCAGTTAAGAATGCGTCGTATCGTTGCTGTTCCGTTTTAGCAAAGGATAGATTACAGTCTACTATTCGGTGTGTCGACATGCGCGCTAGAACTATAGGGTTGTCGAAGGTTTTGGGGTTCCCTTGCTCCAACCTTGCTCCAAGCTTGAGGTACTAATATTCTGACACTGGAAAACTGGAAACCAGTGCAGCTGCTTCTCCTTTGAGTGCTGCTATCAAGTAATGGAATTTTTCAATGCTGCTGAGGTTTGTTTCGGTTGTGAACCAACGATCTAAACGTGTCCCTGAAATGAACCCATTTTAAAAGGTCACCTGAAAAGGAAGGGATTCGAATTTCTTTTAAGTTCGCGGCCAAAAGAACTTCTCTGAGAAAACTCGTCCTTTTTTGCGGTATGGAAGAAACTCGTCTGCGAAGTGATAGGAGAATACCATTAGCTTTCACTATTTCACTGCGGAGATTGTCATACATCTTTTCCCACTCTTTTGTCGGAAATTTTTCATCTTCCCCTATCCGAATAGACAATGAGATGACTTCGTCCCATGCTGAACGAAATTCACTCCATTCCTCTCGCTGCTTCGAAGAAATCGGCATCAGTATCATTTTTTTCTTCAAATTTATTCCGAGGATGATGCGTTTCAGATGCCGCATTTTGCGTTCAAGCACGCTAATTTGACTAACTAATTCAGTATTATTTTTTAACGTATAGACCCACAAGCTCATAGTAAGGGAAGATGTGGCTAAAAGGCTGCGATGTAGAGTATTTACCGCAATAATGAAGAAAAATAACTTGTGATGATCTTCAATCAAGCAATGAATAAAATATAACACAGGTAGAATGAGATGATTCTTCTGGGCTGGATGCACTAGCTGGGCTGCTTGGGCAAGACTCTTCTTGGTGTCCTCAAAAGCCTTCAGCGTTTCATTGCTCCGGCTGATTGTGGTCCTGTCGTTCTTCTTAGTGTTGTGCAGGAGTCCGTTGAGGGTTTGCTGGATCGATGCTGCATGGCACAGGCAAGGACGGTAGAACTTAATCCTATAAATCAAAGAAGCTTTCGTACGTCCATGGAAGGTGGGAACTCCAGGACTACCTTTTCCTCTAAAGGAGTGATGCCAGACGAGGTGAGGTGGAATCCAAGGAAATCGAGCTGTGTCACGCCGAAGATGCATTTCGACCCGTTTACAGCGATTCAGTTCATGTCTAGTAGGCAAAGCATTATATTTTTAGCAAAATGTATTGCTAAAAATATGGCACAGGTGTTACAGTAGCATTCATATAGCAAATGGTTTCCATTGCATACTGAGTGAAAACCATACCCAGTGCGGTATTTACTTTATGTAAAATTTCAGAGTTATTGTCAGTCAGTCCTAATGCTTTGCATCCATCCTTGATGAATTAGACTAAGTTGTCAATTACATCGTCAATTTTGAGTCCTTCTTGGATTCGTCTTCTAAAATGTCTGAAGAATATTGTAACACTGCAAAAATGACTACTCTGGGTGATCGAGAATGACACGCTTAAATTTTTCAAAGAATGAGCGATGTGTATACGACTAGAGAGAATCAACAACTGACTCCTCGATGAAGCGTCTCTTATTTATTCTGAGCTTTGTCTCAGACACACACATAACAATAAATAAATGTTAATTGGTTACTTAATATCGATTAGTACGACATATTTAATTTTAGTTAACTTGATATATTAATTATGCATTAACTAGATTAAATTAACAATTAGTTTAAAAATAATGAAATAAAAAAAATTCAGTCCACAATAGAGTTTTTTTAAAGGTTTAGACTCAGACTATACAATTTTAAAATTAAAGAATTTCTACAAGTACTATGAAACGCGGATATGAAATCCGCGAAAAATGAAAATATTTTATGTCCTTTTTAAGCTAAGATCGGGAATACTAATCTCTGTCTTAACAGAAGGTACTAACTTCAAAAAACCAATAACATAGGAAATACAATCTGTTCATGATAGAGAGTCTTTCCAAACATAAAACATTTTTCTAAAGGACAAACCCACATTTTCAAGGAGATACGTAATTGTGATTTTAAATTTTAATATTGTATAATGGACTATGGAGCGTACACTTTTTATTAATGACCCACATATATATTTAAATATTTAATTTTTATATGAGAATCCTTTCCCTATAAATGATTAATAGAAATTAAAATTCTTCATTCTTCGTTAAGGTATGCCCGAGGTAATTGGCATGTCCAACTGGGGTTAAAGCGCCCAATGCTAATATTATGAGTAAAGCAAGCAGTTCTGAACATGCAACATTCTGTTCCACAACACATGAGTAAGTTTACACGATTTGAGCCTAGAATATGTCTTGGATCGCGTTTTAATACTAAAAAACGTTACTTTTTCCAGTCTTTAAAAAACGTGATCCCATATCGAAATTTTTAAAACATTAATATTTACGAAGTCACAGTAGGTTTTACAAGCTACGTCCAAGACTCTTACGCACGCGCAGTATACCTTGACTAAAACCAAATGTTCCAACAAGAGCTGAACCGCTTTTTGGGAAGGAACCAACTAGAGCTTACCCGCAGGAAAACCAACCAACCAAATTTATAATTAAAAGAGTGGGGGAAAGCGCATGCATGGTAGTCGAACTATCGTACAACTAGAACTTTAAAATAATTTAAAATAAGAAATGGGTTTTGTGAACAATATTATTTGTTATTATCAGCTAAGTTTATTTTAATTTTATTGTTTTTATATGTGAATCAATTAATTTATTAAAATCTTAAACAATTTCACTTGTTGATGTCTAACAGAGATGATTAGGGAACTAAAGCCTTAATTTATTGCAGAGGTCATATAAAACAAAATTGTGAACTATGATGGCTGTAGTTTAGTGTTTCTCGAGCTCAATAGTTAGTTATCAATTTTATAGTTTCATATATCTATTAAATAGTTAATTCATGGCATATTTTCACAAACCACGTAGATATGCTCAGTTCATTTTATTTAATTCATCAAATCTTAGTTTTATATATATATATATATCAATAAACATACAGTGACAGATCATCAGATATATGTAGCAGCATAGCAACACATGTTTTAAAATAATTGTGTACAGTAGCCTACAGACATCAAGCCTTACAGTCCTTGTTCCAACATACCAGTGAAATATACAATAGTATTTTGCCGGCTAGCCAATCTAATCATTACAGGTAGGGTGCACCCTATAGAAAAATGTTATTGTTATTGTAAGTAATTTACAATTGATATATTTATTATGTGTTCCATAATTAAGGAGATGAAATTTATTTCTGTATTATTTAGTTCGTAATTATATTGTTTATGCTTTCATTCATTTTCTGTAACCATTCAATTAATGTTCATATTTTTTCATGTAAATAAAACGATTTTCATATTTATTGGGTGAAAATAATTTAATTATAAAATGCCATGTGGCGAAGTTAACCTTATATAGGTTACAGTGGTGACCCCAACGTGATTAAAAATTAATTGAGGTCGTCACATGTGTTTAAATTTAATTTTTTTTAAATCATTAATTTCCTAAATTAAATTTTCTATTATATTCTGTTTTCGAGACACTTTATAATTTGATTTATCTATTCACTCAATAAATATATTTAGTTTTATAATATTTCAGTATATGCGTAAAGATGGGTAATGAAGATAATACGACTGAAGATCCTAAGCTCAATGTCGCGGATTCGATCTCTGTTGAAAAGAAAATCCCTCCCTTCTGGAAGTCTGAGCCGGAACTTTGGTTTGTTAGGGTGGAAGCAGTATTTTCCCGCTCTAAAATTACCAACAGTCATACTAAATTTGAAATTATTGTCCCTCTCCTCGATTTTGAGGTCATTAAACAAGTATCCGATTTGGTTAAAAATCCCTCATCTACCCCTTACGAGGATGTTAAGCAACGTCTCATCGAAGTATATGCCGAATCTGAGAATAAAGGAATCCAGCGCCTGTTAGAAAGTAGACAAATGGGCGATGAGAAGCGTTCGCAATTCCTTCGTTCACTCAAAAACTTAGCCGGGGAAACATTTTCTAAAGAAGTAATTAAAACTCTTTGGATGCGTTCTCTCCCATCTTACACTCAGGCTATACTGTTATCAACTACTCACACAGATGTTGATTTACTTGCTACCATTGCGGATAAAATACATGATGTTGATCCTCCGGCTATCTTAGCTGTCTTTACGGCAACCCCACTCAGCGGAACTTCTAGCCTGGAAGAGAAGGTCGACAAACTTGCCGAACAGGTCGCTACTTTGGTTACTGGAAGTCAGACGACGGACCACAGCAGATTTAGAAGAGTTTCACGTAATCGCCAAAGATCAACAAGCAGGCCAAGAAATACTCATTCCGAAGACTGGCTTTGTTTTTATCACTACAAATTCAAACAGAAAGCACGGAAATGTGTTCAACTATGCGCTTGGGAGAAGAAAAACAAGAAAATAAATCAGGAAAACTAACAAGCGGACCGGAAATGGCGTTAACCGGGACCGCCTTTACCCAACGCCGCCTATTCGTAACTGATCAGCGGTCAGGTTTAGCCTTTCTAATTGACACTGGTTGGTAGTACACAATATCCATTGCCCCACACACATCTTTAGGAGAAGATCCCAATGATTCCTGTGCAGAAGAGTAATATAGTTCCTATTATAAAATTTTGACAAACGACACAGTACAAAATATGGCATCCCTTGTTCAGATAGTACAAAGCAATTGTATTTCTTTTCCGATGTCATAAATTGCTAAAATTGGAGAGGAGCACAAGTATTGCTTTATTAAATTAAAGCTATTCTCACATTCATCTGTCCATTTAAACTCAACAATCAGTAAATACTGTGTTTTGCACATTTTGTTTCCATCCTACCAAACTATTCACCAGGATCATATGTTTTATCAAATTTATAGATAAAAATTTTTTGCTACTTCATGTAATTCTAATTCATTAGCTTTTAATTTATTTTCTAACCAATTTATTTTTACAATTAAATTTTTTCTCCCAGTTGATGGCTAGACATCATCTTCTTCGAAATATTCATGCTTAATATTTTCATCTATTTTTATTCTCTCCTTTCGGTAGCCATATATAGATTTGATAGCTGATAGAGCTGCTTTAAAATTTGATTTAGACAAGTGTGCCTGATGTTGTGCCATGTTTCTGTACTCCTCAGGTTATACAAACCACTCCTCCTGTTTGTATCAAACATTCTTCAGACAATCCAACAAGCTTGTACTCCGCTTCACTTCTTCTAACTATGTTGACGAATAATCTAGCTTTATCCATAATGCTTCCTTTCATGTAATTTAATTTGTAATATGTTAATATCAGACATCTGCCTAAATGCAAAAGTAGGAAGGTAGTTTATCTTTTCCATGGTAACTGATCGGCATAAACAAACGTACATGGTTTAAGTAGCAGTTCATAATAAATAGGTATGTGTACAAGTAGGTAGGAACTTTATATGCATTTGCCTTTCATCCACAGGGGATACTTTTTTTTTTTAAATGTTATTTAAAGAAAACCTTTTTAGATTTTTAAGAAATGTTATATACCTTTCCTTCTTTATCCACTAAACTAGTATAGAACATTTAAATTTATTTAACTCAATTAATATAACATTTTCTTCTAATAAAAATAAATTCTTTTATCGTTTCCTATTTTTTTTTAGTTATTAAAAGGAAACCTTTTTTGGATTTTTAAGAAATGTTAAATACCTTCTTTATCCACTAAACATGTAATGTAACATTTAAGTTTATTTAACTAAATAAATATAACATTTCCTTCTAATAAAAATAACTGCTTTTACAGTTTCATTTTTCTTTCTCAGGAATGATCTTTGTATAGATACCTGGGAGAAATCAGTTACTTCTATTTCATCCAATGAAGTCTTAAAAATTAATTTACCAATGGTAGCTTCTATGTCTTATAAAAAAACAAACATACTAAACCAAGAACCCTTTTTAAGGAAATTGAATGAATTCACCGATTGTATAAAATTCCTTTCGTTCTTGAACGAGTGGATTAGCAGTAACACGAATGATCTTAAACGAATCAAGGTAAAGCTATTATAAAAAAATCAGTTGTTTTCTTTTTTTATTTCTTTTCATTGTCTTCAATAAATCAAGTGCAATATCATCAACAAGTTTGTTTTTTTATACAGTGATTTCTGATAAAACTTAATATTTTATGAACCATGATTATACTTGGAATATACATTTCCGATAAGATTTTAAAATTACTTACACTCAATTTAATTTTTGTAGAAAAATAATAAAATAATACATTCAATTAAGTCACAGTCTTAATAACAAAAGCAACAAAATAACCGAAGATTATTATACTATACAGTAACTTGCCTCTATTTTCAAATTTTGCTGCTCATAATTCATTAGAACCGTTTAAAAATAAAATTCTTTTGTAAGCTCAATTAAATTCTCAAAAGTAAGTTCAATTAACCCCTTAACGGTCACATTTCGCTGTTATAGTTTGTAGCAAATTGATATTGTATATAATTCCCAGGGGACCTCAAATGACCAGTTTTGAAATCATTTTGAAAAAAAAAAGTTTGCCGGAAGTTATGGGCGTACATACAATATAAACAGAGTATGCAAAATGCAAACCCGCCATGCAGCATCGCCGGTTGAGCCCTCTTCCATCCTCACTTCCCAAAAGAAACCCCTGTCCTATTCACCAATTATATGGCGAAAAGTAAAAATACACTTATATGCAATAGTTTGTAAAACCAACAAAACCTTTTTTCAGTAAGTTCCACGGGAGTTTTATACTCGATAGGAAATTACCGAAATAAAGCATAAACCCCCAGTTCTCTTATGACGCGATTGCTTCTTGAACAACACGTTCTCCAAGTCCTTTTCCGGGTTGTGCGTGGTCCACCTAGCCTGTATAAGCGACTACTTATATCGACGTGGGCAAAATTTGACGGACCAGATGGAGGTAGATCAAATTTATATTTTCTTAATTTCTTTGGTTTATGAACTTTTTTCTTCCAACGAAGTATAGATAAATCGAAATTGTCGCTATCAGATGTCCACATGTCCATAGGGTTATCGGAATCCTGAATCAGCGTAGGCGACGGTGGCTTTCGATATAGTAAGAACTCCGGCCAGTAATGGGGGTATTTAGTGCCGGATCAAGTATCTCGGCGGCAAATAAAGGGGAAAGCGCTACAAAATAATTCGTTTTTAGGAATAATATAGAGGTATTGATACAAAGTATAATTAGTTCCATTTTAGATCAATGAAAAACCATTGAAAAAAAATCAAACTTTTTTCGTCTCAAATTTTAAAACTGATTAGTCAATAACAATTATGCGACAAAAAGATCTGAATAAAAATCAATTTAAATAACATTAGTAATGTATAAGTAAATGATTACATATCTTTATAATGTTATAGAGAGTGATTGAGGAACACGATACACAAACATTCACAAGCGCTTCTAGAAAGGCGACCGCCATTACAGGTACCTGGGACGCTCACAAGCCTCTCAGGAGGCCCGAATTCGACACTTTTTGGGATTTCTCGGCCCCGGAGGCCGGACACTCTCGATATCTCATCCTGAAACTCCTGAAATCTAACGGAACCCGTAGGAACTATTCCGTGGCCTTCCCGCCCGGTTCGAATATTTCTGAGTTCAGGCCTCCAGAGAGGCCTGAATTAGCAAGAGATAAAACCATTTAAATTGAATGAATGAATGAATGAATTTTATTGAGCTGTATACAAATAATGATAAATACAATAGACATAATAAACTCAACATTAACATTTACGGCTTGGTTTGAGAACCATTAGCCGGAGGTTGTCAAATCTTGTAACTAACAGTGTTACTACCGATTATTCCTAAAAAATCTTCTTTTCCATCTTTTAAATTTAATATACATAAGCATAAACATCAAATATAATAATGTACAACAATAAACAATAAATATAATTGTTCAAAGAACCCCTCTAAACACAGGCGCTCCAGTGGCGCCATCTCTTGATGAATGGCTGAACCCCTTGGCCAGCCTTGCAGGAAAGGAGATGGAAAAGTGGAAATCCTAAGCAGATAGAGAAAGAAAGTCCTAGGCCTAGGTGCACCAAAAGTTCATACAAGTTAATTACATATAATTATGGAGTAGTCACATAAGCGATTGCTGGCCACCGGGGGAGGACAGGAGGAGGACCACTAACGATGTGAGAACAAATACAGCTCCAAGAAATATTACCATAAAGCAGATTGAAGGAGATACAGATTGAAAGGGGAAGCAAGTCAACATGTACCATCCACACTACTAAAACCAAATAATAATATTACTGTAAACTAACCAAATTATTATTACACACACTAATAATATTGTATCCCTTTTGGCAAACAAACCAGTTTTATAATGACCATATTAAATACAGTCCATTTCACCACGATTCATATAAATTAATCACTAGCCCTAAATCAAAATATCCACCACGACCCATGTTCTTTTCATCCCAAACCGTGGGTCATAAAACAATAATAATATAAATATATTTCTAGCATGCGGTATAAAACACCCCATAACAAGAACTAGAGCAAATTTATAACATTTAATAAATCAATAGGATATTACACATCAACATAATAAGGGATTATTAGATCATAAATTATGCCTATCTACCCATCCCAACCAACAATGCAGAAATTATAATATAAAACAAGAATTCTTACTTAGTAATAGGTAAATAAATATATTGGCCCTTTCTAACTAACAATAATAATACTAAATAAAACAATAATTGAAACACATTTAGTAGTAGATAAATAAATAAATTGGCCTATTCTAACTGACAATATAGATTTCATAATATAAAACTCCAATTCAAACATAGTAATAATTGCATAAATAATTACCCTGCTGTCAATATTGTTTTTTATGGTTGCTAATAATTAAAGTCCCTACATAACGTATACCTATATGCCCAAGCTACTTTACAATAGTTTGCGAGTTGAAGCCAATCTTTACCATTTAGGTAATCAGTCGCTTCACTAAATGATATAAGATCTTTTTTAAAATATCTTCTTCTAATTTCACTCAGTATTGGGCATTTAGCTAAAAAATGAATTATGTCCTCTGGCCCATTCTTGTTACACAGGGAACATATTTTGTTCTCATTATCATAATAAACTCTATTGTTCAGCTTTATTAGTTCACCCCTGGCTTTGAAGATCCATTTGACTATGTTGTCGCTATAATTCCTTTTATAGAAGTTTATCCCTGTCTCACGATTCAAAACTCTCTAAATTAAGGGCTTATTAGAATTTACTGCCTTCTCTACGAATTTATTTTTTAATTCTATTGCCAATTTTTTCCGGATTTGTTGAAAAGTTTGTGGTCATTTAAGCGTGATAGTAGGGTTAAATTCTATTTTATATTTATCTATTAAAAAGCTTAAATCTTTGTACCAGCCTATCTGTTTTTTAATTATTTCATTCGCGATTATTTTGGGAAATCTATTGTCAGTAATTCATGACTCTGCATAAATAACAATGGTGATTTTTTAAATTATCCAAATGAAGGGGTGTCAGTTCTGTTTTTATATGTATTAGGTATACCGGTGTGTATATTGGTAAGTTAAATATTTTTTTTAATGAAACAATATTGAATTTTTTCAATCTCCTCATATTGCCTTCCTCCCCACACCTGTGAGCCATAACCAATAATCGATTTTACCGCTGCTTTAAAAACTTTAATTTTTGGGCCCATATTGATCTTCCTATAAGTAAAAAGTTTTTTCCACAGTACATTTATACTTACCATGGTTTTTGCACTTTTTTCCTGAAAATGTTTATTCAATGATAGACGTGGGGTTAACAGTATTCCTAAATATTTTAACAGTTCACTACTTCTATCGGTTGGTTATACAATTTCCACATTTCATTTTTTGCCTGTCTTCCGCCTTTTCTGAATATCATAATTTTAGATATTCTTAGATTTATCTCTAGTTTCCATGTTGCACAATTTTTTTCCAGGTCGTATATCATATCTTGTAATACTCTGTGGTCTGTTGCCAAAATAACGATATCGTCAGCGTAGGCTAGCAATTTAATCCTCGTGTTATTAATAATCAACCCTCCACTCAAGTAGTCTTCTAAATCGTTAATAAAACAGGAGAATAGCAAAGGGCTCTAAATACATCCCTGTTTTAATCCTCTAAGCGTTTGAAAACTATTTGATAGTGTTTTACCCAACCATATACAGCCTCCTGATTCCTGATACAAATCTTTCAATATATTTATTATTTTTGTAGAAACACCTGCTTTATATAGTTTGAAAAATAGTGCATTTCTATCCACATTGTCAAACGCAGCTGAAAAATCTATAAAAAATGCATAAACTTTTCTCCTTTTAATATTTAAATTAAGGGTTACAATATTAACAAGATTGAACACATTATCAATAGTAGAGTAGTTTTTTCGAAAACCGGCCTGGGATTCTCTCCCAGCCATAGATCGAGTCAGCTCATTTATAAGCGTCATTATATTTAACTTTTTAATGACATTCCAAAATATTATATATTATATATAATTATATAATATATAATTATATATAATATAAAATTAATAAATTAAATTAATAAAATTATTATATATATTATATATATTATGATCAAATTAGTTCTAAACAATATAGTTATGCTGTTTCCAGTAAATGAAGTTGTTCAATCAGAACTATTTATCTGAATAAGCTATTGTTAAACTATAATAACGGTAGAGTACTAGAGTGGAAACAAAGGCTTGCTATTATTTATTACCATACTGTTAATATTGTTAATTCATCGTTGCTATTATTTATACTTAATTTATTATATTTCGAATTTATCGTAGTGTATTTTGGTTGCTCATTGCTTCATTTAAACGTAAAAACTAATTTTAACCATAGGTTAATAATTTATTTGTTTTCTATTTTATCTTGACCATATATATGATTTTTTTCTGTCTTATAACTTAACGACTAACTGTGATATACATAGTTTTTTTTTTTATAATAATAATTTTTGGTATAATAATTACAATAACAAGTGATATAATAATTTTTTTTACAACTTTATAAGTCGGTATATATTGCACTTATATAATGCAAATATATTTGTGGGTATTTATTGTGAATTTTTGATGATAATGCAAGCGTAAATAATTTTAGTTAAGAAAGACTAGTTATTAAGATTTATAATAGTTTTATTCATAATATTCATGGATCCATTCAATTTATAGTGAGATTTATATTAACGTATTTATTGAATCTCGTAACGGATTTAATATATTTTAACTTTTGTATTGTGCTTACATGGTTATTAAACTCAAGGCATTTTTGGCAAGGTTTAGGGGTCTATCATTTTCGGGAGAATCACAAAGCTAATAAATTTATTTACGATAAGAAGATTCTCTCGGCCTATGAATGGACCAATGCCATTAAACTAAACACGAATTATGCCCCTCTACGTGCAGTTCCTGGAGCTGGCGGACAAACCGTAGGAGAGGTTGGACTCCTCTGCCGTAAATGTGGCAGAGAGAACGAGACCTCATCACATGTGTTGGGTGGCTGTCCACATAACCATCTTCTGATTAATCGTCGCCATCACAGGAGATGCTGGCTGAAAAGGGGTATAAGTGTCTGGAAGAAGTATATGGCATAGACACCGACGGCTCCACCCGATATGCCGATATAATAGCATATAAACCGTGCGCTACGAAACAAACGACAGCGAACAGGCCGAAAAAGTAGATAGGGATAAGAAGAAGATCAACGAAAAATGCATACCCTTCTACAAAGATAAATTTTATGAAGAATTAGGTGATAGGGAGTTTAAAGTCACAGGGTTGTGTTTCGGTTCGCGAGGAACAATTGGTAAAATTAGTAAGGAAATTCTTCGACGTGGTGGGAATTGACCAAGAAAAACTGACCATCCTAGCTTGATCAATTCTGATTGATTCATTAGGTATTATAAATAATCATATCTATAATTGACAACTGCTTGCAGGCTGCATTATTTATATAAAAAATGTAAATAAGTGATATTTATTATATTTTATATTTTATTATATTGTGTTTTTTATTATATTTATTTTATTTTAGTCTATTATAATTAGTCTATTATAATTGCTTTGTATTCAGCAACTAATTAGTTTTGACTTACTTTTGTTTTACGCTTGCGTTACTAAAATATGTATATTTTTTACTGATAAGAAAGCTGTGTTTTAAGCAACTCAATGTAATTGAGCAGCCCCACTTCTGTCATGTATTTTGATAATAAAGTGTTTCTCACATTAAATTCGTTTACCCATTCGGTCAGTCTTAGGCTAATCAGCCCTGTAAAAATTTTCCCTATTCTATTGTTGAATGCAATTCCCCTACAATTTTTCACGTTATTAACATTCCGTGCTTCATATATTGGGAATATAATTGAACTTTTAAAGCTTTTCGGCAACATGACTGTGTTAAAAAGTTTATTAAAAATCTGTAGCAAGTACTCCAGGAAATTCGTGGTCGCACATTTAAAAAATTCTACGGGGATACGATCAGTGCCTGGGTCTTTGTTTACTTTGGTCTTATTCAAGACTTCTTTTAGCTCAGCCTGCGTGAACGGTTGATCTAAAAAATCATTTTGAACTGAGGGCGCAGCGTATAGTACAGAGGGCTCCATTAAAGCGTTATTATACAAATCGCTGAAGTATTTAACCCAATCCTCTTCTGTAATGTTTTCCCCAATGCTAATCTTTTATATCTGAAATTGTTTACTAGATCCCAAAAGTCTTTAGAGCCTTTTACTAGTTCACTTTTTTTACTAGTTTTACTTTTTTGAAATTTTTCAATAATGCCTTCGGTATCGTCCTTCCTTTTTTTTTTTGACAAAGCTCTTTATACTTTTTATTTGCATTGATGTATAATACATTATCATCTATAATATTAGTTTTCCGGTACTTTTTTAACAAATTGAATACCATTTTTCTACTTTCACCACATTTATCGAACCATTTATTTTCAGAACACTTATTGTAATTTATTTTATAATCCGAATGTCCAACAACTCTTTTAAATAATTTTATGATATTGTTTACAGCATCAATGGGTGAATCATTGAGAATTCTGATTTTTCCTAAACTATTTTCTAGCTTTTCTTGTCCTTTGCACCTTAATTTTAGTCATAATTCAGCGTGAACAGTAGCCTGATTTTGTTTTTCGTATAATTTTACATAGGTAACTGTGGGCATATGGTCCGAGAATATATGGGTATCAACTTTAAAATCTTTTATTATAGGTATAATATTTTCCGAAACACAGCTGTAATCTATCACTGACTGCCCTTTTCCACCAATATATGTAAATTCATCACGTTCATCACCCTCTGTTCTTCCATTTAGTATAATCAAACCAAACATCGTAAGCATTTCTAGTATTTTTTCGCCCTTTTTATCTATAGTTATATCTTTACTATTTCTATACTTACTGATAAACGTCATATAACCGTTTAAGTAACGTTTTGAAATTTTTTGAGAGGCCTAAGTGACCGTTAAAGTCCCCAGTTAGGATGAATTTTTTTTTATTATTTTCTAATAAAAGATTATAAAGTTTTGAGTAATCGTGGTCCCATCTATTAAATTCGGATCCATTTAGATATACCGGTGTCACAATAATTTCATTACCGCTTAAATTTAGTTTTATTATTCTAAACTCCGATAGCGTTATGAATTCTGCCATTTGTTTGTTATAAATATTGAACCTTATACCCAATAGAATTCCGCCGCTCGCGTGCCCATATTTAGCATTTCGGGTGTTAGGTATCCAAGATATCTTAAAGTTTTGAAAGTAGTTTCGAATTTTATTTTCTCCCTTGCCTCCCTTGCCAAATGTTTCTAACAATATAAATACATTTAAATTGATAACATATTATCTTTAAAGTGGCACGACCAAGATTCCATATTTTCCATAAAAAAAAAAAAAACTAATAAAAGGCAGTATCAGGCAGTCTGGTCTATAAGATAAAAAAGCATTCATTCGAATCTTGTCTTAGATATTACCTATACTAATTTTAAAAGAAAACATAAATGAAATGGGATCTTTCAGTTTCAGCTATGACATCGCACTCGCTGTGTATTAAAATGAATTACGAGTGAAATCGAATGACCAGATATGAACACATTTCCGAGCAAAACTTATAATGTTTGCTTTTTTAAAAAGTTAATATTATTTAGTTGGAAAATAGCCAGGACCCATGTTCGTAGGAAGATATTCCTGTTCTTATTTCGTGAAAAATATATTTGATTTAAAAAGAAAATTGGTGTAATCCATTAATGGAAAAAAGGGATTTTTAACGTTATTAGTGACGGTGACTGGACGTAGTACTATTGTATAGAAGTGGGTGCACTAAAGAAAATAAGAGCATGACATCGGTTAGCATTTACAAAAATAAAATAGTATTTGTTAGTTACAGTCAAAGAGAGGAATCCGTTTTTCAAGGCCTTTTAAAATTCAATTTTAATTCAATTAAATTCCAAACCAATTTAGTGGAATAGCATAGTTCTCAGGAGGTTTGTGAGGAAGAAATTGAATCTGAAGATAAATATATTGGCCTCTTGAATAAATATAGAGTTGCAGTGAAGGGAATTAACACATCAAAGGTTTCGGAAGGCAAAATCTTTTTCACTGAAGTTCATGTTCGAGTACTACTAAATTTAGTTTTTTTGTAATTTACAGGAGAAAATATATAATTTGTCTCATGGGTTTGACAAACATTAGAAACTCATTGGGCACTTGAATGTTTAGTTGTAGAATAAGATGCTAGCCCTGCGATACTCCACTCGTCAGTAGAATCCTTTTTGCCACATGATACTCCTGAGAGCGTGGAATAGAAACTAACTTTTCGGCATTGAAAATTTTTGAAATCCAAGCTAAGTGATTTAATGACTTTCTTAAGAGGGGCCAAAGAGGGGGTGGCTGCCATATTTAAAAACACTTCCAAAAAATTTAAAACAAAGGATAATTAGTCAGAACCTTTAAAGCCCACGGGATCTAATTTACAAGAACAATATTTATTTTGGGATTTTTGTTAATCCTCGCAATTTATTGAAGAATGCGTTGAAGTTAATAAGCGAACCTTAGATAAACGAAAGGCAATTTTCATTTGTTCAGCTTTAGCTTTATCCTTTACCGTTAGGTTTATCAACGGAATTAATTTCACCCGGTTCTTCAATAAATTCAAAAAGATTTTGTAAACTGGCGTGGGCCTCTATTCAAAAGTCTTATTTATATATTACTGGTGTTTGGTCAAAAAGGGCTAAGCCATGGAATGTGAAACTTAAACAACTATTAACCAAGTTAGGTAGAAAAATAGTACGGGGAGGCGGTCAATAAAATACAAAATAGTATAAAACTATTTTATTGTTGCCGACGTTTCGACCCAACTATGCAGGTCTTCGTCAGGGCTAAATAAACAAGACACAGACAACAATATGAGTAATAGGACAAAGAATATGAACTGGCTAGATAAAATTTAAAAATATAAAAAACAAAGAATATGAACTGACTATATAAGATATAAATGACTGTGAACTTGAGGTTAAGCATATAATTTATAACACATGGTGTAATATTGCTATTGACACTGATACTGTTAACACTGATGCCGTTGATACTGATAGTATAGGTGGTGTGATAAGATGAGGTAAGGTACATAATAGTGGATATGTTATGAGAATGGTGTACTATGGGTAGATATGGTGGCAAAATGGGGCAGATTAGAGGAGGGATTAATATATGATGGATTATAATTATAGTAAATAGAGGAGCTTACCTTATGTTATGTCTCAACTTGATAATTGAAATGAAAAACAATGGTTACAAATATCATAATAACTATATTAAGATAACAGAAATTGATTTCGTTTTTTTAAACAAGGGTAAAACATATTATATATCACAATAACATCTGTTAATGTCAATTAAGAATACAAAGAGATTTTAACATAGGGATATAACAGTCTCCCACACTTAAATATGAAGGAGGTAGCTTCTGTTCCTAAACATAATCTTGAAGATAGGAGGGTGGTCTCCGTTGAAGTTGCGACCTGCGAAGATAAAGAGAGGCTGGATCTGATGCTGTCGGAGCATCAGCTGGATCCTGAGGCGCTGGAGCTGGAGAGACTGGATCTGGTGGTCGAGGAGCTGGAATGGGTGCAGCTGGTGGTTGGAAGGTGTCTTCACAAACGTCTCCTCTCAGAATCCATTTTCATCCATCTAGAAACTAATAACCCGGTAAATCACAAAACAGATAAAGAGATAATTTCATCCACTTATTCTAACATCTTCCGCATTCTCAAATCCTAGTTTTGATTTCATAGGTACCTGCAATTATCTCTGTACCTCTTATACTATTATTATTTTTTGTATTGTATGCTTCTTTCTATATATTTTCCAAATTTGTATGCATTGTTACATTATGTATTATCTCATTTTTATGTTATTATTCAGTCCAGACACAACCATTTGTATACTGTACCATATATTTTGTTAGTTTTTAAATATTTTGTTCACTCAGTTGTCATGTGCCTTCACTTCAAAAGCGTTGGATTTCCCCGCCATAAACCTTTGAAGTCGGCAAACCTACCCCCTACCACTACCTCTCACCTTATTTTTACCTTTAGTCTTAGTATCCACCTGGACTCAGTAGGTAAATATCAGATTCTATTTTATCTTGTTAACCAGCCTCTTATTTTAATATTTATGTATACCATCTTTTATATTATTATCAGTACTGTAATGTATCCATTTATTGTCACCCTCTAGCATAGATACTCATATATTTGTTTTCTTTTAGCCCTGATGATGATCCACAAGCTGGATCGAAACGTTGGCTTACCATAATAAATATCATTGTAAACTGAAAATCCTGACCATTATTTAACCTATAGAAATATTTTCGAAAGAAAAAATTCTCACAAACGTACCGATTATGAAAAATGTGCCCCGGACCCAAATTTAATATCCTTCGGCATCCAATCGTTTAAAAAAGCTATTAAATCGACATCACTAGATACATCTCCGTGTCCAGATGGAGTTCTGATCCGTACAATAAAATACATTCACGTATCTCATGTCATTAAGACTATTGCGGAGATCATACTGAAGAATGCTTATGTTCCAGAACCTTTACGTCAAGAGCGCACAATCTTGGTCTACAAGGGGAAAGGAGATATCAAAAACATGTTGTCTTGGAGACCTATAACGATCTATTCTGTTGTGCGCAGGATCATAGAAAAGGTTCTAGATCACGATTTATGGAAGCAAATCACTTTCAGTAAATACCAAAGGGGCTTCACCAAACGCCTACCGGGGACCCACGTCAATGCAAGAATCATCGAAGCCATCATTAAATATGCCAAGCAAAAGAATAATGACTGCGCAGTAGTGTTTCTCGTCGTCGTGGGAGCATTTGATAACGTAGGGCACGATTATATTCTTAGTTCACTTAAAGCTAGAGGGTTTTTTTTAATATTTTCCTTCTAACAGTAACCCTGCCAGAAGGGAGTTTATTTTGTATACTGTACATACCATACATTTCTGTATACAATGTACCTGTTAGTTGTATGTACCGGTGGTACTCCAGGGGCCCGCCTCCAGCGATACTGGTGCATAGACCTCTGCAGCATCAACAACTACACATGTTACAAGAGACGTACTTATATTATAGTTTTATACAAATAATAAGAATTTTTAAAAAATAATAAACAAACTTCAATAAAACAAAACAAAGCCTAAAGAAACATGACAATAAGAATCAAATGATTAAGTGAAGAAAAAAAAAAAGATTAGAAAAATAGTAGCGTTCAGCAACTACACAATAAATACCTTTTACGTTCATATTGACGAACTTACGTACATACATTCATACTTACATATACTGAAACATATAAACACATGTAAACAACATATTAACACATATGTACATATTAAAACATAAAAACATAGATAAGCACTTAAATTCATAACTACATTTAAACATATAACATAAACAGAACATTTAAACAGAACATATAATCAGATACCAAACTTACAGTAACCACAAACTGGAAATAATAAATAAATGAAACTTGAAAACATAAAATAGAGAAATTATTATAAGCGTTCAGCAGCAAAATAGAACAATTTTTTTTTGAAAGCCAGAAAGAAGTTATCAATCAAAAATAGTTTTCATCAACTTCTTTAATTTTAATTAGTGCGTTCTTAAAAAATAGTTTCACGTCTAAAAATATTTTTTCAAATAATAAGTGATTTTCTACAGGCCATCGTCCCAGTTTCTGTATAGTTTTTGTTATTAGTGAATTTCTGTAGTCAGTAAGTAGTCTACATTCATGTATTAGGTGGTGAATGGTTTGTTCATGTGTGAAGTCACAGGGACACAATGGCGAGTCCCTGATTTTAAACCTATGAAGGTAACTATTCACAGCTGCGTGTCCTGTGACTCCTTGTGTTGTATAGAAATCTGTCCATGTGTCAGTTTTATTGAGATAAGTCTGTAAGTGTGGGATGAATGAGTACAAAGGTCGTGGTTTGTGTGAAGAGTTCCATCGTACTTGCCATCGATGTACTGCTTGTTGGTGTAGCATGTGTATTAAGTGTTGTTTCGATATCTGTGTGTATGATACAGGCAGGAAAGTATCTTTGGAAGCAGTGTAACGAAAAATAAATAAACAAAAAAAAAAATTTTTTTTTACTTAATAAAACTCATTAAGTAATAATCGAAGAGGGCTTAATATATTTTTGTATATAATTAAAATATGTGTTGTTTTAAAAGCTTTGTATTAGTTTTTTTTATTGATATAATATTTTTTTATTTAGCTATAAAAATAATTATGTTTTATTTTAAAAGAAGAGACGGGACCGAAGTAATTAATTGAAAAACAGCTGTTATTAAGGCATTTGTTTTTTTGAGAAACAACGAAGGAAAATACAGGAGATGTTCGCTAGCGTTCGACGAGTGATGATAAAATGAGACTGTTTTAGTGATTAAAGTAGTTGTGGTCTATATCGCTAAATATCAGAGAATTGAAGAATAGTGGCGTTCACGGAAGAGATTCCGGTGACGAGAATCGTCAAGCCGAGTGGCTACTGGCAACAAAGCTACGAGAAGACAGGCGAGTTAAGAGAACAGACTGGAGATATTTTTCTTTTAATTTCTTTGTTAAACCTTGCTTTTTTTTTATTGTATAGTTGTTATAAGTTTAAATTGGTTCTAGTTGTGTGAATAGAGTTAGATTTTGATCAGGCCTGACTACAGAAATTGTGAGTAAATTTTATTTTTAATATCGTAGTGTAAATATAGTGTTAATTAAAAGTTTTTTTATTTGAGTTTAATTTGTTTTGTTCAATTTCTTTTTAACTTACCATTAAGTAGTTCATAAGTGTAAATTGCAAATTGTATTTTATGTACAGCCCTCTCCGAGATTTTAAGGTAATCTTCACTTATTAAATTTAAATTATTTTTTTTTATTCAGATTGCTTTAGGTTTTCACTATTTCCTTAAAATAAATAGCGTGGCGCCCCTTAATTTATTTCAATTTTTTTTAATCACTAGTCATTTAAGAACCCGCCCGTCTCCATTGAGCTACCACCTTTTTTGTTACGATTGGTTTATTTATTTATAATCAATTAACATTTTTTTTTTTAACGTAACAAAATGGCGCCCGAACAGGGACTATAAGTGATTAGATAGATGCTTAATTTAATATTGATTTAGTGATTTTTAAATAAAATTATTTTTTTGTCTTAATATTGAATTTTTTTTATTTTATCTGCTAAGAAAAAGTAGTATAATTTTTATTTGGTTCTTTTGAAATCATAAAGATGAAGGTCGATAGATTGTTAAAGGACGAGCTTGAATACGAATTAAGGATTCGGGAGATAGTTGGAATATCTACTGTAGAAGATATGAGGAAAAGACTTCGGACCGTCTTTAAACTAGAGAGTGCAGGAAAATATGTTGCTCCGGTAGTTGATCTTTCTCCTACGGAAGAATTAAGCGTGTGTGAAGAGAAAATTGAGAATGTTGAGAACAAGATTTCTGTTCTCCCACCCTCTAGTTCTACCGGGGATATAGATAAAATCGATACAGGTCTTCAACATTTGATTAATAGACTAAACCGGATAACAACGAAAGACACCATCGAAATGGAGAGGAAGTCAGAAGCAATTTCAAAATGCCTTCTATTATTTGAGGAACTAGAAGAAAAATTGAGTGGGCGACCTCCTGTTTCAGAATCCCACTTTGAAAACCAGAATCCCGGAAAGTCTCAGGAGGGTAAAGTACAATCAGTGATTACCGAATCAACTGAAGATACAAAGAAGCCTGTAACGACCGTTGAGTCGGAATCAGACGTTGCTGGAACTAAGTACGTGATCAGAAGAACTGAAACTCCCATAAGAGATTGGGGAATTCACTTCACAGGCGATGGGGATGGTCTCAGTGTCCATGCGTTTTTAGAGACTGTAGAGGAGTTAAGTTTGGCAAGGAATACTACTCATGAAGAACTTTTTAGGGCTGCGTACGACTTGTTTAAAGGACCAGCACTGATTTGGTTTCGAGCTGTACGGAAAGAAGTAACAACGTGGGCTGAACTTATCTCAGAATTGAAAGCCGAATATACACCTTTAGACTATGAGGATCGCCTTTGGGAAGAAATAAAGAGAAGAACTCAAGGACATGCAGAGTCGTTGGGTACATTCGTGGCAGTTATGAAGAATTATTTTAACCGTTTACCAACTATGCCTACGGAAGACCAAATGTTGAATATCATTAAGAAGAATTTGAACCCCCTCTACTTGGAAAGAATGGCTTTGCACCAAGTAACAACATTGAAGGAGTTAGTAATAATCGGTCGGCAGATTGAAGAAGTAAGGTGGAGAATGAACCAATATCGACCGCCACCAGATAGTAAAGGATTACTCGAACCCGACTTGGCCTATCGCCCGCCAACGAGGAAACAACTCAATCAAGACGACACAGTAGCAGCATCGAAGATGGTTGTAGAAGCCGTGGCTAAACCCAACTACACATTTCACTGTTGGGACTGTGGAGGGACCAATCATTCGTTCAAAACATGTCGCTCGGTAAAAACCAAATTCTGTATAGGTTGTGGCCTAAGGGATGCGGACAGAAAGACATGTAAACGTTGTAATAACACCGACCAGGGAAACGATCAAGGGGGTCAGGCCTAAGTGTAAGGGAGCCTGGACAAAACCCGAATTCCACGACAAAAGCTGAGTGGGTAGAGTGGTTGTCGATTGTGGAAGAAGTTTTCGCTGGAAAGAAATGGAAAATTCTTAGACATCCAGCAAATGAACAGGATCGAAGGCCGTATTTAACGGTAAACATTCTGGGAAGAATAGAAACGGGACTGCTGGATTCTGGGGCTTCAAGGTCATTGATGAGTGAGGAATGCTGGAAACGTTTTTTACGGCTGGGTGTAAAGCTACACAAAAAACCCAAAATTCAAATAAATGCTGCTGGAGGCACCGCGCTCAACGTTTTTGGAAGCGTAAACGTGCCAGTGGAGTTGGAAGGTAAAATGAGAATTATCCAATTTTTGGTAGTTTCCAACTTGGTGGATGAACTTATATTGGGCATCGACTTCTGGAATAAATTTAGATTGGTTCCAGACATATCGAAAAATATGTGGCACTTTGCTCCAACAGAAGAATGTTTAGCTGTGTCACAGAATGGCCCTGCTGTCCTAACTAGACCGAATCTTACGCAGGAACAGGAAGAAACCTTAAATCGGCTTATCGAACATTGGCGAAAAATCCGACCATCAAAGTTAGGATGTACAAGCAGGGTAGAGCACGAAATAAATACCGGTGATAGTAAGTCAGTCAAACAGCGTTACTACCCTGTTTCACCAAAGATCCAAGATATCTTAAATAAGGAGCTCGATGAAATGCTCGAAGAAGGAATTGTAGAGCCGTCACAGAGTGCTTGGTCGTCACCTGTTGTTTTAGTGAAGAAACCCGATGGATCCTACCGTTTTTGCGTGGATTATCGTCAGTTAAATGCCGTGACTAAAAGAGACGCCTACCCGCTGCCCTACATTTCGAATATATTGGATAGGTTACGTGATGCCAAGATACTTTCTTCCATCGACATAAAGAGCGCATACTGGCAGATACCAATGGCTGCTGAAAGCAAGGAAAAGACAGCTTTTACTGTTCCCAACCGCGGCCTCTTCCATTTTTGTAGAATGCCTTTTGGACTGCATAATGCACCAGCGACATGGCAAAGACTGATTGACGATGTTTTGAGAGCAGATTTAGAACCAAATATCTTTGTTTACTTGGATGACATCATTGTGGTCTCATCAGACTTCGATTCCCACATAGAAACATTGGAGAAGGTCTTAGAAAGATTGAGCTCAGCCAACTTAACGGTGAATTGGGAGAAAAGTCAGTTTTGCAGAGAGGAACTAAAGTTTCTGGGATATGTGGTAAATGAGAACGGCCTACAAGTTGATCCGGGAAAGATTGAGGCGATATTAAACTACCCAGCACCTAAGAACGTAAAGCAAGTGAGACAGTTTATAGGGCTTACTTCCTGGTATCGCCGCTTTGTCCCTAATTTCTCGACTCAAACTTCACCGTTATCAGATCTATTGAAGAAAAACAAGAGATGGAAATGGGGACAAGAACAAGAAGAAGCGTTTAGTTTACTGAAGGAGAAGCTTGTCACAGCACCTGTGTTAGCATGTCCTGACTTCAGTAAGCGATTCTTCCTACAAACCGATGCATCTAAAACAGGATTAGGGGCTATTCTTTACCAAGAATACCCAGAAGGAGATCGGGTCATAGCTTATGCGAGCCGAAGTTTGACCACAGCCGAGAGGAAATACAGTGTAACTGAGCAAGAGTGCCTAGCAGTTCTCTGGGCAATAGAGAAGTTTCGGCCTTATTTGGAAGGGATGGATTTTACAGTTATTACTGACCACATTGCCTTAAAATGGTTGAATAGTCTTCGCGACCCTCAAGGTCGACTGGCTAGGTGGGCACTAAAACTGCAGCAACACCAATTCACTATCGTACACCGTCCCGGCAAGCAAAACGCTGCAGCCGATGCGTTGTCACGGACTTACGAATTCCCGATAGCCAGAATTGATATTGGAGAACCAATAGAGGACGCGTGGTATCAGCGGATGATTAAACAAGTAGAAGAGAATTCATCGAAATATGCGGATTGGAGGATTGTTAACCAAACTCTATGGAAGCTTGTTAATAATAACCGGAAAATGGTAGGAGATAGCAACCAGTGGAAATTAGTAGTTCCTAAACAAAAACGTAGGGAAGCGATCTGGGAATGTCATGATAAAGAAATTGCAGGACATTTGGGATGTTTCAAAACCTTGCAGCGGGTAAAGGAGTACTACTATTGGCCTGGCATGGCAACCGATGTAACCAGGTACGTACGGAAATGTGAAGTGTGCTTGGCGAATAAGCCATTACAGACTAAGCCTGCGGGCCTAATGGGGAAACAGCGAGTAGTTACCCAACCTTGGCAAATGGTTTCGGCAGATATAATGGGGCCGTTTCCTATGTCTTCAAACCGGAAAAGGTTCATATTAGCGTTTACCGACTGCTTCACTAAATACAGCATCATAGTACCAATTTCAAAATCGACAGCCGAAGTGGTGGCCAAAACTTTAGAAAGAGAGGTCTTTCTTAAGTTCGGGGTTCCCCAAATTATTATATGTGATAACGGCCCTCAATTCAGGAGCAATATTTTAAAAAAGAAAGCCCGAGAATATGCTGTTAAATTGTGGTTCACTCCAGTCTATCATCCACAGGCTAATCCGATGGAGCGTCCAAATTGAGTGATAAAGACACTCCTAGCTTCCTATGTGAAAGACAATCATAAGCACTGGGATAAGGATCTACACAAGTTGGCTTTTGCTATGCAGACTGCGGTACATGAGGTTACCGGTTATTCGCCAGCTTATTTGAATTTTGGACCACTTTCTTCTATATTTATCATTGACACTGAAGCTGCCTTTTCATCCCTCATTGATTCCTACATTGACGGAGCTCATACTATAGGGATTGATTTGGAATGGAAGCCGACTAAGGTCACTC
The DNA here is from genome assembly GCA_911387785.2 of Aelia acuminata. Taxonomy (NCBI): domain Eukaryota; kingdom Metazoa; phylum Arthropoda; class Insecta; order Hemiptera; family Pentatomidae; genus Aelia; species Aelia acuminata. The sequence continues at coordinate 1,957,231 of CAJVQU020000010.1, forward strand.
CTGCTGGTGAACTAGCCCTGCTTCAGCTGGCGAAGGAAGACAAAGTATTTCTCATCGACGTTCTCTCTTTAGCAAACCATCAGCTGTGGAGTCAGTTTGCTCATGTCTTTCTCAATAACCATGATATTCTGAAAATAGGTTTTGCTATGGGCGCTGATTCAGCCATGCTGGCCCAATGTTTTCCTATCGATTTCACGTTTCGAATGTCTGGACTCGGCTTCTTGGATTTATCTTCTCTCTGGAATAAACTTGTAAAAGATTACATTTTTGAATTTCCATATGAAGCTAACGAAACGTGTTCAAGTTGTAGCTTTATTTAGAATACAATTTAATTTACAATTTAGAGTACAGTGTAACGGGTCGCGAGTGAACGCACAACTTAAGTGGTGTAATGGGTCGTGAGCGAACGACCAAATTTTTGTTTATGTTAAAGGCCAGTTTAATTAATTTACCACTGATTACAGTTTTATATATATTATTATTATTATTTTATTATTTAATCTTATTATTTTATCTAATCGTAATTAATTTTTGTATTCATGTTTTATCGAAAAGAATTTTATTTTTTGATCAGTGGTAAATACGTCTTTTCAAACAACCGAAGTGTTAATGTTGTTGGTTTAAAAAAAGTCAGTTGTTAATTGTGAGTTATTCGGCCTAGTAAAGTGTTATTCCTTGTTTATCATAATTATAATTGTCAGTGACCCGGAATTTGTATATGGACTTATGTTTTGGATTTGCGATCTGGTTTTGTTGCCTTGCGTATTTAAATAAAATTGTTTTGTTTGTGCTATTTGTTTATTTCTTGTTTGTCTTCTTTGTTCATCTTAAATAAAACTCTAAAGTGGTGACCCCGACGTGATCGTCCTCGGTCACTTCGTCCTTATCGTATAATATCGCCAATATCGTCCTTGTAGGTGAGTACAATTTACATATTTATTATGGCTCACGTAGTAGTTCACGATTTACTATCACTGGATGACCAAGAAGATGGCAAGTAAGCGGCGCTTGTTCCCCAGCCAGTAGAGGCCGCCTCAGCAGCTACGTTTAAGTCCCATCTTCCTCATTTTTCGAAGAGCGACCCTGAGGTTTTCTTTCTGCAATGTGAGACAATTTTCAACCTCTATCATATTAAAAGTTCTATTAATAGGTTTAGGTATGTCGTCTCTCAGTTGGACAGTGAGGCTGTGAGGGAAGTAATAGACTTAGTTAGGCAACCTCCAGATGAGACTCCTTATGATATATTAAAGGCCAGGTTAATGAAAAGGTTTGGGGAATCTGATAATACAAGAATTAGAAGACTGCTAGAGGATCAGCGGCTCGGAGACAGGCGTCCTTCACATTTTTTGCGATCGCTTCAGCAGTTGGGTGGTTCGATGATAACGGAAGACCTGTTGCGAACGATTTGGTTGAAGGGACTGCCGATCCGCATGCAATCAGCTTTGGCAGCGACCGAGCAAACGGATCTTACGAAGCTCAGCGTCATTGCAGACCGCATCGCTGAAGTGCACGAGCCCGGAATATCGGAAGTAGCGGCAATGAGGCCGGGAAGGTCAACTGACAGTGAAGACATGCTGCTTACAGCGTTAGAAAAACTTACAGAGCGGGTAGCGGCCCTGGAGACAAGAGGAGATTCCACCAGGACGATGGAGAAGACCATTCGCAGTCGGAGCAGAAGCAAAGGTTGACGACTGTGTTTCTACCACGAGCGGCTCAAAGGCTACCAAATGTCGATATCCATGTGACTGGAAGCCTTCACCGCCGCCCAAGCCGGCGGGAAACTAGTTTCAGCGACGGACGAGGCGGGAACCGTTCAGTCTGGGGTTACTAACCGCCGACTTTTCGTCACAGACCGGAAGTCCGGGATCAGATACCTGGTGGATACTGGAGCCGCCCTATCTGTTTTCCCGGTGAAGTCAACGACGAAGAAGCAGGAAGAGGACTTCACACTTTATGCAGCAAACGGAACCCCAATCCCTACTTATGGCACCGTGGTCATGGATCTGGACCTAGGCCTTCGCCGGAGACTCATATGGCGCTTTATTCAAGCGAGGGTCAGTTACCCCATCATAGGCGCAGACCTTTTGTTCCACTATAGCATTGTGGTGGACATCGCCGGATGCCAGATCGTAGACAGTGTCACCGGGCTAACGTCACAAGGAAGACATGCCCATGTCAAGGAGCCGACGATTTATTCAGTACCAGCTGGAGAATGGTACACTGATCTTCTCAGACGCTATCCTAAATTGACACAGCCCACCTCTTTCGTAAAAGAGCCCAAGCATGATGTAGTGCACCATATTGAGACGAAGGGTGCACCTGTCACGGCCAAAGCCCGTCGCTTACCGCCAGAAAGATACAACGTGGCTAAGCGGGAATTCATGCAGATGGTCGAAGAGGGGATCTGCAGGCCGTCTAGTAGTCCTTGGGCCAGTCCCCTACATATAGTGGAGAAGAAGGATGGGGGTATACGCGTCTGTGGAGACTATCGGCAGCTCAACGCCAAGACCACACCGAGCCATCAAGCATTTTTGATGCTATCTGGAGGGAAGACATTTTATCATTAGGACAGACCACAAACCTCTGGAGCATGTCTTTCAGCAAAAGCCGGAAACCGCAACGCCCATGAGGATTCGGCTAGTGAACTTCATTAGTCAGTTCACAACTGATATCCGTCATGTACCCGGAGATGAAAACGCGGTTGCTGATGCATTGTCGAGAGTGGAGGACATCGACTGCACAGAGGATTTTCATCGTCTTGCAGCGGAACAAGAGAAAGATCCGAAGATCGTAGAACTGCAGAGGAATACTCGCATTCAACTTCGTCGACTCAAGCTCCCAGGATCTTCTGCTGCCATCTTTTGCGAAACCTCTACACCTCACGCACGACCATACGTCCCCGAATCGATGCGTCAAGAAATTTTTAACCGTCTTCATGGATTCTGTCACCCTGGAATTCGAGCCTCGAGACGTTTACTTGCCCAGCGATTCTTTTGGCCTAACATGAACGCCGACGTCTCGAAGTGGGCTCGTTGCTGCATTCCATGCCAGCGTGCTAAGGTAGTGCGCCATACCATATCTCCACCAGGAAATTTCGCTCCCAGTTTTCGCTTTGAGCATATTCATGTGGATATTATTGGCCCTTTGCCACCATCAAACGGCAAGAGATACTGCCTCACGATGATTGACCGGTTTACTCGTTGGCCAGAGACATGTCCGCTGGAGGATTACGAGGAACACCGTTGCAGAAGCTATAGTTGGCACTTGGATTTCGAGATACGGTACACCAGCCAGAATCACTACGGACCAAGGGCGCCAATTCGAATCAGACCTGTTCAAGAGCCTCACTCACATCCTTGGTATCCAGAGATGTCGCACTACGGCTTACCATCCTCAATCTAATGGCTGCATTGAGAGATGGCACCGAACTCTCAAGGCATCTATCATGACAGCGCTCAACACGGAAGGATGGACGACAGTGCTGCCAACAGTTCTTCTCGGTCTCAGGACCGCAGTCAGAGAGGACATTGGTGTTAGTGCTGCTGAGATGACTTTTGGACAGGCACTACGCTTGCCTGGTGAGTTTTTCGAGTCCTCTAGACGCCCAGAAGACTCCGAAACGACGCTCAGAGTACTCCGTCAGGCTATGAAGGATCTCCGCCCAGCGCCTCATCGCAGTAGTAACGCCAAAACCTTTGTCCACCCAAATCTACAAAACTGCACCCACGTTTTCATTAGAGATGATTATGTCCGTGGACCACTGATTGCTCCTTATTCTGGCCCTTACAAGGTCGTTTCAAGGGATGAGAAGACTTTCTCCGTACTGCTACATTCAGGTCCGAGGACCGTCTCTATCGACCGCTTGAAGCCAGCACATCTCCTGCAGGCCAACGCAGACGACACCATCGTCAGGGATCGACCCACTCCTACGCCTTTGGACAGCAGTCCATCGAATGACCTCGACGCAGAACCTCCTACAACGCAACCGCAGTCTGGCTACCGCACCCGCTTCGGCAGAGAAGTGAAGCCGAAGGTGAAGTTCTGTGCCGATGTCATTGGGGGGAGTGATGTAACGGGTCGCGAGTGAACGCACAACTTAAGTGGTGTAATGGGTCGTGAGCGAACGACCAACTTTTTGTTTATGTTAAAGGCCAGTTTAATTAATTTACCACTGATTACAGTTTTATATATATTATTATTATTATTTTATTATTTAATCTTATTATTTTATCTAATCGTAATTAATTTTTGTATTCATGTTTTATCGAAAAGAATTTTATTTTTTGATCAGTGGTAAATACGTCTTTTCAAACAACCGAAGTGTTAATGTTGTTGGTTTAAAAAAAGTCAGTTGTTAATTGTGAGTTATTCGGCCTAGTAAAGTGTTATTCCTTGTTTATCATAATTATAATTGTCAGTGACCCGGAATTTGTATATGGACTTATGTTTTGGATTTGCGATCTGGTTTTGTTGCCTTGCGTATTTAAATAAAATTGTTTTGTTTGAGCTATTTGTTTATTTCTTGTTTGTCTTCTTTGTTCATCTTAAATAAAACTCTAAAATAACCTTAACAAATTGTGTGCTCTAGTCTGCTCAAACTAGAGCAAAAGATTAACGTGGAAAATCAATATTTGTTTGCAGTAGTTATATTTGGCCGGTTGAGCAGGAGAACGATGGAAATGACCTTGAGCGTGCTGTAGCAGAGCTATCTGTGACCTTGAGGGTCATTGACCGACCTTGTGAGGGTGAGGTGGGTGTTGTTCTAGGGTTAGGGAGGGTGTCCTTGAGGTGTGTTATGATGTTTCAAGGCGTCAACGGATGTGAGATGCCCAACATGGCAACGTTGGATTGTAGATGTGGCAACAGCGTTTTGTTTACATCGTGCTGTAGCAAGGCTATATGTTGATATTTACTCAGCTGTTTCATTCATAATTTATCAATTGAATTCATTGATCAAGCTTTCTCCCCCCACCACATACATAAGCCTTCGTCATAGTCCTAGTAATGATAAACCAGTTTACTGGTTCAGCTGTTTCATTCATAATTCATCATTTGAATTCATTGACTAAACTTAGTAAAAGCGGGAGGTTTCTCCCCACACTACCCCTCACCATATCCGTCATCGTCCTAGTACTGATAAACCAGTTTAATATGGGGCGACTAACTAGTAAGAACGTGAGGTATGAGGCCGACCGACTGTCCACATTCGTCGGTTGGAATTCACCAGTGAGTGCATTGAAACTACCAGCAGCCGGATTTTGATTAAACTCGGGGTTTTTAATAATATTCCCGCACCTACCCCCTATTTTTGGCCTCATCCAATTTCCATCACCGATATATTAGCTTCTACCCTTAGAGCCGTGGCTACGCTAGATTTTTTTTTTTTAATTATTAAGACTCAAGTAGTCCTTTCTACTCTTTCGATCTAATTAGCAATTTTTGTACAGCCTAAGACTCCGTTCCCGTTCAATTCGTATCCTTTCTAGGTATGATAACTCAAGCCCGAAAATAGGGTTAAGGGGGTGGGTAAGAGCGGTTACACCGATTTTTAACATTATTCCAGCACCTACCCCCTATTTTTGGCCTCATCCAATTTCCATCACTGATAATTAGCTTCTACCCTTAGAGCCGTGGCTACGCTAGATTTTTATTTATTTTTTTAAAATTAAATTTTTCACGATCGCAATACTTTCCTTACTATATATTTCATATATAGGTAAGTGACAGTAAAAACACTTAGATTTTTTTTAGAAATTAACTTGTTGCTTTCTATAAATTATCTCCCGCCACTAAAAAGTATGAAATAAAAAAGATTTTATAAAAAAAAATTAAACCGACTTCGAAAACTAGGAAACAGTAAAAATGAATGCACTAAAAAGTATGAAATAATTACCTTCTGATTTTTATGAATACACGGCAAAATCGGTAATGGTATAAAAAGTGGGAAAATGCAATAAAACGAAAAAAATTATTTTGATTTGTACGATTACACACTAACTCTTAATAAAAAGTATTAAGTTGAAATATTAAATACCATGTTTAATACATCACAATCTTTTCGGAGGCGGCGCAAAATAGAATATCGATAGATTTTTCATAATATTTAGGGTTAACAATTTTAAATTTTGCGCCGCCTCCGAAAAGATTGTGATGTATTAAACATGGTATTTAATATTTCAACTTAATACTTTTTATTAAGAGTTAGTGTGTAATCGTACAAATCAAAATAATTTTTTTCGTTTTATTGCATTTTCCCACTTTTTATATTATTACCGATTTTGCCGTGTATTCATAAAAATCAGAAGGTAATTATTTCATACTTTTTAGTGCATTTATTTTTACTGTTTCCTAGTTTTCGAAGTCGGTTTAATTTTTTTTTTTTTATAAAATCTTTTCTATGTACTAAAAAAATTAATAATATTAAATGGATTTTCAAAGCAAGAGGTGAACTTTTAGATTTAAACTATAAAATATACAAGGAAGATGAAACCCAAATATGTTCCCTATGCAACAGCAAAGAAATCGAAAATACGCAACACTTTATAGCCTCCTGTACAATATTATCTGAAATACGTAAACACTGTTTTAATAAAAATCAATTAAAAAACGACGAAATAATAGAATATTTAAACGGTAAAAATTGGTTGAGTTTAATTAAATACTGTGAAATTGCATGGAATTATAGATCTTCTTAGCTAAGAACTGTGAATGATCTATTAGAAGTAAGGCCAAGGCCATCGGTCCACGAACCAATCCCTAATAATGTTTAAAATTGTAATTGTAATTGTGATTTGTATTTTTTTGTAATAAAACATTATTCTATAATGTTATATAAAACTATAAAACTACAAAAAAAAAAAAAAAAAAAAAAATCTTCTACAAGAAATTGCAGAAAACCTCCCTCGTTAGGCAGCGGAAGAACTCTGGGCGGTGATGGTTTCGTCTTACTACGTAGATGCATTTTAGCCTCCTTAGATGCGTTGAGAATAGATGATACATCATCTACTTTTGAGGATTTAATCAAGTTACCGAAGCTAATCTTCTTTTTCTTACTTTTAAAACCTCAAACAATTTTCCTTTTTGCTTTCATGGCATTTGTAACTAACCAAGCCGGGGCTTTTTCTCCCCATGATGAATCTGGAGCTTTAAGCCGTTTCCAAGCATTATCAGCCAGAATCTTGTCCGCTTTCCTACGACTATCCATGTCTTTGTTTTTGTTATAAGCTATATCGTGTTCTTTACAAGCCCTATCAAGCTGGTTTATTCCGCTATCACCTCTAGCTAAGCATTTTTCTAGTTTAGTACCGGGACCGCAATACTGATGTCCTGGAAGGTGTAATTCAATCGGCAACTTATAAATAAGACTGTTCTGCTAGCCTTGTGACTCATACTGTACCCAGAAAATGAAAAAAACTAGCGTTTATATAGGGTGGAAAGTTGATGTTGTTTACATTCAGAATGAAATTAGTTATACAAGTACATCGTTTCCCAACCACCAACTTTTCCCCAGTTAATGGACAATCGGAGGAGAGATATATTTCATTATTACCAAACAATATCCGAGCCTCGATATCTAATCTGAGCGGATGCGGAAAGACTCTTTTATGATTGGATTGTTATTAAACCCTAACGGCTTAAAATTTTAAAATGTGTATCATCAACCTAAATACCAGTATTTAAAAAGCGTCATAAATCTTGTTCTAGAAATAAAACTATACGAATTCGAAGATGCGAAGAAATTGCCTCAAAAAGTCGAATCCAATGCGGTCTGCATATTTGATGATGTCACAATGGAAGATCAGGATATAATTAAAAGATACTTTAGTTATGGCCGTCATATGAACCTCGATTGCTTTTATTTTACACAAAGTTATGTTTGTATCCCGAGACATCTTATCAGATGTAATTTTAACTTTCTAATAGTTTTTCTCCAAACTGAATTAAATTTGAAACATATTTATGATGAACACATAAGCACACCAGATATAAGTTTTACTCTTTTTAAAGACATGTGCTCGTTATCCTGGAAAGAACCGTTTGGCTATCTCGTTATTAATAAAAGTAGGGGCATGAACAATGGAAGTTTTAGAAAAGGGATCGACACATACATTGTAGAAATATGAGGAGCGATCCCGGTAGTAATTATCATTCATGGACCCGAAAGTCACTTGTGAAATAATAAAAACAAGTGAGATTTTTATTATTTCGTATTAAGCGTCGTCTCCAGGATATTAAAAACCGGTCGTCAGAATTTTTGGCACCCGTGCTTCAACCTCTAGAAGACATTAAATAATCGTTAAATAAAGAATCCAAACCGGAACTGACTCCCAGAAAAGTGTTAATGAGCAGGACGAATCGCCAGATAAAACTCCGTCACCTTTCCTCAGCTCCGAGAATGAAACTCCGTTCTCATACTTAAAAATGGGGCACTGGTCTTATTAGAGCCGATAAACCTCTGTATGAGTATTGGAACGATCCAAATGAGCTATTAAATCGTCTAAAGCTGTTAATGTCTTCCGCTCATGCCGGTCATGAAGGACACCAAAACGAAATAGAATCAATAATGTAGAGCTACGAGAAGAAAATATTGTATATTACAGACCATACATAGCTAGGTTTAGTATAAACATGACGATAAACAAGTTCGATGTCACTAAAGCACTCCAAGTATAAAAATCGCTATTTTCCGTTTAGCGTATTGAAGTCTGCAAACGACATCGACGCACGCAATTTACGAATAATCAATGTTTCAAACCCAATCGCACCTCATGACGCTGCTAATAAAGTGTATTGTGATACGCTAGCGGCTACCTACACTGATTTAAACAATTGACCAGTGTTATATTTTAATAAATAATGAAACAACCTTTCAGTTAGCGAACTAGCAATTATATGAATATTTTATAAAACAATTCAAATAATCATATGCCATTTTTCGACACATGATCGATACCTCGAACTAACAACTCCCCCCTTTAAGCCGCTCTCCCGCCGTGGCGTGAACTCCGGTCCTGTAGCGGAACAGGTAACAGCTTACGACAGAACACAAAGATTCGTTACCTTGCCTGGTCTTAAGGCACTTCTGTAAGCCCTTATTGAAACTCTTAACTACGTTTTCAGCAGCACCATTGCTAGAGGGATGGTATGGGGGCGTTTTCATTGCCTTGATGTTGTTTCGCTTACAGACATCTTCGAAGACCACTGAACGAAAGTGAGGCCCATTATCCGTCACATTAATCCTTGGAAGGCCAAATCGAGCGAAAACTTGCTTATATTTATCTATAGTGCACTCAGTAGTCAAGCCCGTCATGCTAAAAACTTCGGGTCATTTAGAGAATGCATCCGTTACTATTAAAAAGGTTTTTCCCTTGATGGGCCCCAAAAAATCTACATGAATTCTTTCAAAAGGGCGAGAAGTCGCGGGCCACTTTGTTGGCTCCATCTTCACGAACCGACACCGCTTTACATAGTACTCAATATCAGAGTCGTGTGATGGCCACCAGAAATAAGAACGCGCCCTAGACTTCATCCTGCTCATGCCCTCATGGGTCTTGTATCGCTCATCCAACAAAGCGGGTTTTAACTTCCCCGGTATGACGATCCTATAGCCCCACATTATAACGCCCTCTTCCACACTCAACTCGTTCTTACGTCGAGCAAACGGCTTCAACGTTTCCTCGCAATTATTAGGCCACCCCAGACGGATAAAATCATACACTTTGCTCAGCTGACAATCTCGACGAGTATTAATTTTAATTTTGCCCCAGTCCACAGAAAAATTCTCGTTCAGCCAGTTTACGTAATCCATGTGATGATGTCCCGGTGGAGCCCTCCCTATCGGAAGTCTAGAAAATCCATCCGCTGGATTAGAACCGCTCTTGGTATATTGAACTGCAAAGTCAATGCCGGACAGATAAAAAGCCCACCGTTGAAGTCTTCCCGCTGCCATCTCTGGGATACCTTTCTTTTCCCCAAACAATGCTACCAGCGGCTGATGTTCAGTAACCAAGATAAATCTGTTTCCCATCAAATATTGGTAAAATTTGGAAATACCCCAATAAATAGCTTTTAGAGTTTTATTTAAGATTAACAAAGAAGACAAACACGAAATAAACAAATAACACAAACAAAACAATTTTATTTAAATACGCAAGGCAACAAAACCAGATCGAAAATCCAAAACATAAGTCCATATACAAATTCCGGGTCACTGACAATTATAATTATGATAAACAAGAAATAACACTTTACTAGGCCGAATGACTCACAATTAACAACTGGCCTTTTTTAACCAACAACGTTAACACTTCAGTTGTTTGAAAAGACGTATTTACCACTGATCAAAAAATAAAATTCTTTTCGATAAAACATGAATAAAAAATTAATTACGTTTAGATAAAATAATAAGATAAAATAATAAAATAATAATAATAATATATATAAAACTGTAATCAGTGGTAAATTAATTAAACTGGCCTTTAACATAAACAAAAAGTTGGTCGTTCGCCCACGACCCATTACAGCACTAAAGTTGTTCGTTCATTCGCGACCCGTTACATCACTCCCCCCAATGACATCGGCACAGAACTTCACCTTCGGCTTCACTTCTCTGCCGAAGCGGGTGCGGTAGCGAGGCTGCGGCTGCGTTGTAGGAGGTTCTGCGTCGAGGTCATTCGATGGACTGCTAACCAAAGGCGTAGGAGTGGGTCGATCCCTGATGATGGTGTCGTCTGCGTTGGCCTGCAGGAGATGTGCTGGCTTCAAGCGGTCGATAGAGACGGTCTTCGGACCTGAATGTAGCAGTACGGAGAAAGTCTTCTCATCCCTTGAAACGACCTTGTAAGGGCCAGAATAAGGAGCAATCAGTGGTCCACGGACATAATCATCTCTAATGAAAACGTGGGTGCAGCTTTGTAGATGTGGGTGGACAAAGGTTTTGGCGTTACTACTGCGATGAGGCGCTGGGCGAAGATCCTTCATAGCCTGACGGAGTACTCTGAGCGTCGTCTCGGAGTCTTCTGGGCGTCTAGAGGACTCGAAGAATTCACCAGGCAAGCGTAGTGCCTGCCCAAAAGTCATCTCAGCAGCACTAACACCAATGTCCACTCTGACTGCGGTCCTGAGACCGAGAAGAACTGTTGGCAGCACTGTCGTCCATCCTTCCGTGTTGAGCGCTGTCATGATAGATGCCTTGAGGGTTCGGTGCCATCTCTCAATGCAGCCATTAGATTGAGGATGGTAAGCCTTAGTGCGACATCTCTGGATACCAAGGATGTGAGTGAGGCTCTTGAACAGGTCTGATTCGAATTGGCGCCCTTGGTCCGTAGTGATTCTGGCTGGTGTACCGTATCTCGAAATCCAAGTGCCAACTATAGCTTCTGCAACGGTGTTGCTCGTAATGTCCTCCAGCGGACATGTCTCTGGCCAACGAGTAAACCGGTCAATCATCGTGAGGCAGTATCTCTTGCCGTTTGATGGTGGCAAAGGGCCAATAATATCCACATGAATATGCTCAAAGCGAGAACTGGGAGCGAAATTTCCTGGTGGAGATATGGTATGGCGCACTACCTTAGCACGCTGGCATGGAATGCAGCAACAAGCCCACTTCGAGACGTCGGCGTTCATTTTAGGCCAAAAGAATCGCTCGGCAAGTAAACGTCTCGAGGCTCGAATTCCAGGGTGACTGAATCCATGAAGACGGTTAAATTCGATTCGGGGACGTATGGTCGTGCGTGAGGTGTAGAGGTTTCGCAAAAGATGGCCGCAGAAGATCCTGGGAGCTTGAGTCGACGAAGTTGAATGCGAGTATTCCTCTGCAGTTCTGCGATCTTCGGATCTTTCTCTTGTTCCGCTGCAAGACGATGAAAATCCTCTGTGCAGTCGATGTCCTCCACTCTCGACAATGCATCAGCAACCAAGTTTTCATCTCCGGGTACATGACGGATATCAGTAGTGAACTGACTAATGAAGTTCACTAGCCGAATCCTCATAGGCGTTGCGGTTTCCGGCTTTTGCTGAAAGACATGCTCCAGAGGTTTGTGGTCTGTCCAAATGATAAAATGTCTTCCCTCCAGATAGCATCGAAAATGCTTGATGGCTCGGTGGATCGCCAGAAGTTCTCTGTCGTAAGTCGAGTACTTTTGTTGAGCTGGAGAGAGGGATTTAGAAAAAAATCCAAGGGGACGCCAATCTTTGCCCTCCTTCTGTTGCAAGACTGCGCCCATGGCTGTGTTAGAGGAGTCACATACGAAAACGAGCTCTGCGTATGGCTTTGGATGACCAATAACAGCTGCGTTTTGGATTGCTGCCTTGCAGTCTTCAAAGGCTTTTATACTCTCCTCTGTCCATTTTATGGGAGTTTTGTCGTTCCTCCGCGCTCCAGCTTGATATCTGTAGAGGGGTGCCTGAAGTTCTGCTGCCCTGGGTATGCAACGTCTATAAAAGTTGAACATACCCAAGAAGCGTCGAAGGTCCCTAACTGTAGAAGGTAGGGGATAGTTTGCAATAGCGTCCACCTTAGCAGGGCGCGCAGTAATGCCATCTTTGTTGACCTTGTGTCCCAGAAACTCAACTTCGGATTTCGCAAAGACACATTTAGTTAAATTAATTGTGAGTCCGTGGTCTTCCAGTCGTTGGAGGACTTCCTCCAGATGTGTTCGGTGTTCTTCTTCATCTTCTGATCCTATGACGATATCGTCTATGTACCACCATGCGAACTCCAGACCTTGAAGAACTCGGTCGAGAAAGCGTTGAAAGGTCTGAGACGCATTCCTGAGACCAAAACACATCCTTAGGAACTCAAACAGGCCGAAGGGTGTTATTACTGCAGTCTTCTGAACGTCTTCTTTGGCTACGGGGACCTGGTAGTATGCACGGTTAAGGTCCAGCTTGGTAAAGATCTTCTTACCATGCATATTCATGTTAAAGTCCGCCAAGTTGGGTACTGCGTAGCGGTCAGGTGTGGTCTTGGCGTTGAGCTGCCGATAATCTCCACAGACGCGTATACCCCCATCCTTCTTCTCCACTATATGTAGGGGACTGGCCCAAGGACTACTAGACGGCCTGCAGATCCCCTCTTCGACCATCTGCATGAATTCCCGCTTAGCCACGTTGTATCTTTCTGGCGGTAAGCGACGGGCTTTGGCCGTGACAGGTGCACCCTTCGTCTCAATATGGTGCACTACATCATGCTTGGGCTCTTTTACGAAAGAGGTGGGCTGTGTCAATTTAGGATAGCGTCTGAGAAGATCAGTGTACCATTCTCCAGCTGGTACTGAATAAATCGTCGGCTCCTTGACATGGGCATGTCTTCCTTGTGACGTTAGCCCGGTGACACTGTCTACGATCTGGCATCCGGCGATGTCCACCACAATGCTATAGTGGAACAAAAGGTCTGCGCCTATGATGGGGTAACTGACCCTCGCTTGAATAAAGCGCCATATGAGTCTCCGGCGAAGGCCTAGGTCCAGATCCATGACCACGGTGCCATAAGTAGGGATTGGGGTTCCGTTTGCTGCATAAAGTGTGAAGTCCTCTTCCTGCTTCTTCGTCGTTGACTTCACCGGGAAAACAGATAGGGCGGCTCCAGTATCCACCAGGTATCTGATCCCGGACTTCCGGTCTGTGACGAAAAGTCGGCGGTTAGTAACCCCAGACTGAACGGTTCCCGCCTCGTCCGTCGCTGAAACTAGTTTCCCGCCGGCTTGGGCGGCGGTGAAGGCTTCCAGTCACATGGATATCGACATTTGGTAGCCTTTGAGCCGCTCGTGGTAGAAACACAGTCGTCAACCTTTGCTTCTGCTCCGACTGCGAATGGTCTTCTCCATCGTCCTGGTGGAATCTCCTCTTGTCTCCAGGGCCGCTACCCGCTCTGTAAGTTTTTCTAACGCTGTAAGCAGCATGTCTTCACTGTCAGTTGACCTTCCCGGCCTCATTGCCGCTACTTCCGATATTCCGGGCTCGTGCACTTCAGCGATGCGGTCTGCAATGACGCTGAGCTTCGTAAGATCCGTTTGCTCGGTCGCTGCCAAAGCTGATTGCATGCGGATCGGCAGTCCCTTCAACCAAATCGTTCGCAACAGGTCTTCCGTTATCATCGAACCACCCAACTGCTGAAGCGATCGCAAAAAATGTGAAGGACGCCTGTCTCCGAGCCGCTGATCCTCTAGCAGTCTTCTAATTCTTGTATTATCAGATTCCCCAAACCTTTTCATTAACCTGGCCTTTAATATATCATAAGGAGTCTCATCTGGAGGTTGCCTAACTAAGTCTATTACTTCCCTCACAGCCTCACTGTCCAACTGAGAGACGACATACCTAAACCTATTAATAGAACTTTTAATATGATAGAGGTTGAAAATTGTCTCACATTGCAGAAAGAAAACCTCAGGGTCGCTCTTCGAAAAATGAGGAAGATGGGACTTAACCGTAGCTGCTGAGGCGGCCTCTATTGGCTGGGGAACAAGCGCCGCTGACTTGCCATCTTCTTGGTCATCCAGTGATAGTAAATCGTGAACTACTACGTGAGCCATAATAAATATGTAAATTGTACTCACCTACAAGGACGATATTGGCGATATTATACGATAAGGACGAAGTGACCGAGGACGATCACGTCGGGGTCACCACTTTAGAGTTTTATTTAAGATGAACAAAGAAGACAAACAAGAAATAAACAAATAGCACAAACAAAACAATTTTATTTAAATACGCAAGGCAACAAAACCAGATCGCAAATCCAAAACATAAGTCCATATACAAATTCCGGGTCACTGACAATTATAATTATGATAAACAAGGAATAACACTTTACTAGGCCGAATAACTCACAATTAACAACTGACTTTTTTTAAACCAACAACATTAACACTTCGGTTGTTTGAAAAGACGTATTTACCACTGATCAAAAAATAAAATTCTTTTCGATAAAACATGAATACAAAAATTAATTACGATTAGATAAAATAATAAGATTAAATAATAAAATAATAATAATAATATATATAAAACTGTAATCAGTGGTAAATTAATTAAACTGGCCTTTAACATAAACAAAAATTTGGTCGTTCGCTCACGACCCATTACACCACTTAAGTTGTGCGTTCACTCGCGACCCGTTACACTGTACTCTAAATTGTAAATTAAATTGTATTCTAAATAAAGCTACAACTTGAACACGTTTCGTTAGCTTCATATGGAAATTCAAAAATGTAATCTTTTACAAGTTTATTCCAGAGAGAAGATAAATCCAAGAAGCCGAGTCCAGACATTCGAAACGTGAAATCGATAGGAAAACATTGGGCCAGCATGGCTGAATCAGCGCCCATAGCAAAACCTATTTTCAGAATATCATGGTTATTGAGAAAGACATGAGCAAACTGACTCCACAGCTGATGGTTTGCTAAAGAGAGAACGTCGATGAGAAATACTTTGTCTTCCTTCGCCAGCTGAAGCAGGGCTAGTTCACTTCTTGTAGAGGACGATCACGTCTGGGTCACCACTTTAGAGTTTTATTTAAGATGAACAAAGAAGACAAACACGAAATAAACAAATAACACAAACAAAACAATTTTATTTAAATACGCAAGGCAACAAAACCAGATCGCAAATCCAAAACATAAGTCCATATACAAATTCCGGGTCACTGACAATTATAATTATGATAAACAAGAAATAACACTTTACTAGGCCGAATGACTCACAATTAACAACTGGCCTTTTTTAACCAACAACGTTAACACTTCAGTTGTTTGAAAAGACGTATTTACCACTGATCAAAAAATAAAATTCTTTTCGATAAAACATGAATAAAAAATTAATTACGTTTAGATAAAATAATAAGATAAAATAATAAAATAATAATAATAATATATATAAAACTGTAATCAGTGGTAAATTAATTAAACTGGCCTTTAACATAAACAAAAAGTTGGTCGTTCGCTCACGACCCATTACAGCACTAAAGTTGTTCGTTCACTCGCGACCCGTTACAAGCTAAAGCTTCGTTATGGATGACAGAGTAATTTTTCTCGACAGCATTTAATTAACGAGATGCATAGCAAACGGGTTTTTCTTAGCCAGAAGGAAGTACGTGAACAAGTACTGCGCCCAACCCATACCTCGAAGCATCACAGTACAGCTTAACGGGTAATTTTGGATCGAAACAAATCATTGTAGAACCTTCCGCGACTTTATTTTTAGCTGTTTCAAAAGCGATTTGGCACTCAGAAGTCCAATTGAACTTGGTACCCTTTCTTAATAATTTATAAAGGGGACACATTATGTCTGCCAGACCCGCGACGAATTTCCCATAGTAATTTATCACCCCTGCAAATGATCGAACTTACGAAGGATTTTTGGGTACCGGTAAATCAAGAAGATCTTTCAATTTTTCCGGATCCGGTTTAATTCGAGTGCTGGAAATGATGTGGCCCAAATACTTTATTTCTTTTTGAAAAACGAGCACTTTTTCACGTTCAGAGTGAAACTGGCCTCCAGAAGGCGTTTAAAAACTTCACGTAAGTTATTCAAATGTTCTTCACGAGTCCTCTCTGATATTATGACGTTGTCCAGAAAATTTATAACCCCCTTTAAGCCCTGTAAAATCCTTTGAACAGTTCTTTGAAATACTGCTACTGCTACCTTCGGCCCAAAAGTTAGCCTATTTACTTTAAAAGTGCCTTTGTGAGCCTTGGACCATGCCAAGATCATCTTCGATTCCTCATCTAGCTCCAGCTGATTATGAGCCCTTACAAAATCAATTTTTGAAAAATAAACGCCTCCTTGAAGGGCATCCCAAACTTCTTCAATGCGAGGTAGGGGAAATTTTTCATCTTCCAAACAAGGGTTAACAGTGATTTTGTAATTAGCACATAACCTAAGCGACCCATCTGGCTTTAAAACTGGAACTAACGGCGTACTCCTTTGGCTGTGATCAATTCGGCTAACCATTCCCAAATTCTCCAATTTCTCTAATTCTTTATCAACTTTTTCCCGAAAAGCAAAGGGAATGGGTCGGGGTTAGCAAAATTTTTGTTTTACATCGGATTTCATACGTAATTTTACTTTATCAAACTTGTAACAGCCTAACTCTTCTCGGAAAAGATCCTTATATTCCGCGAGTAAGGAACACACTAAGCCCACAGTGTTGATCTCCTCATTAAAATTTATTCCTTCAAGACGCAAGCAATTTTAATCCAATCACGTCCCATTAAACATATGGATCCCTTGGGAACAACTATCATTTACCCTTCCGCTACTTTTCCACGCCAGACCACTTTGCCCTTTATTATACCAATCGGGGTAAGAACCTCTCCCCCGAATGCTTTTAATTTAATATCGGTCTTGAGTAATGGTAGATCACTGAAGGTGTACCTATAAACATGCGACGGCATAATTGTTACCCCAGCACCTGTATCCACTTCTAACCTTAATGGTTTCCCTGCGGAAATAACGTCATCCATCAATGGAAGAACTGAGATTTCGGAATTCACCTTAAATATCTCCAACCGTGACACCGAGCTATCGGAAACCT
This sequence comes from Aelia acuminata, assembly GCA_911387785.2. Classification (NCBI taxonomy): domain Eukaryota; kingdom Metazoa; phylum Arthropoda; class Insecta; order Hemiptera; family Pentatomidae; genus Aelia; species Aelia acuminata. Next base: position 1,974,764 of record CAJVQU020000010.1, read on the forward strand.
GGTCATCCTCAAGGTGGTTCGTCCTACGTGACGGATCCTTACAGACGTTCGCCAAGTGCCCTTTTCTTCCACATTTGTGACACTGGTATGACTTAAATCTACATTTCTCAAATGAGTGATTTGACTTACCAAATAAGTTTTGAAAACTATACTACAATAACTATACCACACGCTTTACACTTTTCATTATCATTGTTGCGGCGGGTATCGACCATTTTATCAACCTCCTCCGAAGGTTTGACCTTTCCCTTTTCCGAAGCCTCCCTTTCTAAAGCCAACTCATAAAAGTCAAGGAATGACTTGTCATCCGGATTCAGCTCACAAAACCTATCTAAAATAGAATTATTAGAAAGGCCGCAAACAAATCTATCCTTTAAAATATTTTCTTGGCAATTGCCAAGGCAAATTTACATAAAGCAGTTTTTAAGCGCCTGTACCAATCAGCGATAGATTCATTTAGTCCTTGCGACAATTCATAAAATTTAATCCTTTGCCTGAAAATAGAAATTCGTGAAACGAACTGCCCCGACATAATCGAACACAGTTCCTGAAAGGACTTTTCCTTTGGCAGAGCTGGATCACAAAGATCCCGCAGGCATCGATAACCATCTTTTCCTATTATGCTAATCAAAATGGATACCTTTTTTTTTCGTCTATGTTGTTTACAATGAAAAATTCTTCTAGACGCTCTTGGTACATCCGCCAGACGTCCTTTTCCACGTCGAACTCGCCGGGTGGCGGTAGAAGGAACCCCGCTGGCGCGAAACCCGGAGCTGAAGAATCGCCTCCCTTCCGAGGTACTCTAATTTCCTCTTCTTCCGCCAAGTCATCTTCCCGCACGCTCGGCTTTTCTAGATTCTTTGGTAAAAAGTGAAATCTTAAAACTGGTTGAGGAACCTGTTGAATGGGTTTGCAATGTCGTGATTGTGGAAAAGCCAAATGGCTCGCTTAGGATATGTATTGATCCTCTAGCTTCCTCTTCTGCCACCCAGTCATCTTGCCTTGTAGTCGCACGCGTGGCTTTTCTCGGTGGCATAAACCGCCTCGTCGCCAAATGTTATATTTTAATAAATAATAAAACAACCTTTCAGTTAGCGAACTAGCAATTTAATGAATATTTTATAAAAGCAATTTAATAAATATTTTATAAATAGATTGATGGAAAAAGTAAAAGACTTGTCAACTTTGTGCCCCCTATAAATAAACAGGTTGTTGTTACCATAGAATTTTTAAACAGCGTTGCTTTAACCTTGGTTGAAGGTATATATGACTCTCTTGGTAATAGAATACCAAACGTAGCTGAACATGAGAAGGAATCTGAAGTGGTCACTCTTGATTACCTTAACAAAATACTTAAAACGAAATAATATTAGATGGATTTCCCAATAATAAAAAGAACTGTTGTATATAAATTACATAAGCCAGCTCGCAAGATTTACCCTAGGAGAAAGACTTGTTTTGAAAGGGATAAATGACTTGTGGCAAATAGGTCTAGTAGAGATGATACCTTATGCACCAGAAAATAAAGGGTACAAATATTTATTAACAGTTATAGACTGCTATACTAAATATGCATGGGCCCTGCCTCTAAAGCTGAAATCAGGACAAAATGTGGCTAAAGCAATGGAGAGGTTGTTTCTTTCGAGTAGACGAATTCCAAAAACCATTCAAAGTGATCAAGGAAAGGAATTTTACAATTCCAAGTTTAAATCTCTAATGAAAAAATACTCTATTAATCTTCTTTTCTTCTCTTAATCAACCTTTTCTAATATGAAAGCTTCCATTGTAGAAAGTGCGAAAGCAGAAGTTTGAAGACGACGATTTTGTGAGGATATCTAAACAGAAAACAGCATTTTCAAAAGGCTACAAGCTAAATTGGTCAAGCGAAATATTTAAAGTAATCAAGGTTCAGAAGACGGATCCTCATACTTATTTACTTGAAGATCTAAAAGGTCAACCTATCTGTGGCACATTTCATGTTGAAGAGCTTCCAAACGTAAAACATCCAGATGTTAATCTCATCGAAAAGATTTTGAAAAGGAAAGGAAATAAGTTGTATATGAAATGGTGGGGACTAAAAGAAAGCAGCTGGATTGATAGGAAGGATATTGCATAGTGGTTTAAAAAGAATAATGCACTCTTATAATGAAAATTTATTTATTTATTTATTACACACATTATACACAACATTCATAAAAAATTTGACATTAAATTTATTTTTACTTGTTATTATATTAAAAATAAATCTTTTTTGTTTACTTCTGTTCATGTTTTGTTTTCTTAACCTAAAATATAATAAACAATAAACAATACCATTATATTAATGCACACCTGATTCAATCAATGCATAATAGCCGTAAGAAAGAGCATCTTTCGTGTTATCTAAGGTATGTCCTTTATCATCATATGGGCAGAGAGACTTCTTTTTTACTAAAACTGTTTGCATTTGATGTCTTTCTGATTGAATGATCTGAAATTGGCTGTACATCGACTCAAAATTTCTCATAGTATCTAAGTAATTTTGGAACGTGAATTCTCGAACTGCACATTTTTTAATCCATTTGGGTCGTTTTATAAAGAAACCACTTTTGGTTATAAATGAATACATTTTTGGTCTTAATCCTCCATATTCAACAATTGGATCGCCACCAGTTTCATCTTTGAGCATTCCTACTACTTTTTTGTTTTTACCGGAATAACAGCGATGTTCTGTAGGAAAATTGCTGGTATTAAAATATTCTTTAAAATCATTATCTATATCATTATATATATCTGTTGTATTAAACTATATAAATAAAGTTGAAATTCTGTTTGTTTATTTGTTCTTTATAGAAATCCATACCGTTTGTCCTAAATTCTCCAAATTTCGCTCAGTGGTTCTTTGATACCAGGTGCGAACACCTATCCATATTAAAATTGCATAACTTCAGCCGATCTTCAGCTGATATTCATTATTCTCTAAATTTCGCTTAGTGGTTCTTTCAGACCAGGTGCGAACACCTGTTCATATTAAAATTGCATATCTTCAGCCGATCTTTAGCTGATATTCTTTATTGTTATAAAAATCATAATAATCTCACTTTACAATGTTTTTTTTGTTTTGTTTTTTACGAAATCGGCCGTTTCTTTATATACAGCTATAATCTATGTATATAAAGATGAAATTCTGTTTGTTCTTTAAAGAAATCCATACCGTTTGTCCTTAATTCTCCAAATTTCGCTCAGTGGTTCTTTCAGATCAGGTGCGAACACCTGTCCATATTAAAATTGCATAACTTCAGCCGATCTCTGGGTATATTCTTAATTGTTATAATAATCATTTTGATCTCGCTTTACATTGGTTTTTACGAAATCGACAGTTTGAGTCGATAAAAGTCTCACTTAATAGATTTTAAAAATGAAATTCTCCGGGTGAAACCGGTATATACAGCTAGTTAGATATAAACCCGAATCGGTATCTATATAACAGAGGTTTATATTTTTTGGTCCATATTTTTTTAAAAATACGTTAAAATGTAATTCGTACATTAAAACTTTTGATAGTTCTAACATGCTAAAACCCATATAAAGAGGCTTATCGAATACAATTTTATTCTTCTCTAACTGAACGGACACTACATTTTCACCGAAAATTATTCTCTCTTTGAAATTTCGCTTTTTAACTAGTATGTTCAATGATTTTTTTTTTTCACAATTTTTAAATCTATTCGTTTCCTAACGTTTTCCAAAAATTTACCAAAACAAGAGTTGTTCATGAGTTTAAAAAAATCCGATTCATAAGGATTGGTCGACTTAGCTCTATGTTTGGTATTTAAATTTATGTATGGCGACAACTAATTATTTTGCTTAAATTTTAAAATTCTATAAATTTTGGTTAATTTAACACCAAGATTTAGTGCTTGTTTCAAATTGACATAATGAACAATATAACGGGTTTTCGGTGTGAGTGTAGTAACTTTTCTGTAGTATTAACTTCAGGCGGTTTTAATTTATCAGGCAATAAAGTTAGTTGGCAGTGCAAATCGTGTATGACTTCTGGGTAATCAATGTCAACATCAAGTATATAATCAACGTTGGAGTCATCAGAATCTTTTAACACATCTAAATATTCATTATACCATTCAAAGTCACAGTATGGGAGGAAACATTTCATTGCATAACTGTATAAATTATTCACATCTGCGTAAATTAAGTAGCTAATGGGCTGATTTGCATCATAATTATCTACATAATGATTATTTGCTTTGGCATAACGCTTGACAACTTGTGTAATATACCCCCTCGAATCCTTTTTTGAAAAATAATACCATATCCATCTCTTTAATAATATCCATTTCAATATTTGTCGTCCCGGTTAAGTCAGTAGGACTCGCTGACCAACAATGAGAGCGGCCCCCCAGGCTTGCTGGAGGGTGTGACGTAGGTTTGAACGCCCTACTCACATATTTTAAGTTCACCCAAACAGTCATGGATTCTCCTAAGGTAAAACGCTCATTATCCGGAGGTAAACTAGTCCCTTGTTCGGGTCTCCTCGTGGGGACTGCTTTAGGGGAATCATGGCGAAAGTTGAAATTAAGAGTTTAGTTTTAGGAACGTGGAACGTCAGAAGTTTGAATACCGCGGGTGGGTTAAAATCGGTTTCGAATGAGGTTGAGAGGAACGGTATAGATATCGTGGCGCTGCAAGATGTACGGTGGCCGGGGGAGGGCTCTTTAAGAGAAGGTAAGTACACTATTTGGTACGGCGGGGGCACTCTTGGTATTGTGCAACTGCTAACTGGTGCAATACGTACTTTAGCTTCAACCAAACTTAAAACCACCTTAAGCAAACTTTCACAACGTAAAAAACAATTTGCAGCATATGCTATCTGACTGGCATCACAGAAGGTATGTAAAGTATTGGAAGCATCTATTTACATACCTATAGCAGGGGTTCTTATAGTTCATCGAGGAATTTCAATATTTTCATGAATTGAACTTCATTTAACCATTTTGTAATTTTTCCCCAAATTTCTTCACTTACTTTATCCTCCCAGCCACCTCCAGTTGGCCAAATCTTTTTAATTACTAGTTTTGGTATAATAGTGGATAGTGAAGTGATTGGGTCAAATATTTTTTTTTAATAACTGACAAAAGTATTCTTCTTGTCATACTTTTAGTAGGTCGCAGATCAGGAACTTTTACTGTGATAGCGTCATTTTTTCTATCCCATACAATTCCTAATATTGGAGTGTTCGTGGACTAAGAGAGATTGGGATCATTCCACTCCCACCCTCTCCGCTCAAATTTAGTTTCCTGAGGATGGTGCCGAACCGCCAAACATCTTGATTTCTCAGGTGTATCTTCGTATGAACTCTCTCCCCCATTTTGAGATTTCCAGCCCGCAAGGATTTTGGAGCAGTTGGAGCGAAATATTTTCTGTTTGGTAGGAGGGCATCGATACGTGTGCGAAGCCTTCTCTTTAGGTACAACTCCGAAGAAGACAGACCTGAGGCTAAAGGTGTCGCCCTGTAGCGGAACATTATGTTTTGCACCTTTGTAGAAAGAGGTGCGGGATCATCATCAGCAGCCTTGAGCCTTCTCTTTAACGTCTGGATATTGCGTTCTTCGAGACCATTCGTGGCTGGATGATTCGGCTCGGTGAACTTCTGGAATATTCCACACCCTTTGCACATCAAAAATAAATAGCTATCTATCAGCCCCGCATAGTCGATGTGCACTCTCTCCCAATTTTCTTCCGGCTGATCCCAGGGATGAATTGGCTCTTTCTGCGGACTGCGGTGGACTTTGGCGCAGGGTTCACAGCTTTTTACAAGCCTTCCCTATGTCTTTGTCCAAGCCTTCCCAGTAGACGTATCTCCTCGCGAATTGCTTTATCTTGGATATTCCTAAGTGAGTCGCGTGAAGTTCTTCTAATATTTTTGCTTGGAGCGATTTAGGGATGACAGCTCGATCCAGCCTGAACAAAAAATTGTTGTAGATGGTGCAGGGGCTATCTTTTGGATTATTTCTAAGCTCCTTGATTATTGCCTGAAGTTGTGGGTCCTTGGCAGTTTGTTCTGCAATTGTATCCCCTGTAACTGCTGGGCTGGAGATTTGAAGTATCGTATCCGCATATAGAGCATTAACCTCAGTATCTGCGGCTATCCAAGACGGGCTTTTACCTGAGGCTACTGTAGCACGCGACAGGCAATCTGCATTTTCGTTATTTTTGCCTCTCTTACATCGCATGGTGTAGCCTAAGCCAGTAAGGAATGAGGCATATCTCAACAACAAACCGAGGTCATTTGTGGTAAGGGCCGATCTGGGTGAAAAATACGCGATAGGGGCTCATTATCCGTCACAAGTGTAAAATGTTTACCAAAAATATACTTGAAGAAATGTGTGGTAGCGAACACAATAGCCAAAGGTTCTCTATCGAGCTGGCTATAGTTGGATTCTGCCTGGGTTAGAGCTCTATAAGAATATGCAATAGTCTGTTCCCTCACCCTCGATATCATGGCTAAGAATTGCGGCGATCCCTATTGCATTTGCATCTGTTGTTAGAACCAAAGATTTTGACGGATAAGAACCTTTTCGCTGCACAGATTTTAGCTTTAGGAATGCGGCTACACTGGCAGCTGACCACTCAAATCGTTGGGCTTTTTGTAACATATTCCGCAAAGCATGTGACTTCGAACTGAAATCAGAAATTAAATTGGCGTAAAACGTTACCAACTCCATGAATCGTCTTAATTCGTCAACATTCTTTGGAGGTGGCATAGCTGAGACCGCTTGAACTTTCTTCAGGGGTTTTTGAATTTTATTGAATGATATAACATGACCCAAGTAATGACCTAAGAAGGAACATTTTCTTTTATTCAAATGCAGGTCGTTCTGTTTGAGGCGTTCTAGACAAGTAATTAAGTTCCTTGTACATTCTTCAAGGGTCGTTCCGCAACAGATGATATCATCAAAGTAGGCTTCAACTTTTGGAAGGCCGTGCAGGATCTGAGACGGGATTCGATTGAATTCTGATAACGCCATTTTAATTCCAAAACTTAGACGATTCATCCTGTAGGTACCTTTATGGGTCTAAATCGTCTGTATGCTTTCTGTGTACTTCCTTCCTCATCTACTTTAAGATGGAGGCATGCCTTGTGCAGGTCTACCTTGCAGAAAAATTTCGATCCTCTAAGGCTGTGTAGGACTTCATCGATGAGCCGGGTTGGGTGATTAGCTGATACGAGCTTCGATTTGACACCACATTTGTAATCAACGCAAAGCCTGACTCCACCATCGGGTTTTGCAATGACGACCAGAGGGGACCCCCAATCACTCAACGCAACAGGGCTAATGAGTGATGAGTAATGAGTAATGAGTACCTTGAGTTTTTAGTGATGCAAGCTATTTTTCAACACGCTCTCTGAGTGCAAAAGGAACATCTCGTTCCCGGACGAACACCGGCTCCACACCCTCTCTGAGTTGCAACATACCCAACTCTTTCTTCGAAAATAGATGAATACTTAAGGAAGATATCTTCGAGGCAAATAACTAAGTTGACTACCAAAGGTTCACGGTTGCAGTTCTGTTCGCTGTTTATTTCGTTGAGGTTGATACCAAGACCACGAATCCACACACGCCCAAGCAGAGCGTCATGCCCTGCTGGCACGATATACAAATCTGCATCCATCTTTTTGTTCTTATATTGGACTCTCACAGTAACTTTCCCCTTGGTATTATTACGTGGTCTGAGTAGGAATGAAATGAGACGCTCGTTGGCTGAAGTGGAGTATTGAGACCAAGATCCCTAAAAACAGATTCGGATATCACGGAAAATCGAGCACCCGAATCTCAAATGTTTTTCTTATTGTTTAGAGTGACGGTGACAACGTATTTATAGTGATGAGGGCATACTCAAAACAATTCTTTGGTGTCTTGAATTCTTCCTATCCCATAGTCTGTGTCTGATAGGCTTTCTTCATCTAGATTTTCCTGGATTGCTAGGTTGTTGGTTTTCGATTTTTGTAGGAGGGTTGTGATGCAGACTTTAGATAAGTGTCCGATTTTGTGACAGGCTTTGCATTTCAGAGAGTTGCGGTGTATTCTGCATTCGCGTGAAGTATGATTCGATCTACAACACTTTATACAAAGACCATTAATGCCCAATGTTTTGTAATCGACTCGACTTTGAAGATTTCGTGACTCTGGTTGGACCGGAACTCGGTTTGGCCGCTTTGTTGCTCTAGGCCTGCTGCGATCTGGTATGTTTCATCATCGAATATGTATCTGTTGTAACATGGATATGTATCGATTTCGGTTTCTGAGCCTATTGCCACTGGTTTGCAAAACTGTTTAGATTCATACCGGGAGGCTTCTAAGGCGAAAGCCTTATTTAGGAGGATACCGTCAAAATCTTTTAGGGTAGCGTCTTGAAGAGGTTGTTCACAGATCAAGTTATCTTTGTGACCCCGCATAAATTGAGCTCTATGAAAGACGTCTGCAATAGAGATTTTCTTTTTACATGAACACCTGACGTAAAAGTTACAATCCTCCAAGTTTACTTTTAACCCCTTAACGGTCACATTTCGCTGTTATAGTTTGAAGCAAAATGATATTGTATATAATTCACAGGGGACCTCAAATGGCCAGTTTTGAAAAAAATAAATGTTTGCCGGAAGTTATGGGCGTACATACAATATAAACAGAGTATGGAAAATGCAAACCCGTCATGCAGCACCGCGCCCTGTGTAAAGGGCCGCGGCGGTTGAGCCCTCTTCCATCCTCCCTTCAAAAAAAAAAACCCTGTCCTATTCACCAATTATATGGCGAAAAGTAAAAATACACTTATATGCAATAGGTTGTAAAACCAACAAAACCTTTTTTCAGTAAGTTCCACGCGAGTTTTATACTCGATAGGAAATTATCGAAATAAAGCATAAGCCCCCTGTTCTCCTATGACGCGATTGCTTCTTGAACAACACGTTCTCCAAGTTCTTTTCCGGGTTGTGCGTGGTCCACCTTGCCTGTATAAGCGACTGCTTATATCGCCATGGGCAAAATTTGACGGACCAGATGGAGGTAGATCAAATTTATATTTTCTTAATTTTCTTGGTTTATGAACATTTTTCTTCCAACGAAGTATAGATAAATCGAAATTGTCGCTATCAGATGTCCACGTGTCCATTGGGTTATCGGAATCCTGAATCAGCGTAGGCGACGGTGGCATTCGATATAGTAAGAACTCCGGCCAGTAATGGGGGTATTTAGTGCCGGATTAAGTATCTCGGCGGCAAATAAAGTGGAAAGCGCTAGAAAATAATTATTTTTTAGGAATAATATGGAGGTATTGATACAAAGTATAATTAGTTCCATTTTAGATCAATGAAAAACGATTGAAAAAAAAAATCAAACTTTTTCCGTCTCAAATTTTAAAACTGATTAGTCAATAACAAGTATGCGACAAAAAGATCTGAATAAAAATCAATTTAAATAACATTAGTAATATATAAGTAAACGATTACATATCTTTATAATGTTATAGAGAGTGATTGAGGAACACGATACACAAACATTCAAAAGCGCTTCTAGAAAGGCGACCGCCATCGCAGGTACCTGGGACGATCACAAGCCTCTCAGGAGGCCCGAATTCGACACTTTTTGGGGGTTTCACGCCCCCCGGAGGCCGGACACCATCGATATCCCATCCTCAAACACCTGAAGTCTAACGGAACCCATAGGAACTATTCCCGCGGCCTTCCCGCCCGGTTTGAATATTTCTGAGTTCAGGCCTCCGGAGAGGCCTGAGACCGTTAAAGGGTTAAGGATGCAAAAAACTCCGAGATCGTCGGTCTGACTTCTGAGTTATACCAAGATAATCATGTTGAGTGACAACTCTTGAAACTGGAGACGCCAGGTTTGTTCGAAATATTCCATAAGTGTATCAAAATCGATGTCCTTGATCGGTTTATCCGGACCCAAAAACACAGCTGGGTTATTATAATGTTCTTTCCCGATTGATGTACACAATAGTTGAGCCTTTTTTCTATCATCCTTGACATTTTTGAGCTCAAAATAGTTTTCAGCACGCTCCATGTAAGAGGAAAAATTTTCAAATTTTGAATCGTAATTTTAAAATGGTTGTATCTGAGAAACTGGGTTTGATTGAATTTGTAAAGCCGATGACATCATTGCTATAAACTATTCAAAGTGTTTTTGATCCATACTGATTGGCTATTAAAAATAATTAAATAATTAAATTAAATTAGTAAGGAGTTAGTGGCTATAAAAACAAACTGGTGAATTAGATAGTAACCTGTTTTACTTGTGACGCTTTGAAAACCATTCCTTCATAGAAGAAATAAGTGTTAAATACAAGTAACAGGTTACCCGAGAAGAATGGCTAATCACTTTTACACTTAACCCTAGACTTAAAATTATTTATATATATATCAACGACTTTATTACAACACATAGGTCATATGTCGTAAACTGAAAGGCCTTGCCTTCACCTTTCTCGATCATAAAAATCTTCCACGGTGAGCCCTCTGGCCGCCATTCCTTCTTCCAAGCCATCGATCCATCTTTTTTCCGGGTGTCCTCTTCTCCTCTTCTCTTCAGGAACATAGGTAAGGAGCCTTTTGGGCCATCGTTCTTGAGTCATTCTCATTACGTGGCCGTACAAGCCCAATTTCCTAGTCTCGATGGTATATAGGATGTTTCGCGTTTCTTGTATCCTTTCCCGTATTTCAGCATTCGGAATGTGCTGAAATTTTTACAGCCTGCAGCTACGCCTCCAGAAATCCATCTCCATCGCCAAGAGCTTTTTTTGGCTGAGCTGCCAGTGATGGTCCATGTCTCCGACCCGTACAGCGCAACACTTTCAACAAAGGAGTGAAACAGTCTCTTCTTCGTAGCCATCTGCACTTCCTTACTCCACAATACTGAGTTTATTGTGCTAATGACCTTCCTCCCTTTGGTTACCTTCTCTCTAATGTCCAGAGCGCAGCCAGTTTTACTGGATATCCACCTGCCCAGATATTTAAATTTTTCGTTAGGTGTCAATGTCCAATTGTCCAAGGTGAGAGAAGGGCTGTTGGAGTTAAGCGCCAAATATTCAGTTTTTGTTCTACTGATTTCCAGTCCTCCATGACTGTATGCTTCTAGAAGTTTTCTCATCATAAATGAAACATCCTCATCATCTCCAGCTATAATCACCTGGTCATCAGCGAATTGCAGGTTATACAGGCACTCGTTTTCCACCATTATTCCCATCCCGCAACATTTCCTTTTCCACTCGCTCAGGATACTTTCAACATATATGTTGAATAAGGACGGGAAGAGAGAACAAACTTGTTTCAGACCTTTAGTATGAGCGAATTCTGATGTCAAGCCACTTTTGAACTTTACTCTAGCCTTGGCGTTTCTATATATTCCCTTTGGGCGTAATAATCGCGATATTTATCGCCCTAAAACCCCTATCCTATCCTATATATTCCCTTTATTGCTCTTATTAAATACCTGCTTGTTCCAAAGTTTTCCAGGGCACTCCAAAGCTTACCAAGGGGTACCGTGTCATAGGCTTTCTGTACGTCGACGAATACTAAAACAACTTCTTCATTGCATGCTTTTTTCTTTTCAAGAAGCTGAGTCAGGGTAAATATGTGATCTATGCAAGATCTACCTGTCCTAAATCCAGCTTGTTCTTCAGGTAGCACCTGTCTACATTCTTCCATTAATCTTTTATTTAGTATTCTTCCGTACAACCTACTAATACTGTTCGTTACAGAGATTCCTCTGTAGTTAGAGCAATCCTTTTTACTGCCTTTTTTATAAATTGGAGTGATGTGGGCTTCCATCCATTCTTTGGGTTACTTTGCCTTGTTCTATACATCTTGTCATTATTTTTGCAAATACTTTTTTTAACTCCCAAGGCCCATGTTTTATTAGCTCAATTGGTATATTTCCCGGCCCAGGAGATTTCCCATTTTTCATTTGTTTTAAGGCTGCCGTTAATTCTTCCACTGATATAGCGGCTGTAGCATCCAATCCTCCTTCACATTCATCTGTGTGATTCGTTCCTGAGATAAATTCTTGGCGGTTTTCCTGGAGTAATTTGGAGAAATATTCCACCCACTGTTTTTCTTGAATTTGGCTTAAGTTTATTATTTCCTTCTTGGGATTTTTGATTGATCTGAGCTGTTTCCAGGCCTCTGTAGATTTTTGGCCGTGCATACACCGATCTATGTGCTCGCATTTTTTGTTCCAATACTTATTTATAGCTTTTTTCCTTTTTTGTTTAACCTCTATATTTCTCCTCTTGTATTCATCTAAAGCATTTTGGTCATGGATTGAAAGCCATCTGTGATAAGCTTTTTTCTTTTCTTCCACGGCTGTCGCCGTTTCACTATTCCACCAATATTTATTTCTCTTCACTTTTCCTTCCATTGTCCCTAGGGCTTCTTTGGCAGCTTGGTCAATGATATTTTTTATTTGTTCATATTGTTCTTCCAAGTCTTGGGAATCAACAACTGGATTTTCCGCTAATTTAATTTGTAATCTTCTTTGATATAAGTTCTTAACAGATTCGTCTCTTAAGCTATCAAGTAAATATCTTTCCTGTTTTTGCCAAGTTTCTTTTTCCGCTTGGGATGTGGCTTTTGTGAATGCAGTGGTTGCGGGCTTGAATGTTATATATGAACTTAAAAGATGATGATCACTTCCGTATTCTGCGCCCCTCATAACTCTCACATCCTGTGGCGTGACCATAGTATTTTTTCTTAATATTATGTAATCTTTGAGATTTCTAGTAGGTTGATTCCAGGTGTACTTATGTTTGTCTTTATGTTTAAAAAATCCATTTAATATCCTCATCTCCATTTCTTTATAAATTTATAAATGTTGTATTATTATGATTTTTCTACTGATAAAACAAGAAAACAATAATTGTTAAAAACACTTTTTCTAATAATGGAATGCACTAATTTACTTTATAATTCAAATATATTTATTACAAAAATAAGAACAGTAATATACATATTTTAATTCACTGTCTCACAGCCCAAACAACAACTGTACATCTGTTCTCATTAACAATTATAATCATTTGATTTTCCTTTATCTTTTTTTACTATACTCTGAAATTAAACATCCTCCCACCTTGAAAAATTTTTAAGAACATAATAATTTCTCTAATCACAATTAAAGAAATTTATAAATAAATAAAAACTGATTCTACTGAATGAATCTTCGTTGTTTCACTATAATTCGACCACTTCTGGTTACTTTGTTCTCAGTTTTTAGCGCTTTCGCATCGGATTCGGCCGGCATACAATCTTCTTTCTGACCTTCATCATATAACATCTGTTTTCTATCATCACCTAATTCCGGATCATCTTCTTGTAACTCCAGGGAGTAAAGCCGCTGGAGAGGCCTGACGATCAGTCTACGAGCAGTGGTCCCTTGCTACTCGGGGCATACCATCTTTACCTTTAATTATTTTCTGAATTACTCCAAGAGGCCATTCAAGACGCTTGAAGTTATCATATTTGATTAGTACTAACTGACCAGTCTTCAGTTCTCTAATGTTTCGTTTTGAATATAACTCCAGCTGACCCAGGTACTTCAGACGGAATCTAGTTCTAAATGTCTTTCTTATCTCTTGAAGCCGGAGCCATCTTCGGTTAAGATTCACCTGGTCTATGACATCCAAATCGGGTACACCCACTTCTAAATTATCTCGTGAAAAATACGCTGGGGTTATGGGCGTCATATCAGAGGGCTCACCTGCTAAATATGTCAGCGGGCGATTGTTAAGTACACTTTAGCAGTCGCAAAGCACAGTATAGATTTCCTCGTATCCAAGGCTTGCTCTTCCTACTGTTTTTCAACAACCCAAGCGCCAAGACGCTCCCACCAACCACCCCACCACGGAGCTGATGGAGGGTTGAACTGCCAATGTATCTGTCGAACTGCACTGTAACTGATAATTTCGTTCCAGTCAACATTCTTGAGAGCGCTCTAAGCACCTTTAAAATTAGTCCCGTTATCTGTCCACACGGTTTGGGGTCGTCCTCTTCTAGAAATATATCTTCTAAATCTCGCAAAAAGTTTTCAGTTGACAATGAATTCAGAAGTTTAAGGTGAACTGCCCGGTACACTGCGCAAGTGAACAGGCAGAACCATGCCTTTTCCCCAGATCGAAGTATTAACGGTAATCTCGAATGTATTGGCATCTCTTACTCTTCTTTCAGGTAGAGCAATAGGTGGTGGCTCAGCTGGTTTTGCATCATGACGACGACATCTCGGTATTCTAAGTTTAGCCCAATAATTCAATTCCAATCTCCACTTTAAGAAGGTATCTCTATGTACTTCTTTACCTTCAGTGTCCCATCCAATCTTATCTTTCCATGTTTTCTGTAAAATAATTTTAGGTAAAAAAATAACTGGACAGACTAATCCTAATGGATCAAAGATTTTTTGAGCTACAGAGAGTATCACTCGTTTTGTGACAAGTTCCTTATGATAATTAAACGAGTCTTCATTCAATCTTAAGGTATCCTCCAGTGTGTTCCAAACGAGACCGAGAACAGGCACCTCCTTTAACCCATCCTCACTGACATATCCAGATTGTTCCCAACTTCTCAAATCGAACGATCCTTCAGCCATTAAGTTTGACGCTTCATTTCTTATCTTCTGAGCTTTCTCCTCGGTTTCGACGCTAAGTATTAAGTTATCTACGTAAAAACTCTTTTTTTAATTTTTCTACTACATATGTAGAACACCTGGTGGCATTTTGTGAATGATATTGGATAACCTCACCTAGGAGATATGGGCTACAAACAACTCCAAATACTACTCGAGTGTGCCTCATTGTAATAAGTTGTCCATCTTCCGTAAACCATAAAAACCTAAGGCAATCTCTATCCTTCTCACTCACAATAATCTGTAAAAATGCCTTGCGAATGTCCGCAGTAAGACCAACCCTAAATGAGCGAAACCTACTTAAAAGTTCAGGTATCTTCTCAATCATATTCGTTCCCTTACTCAGCCAATCATTCAAATATGGTGATTCCTTTTCGTTAGCCCCCGCATTGAAAACAGGTCTTAATGGAGTAGGAAGGCTATTTTTCTTGACTAAATGTCTATGAGGTAAATAGTGAGCCGGTCTGTCCATTTCCTCTGCTTTAACGACCTCAATAATGCCATTGCAAAGCCAATCGTGGAATACAGCATCATATTTTTCTTATAACCCTTTTTTCTTCAACTTGACAACTACTCTTTCTAAGCGTCGTTTGGCAAGTTCATAATAAGAAGGCAAGGGTGCATGACCTTCAACCCAAGGAAGCGAAACCACATATCTGCCATTGACATCTCGATAAACGGTGTTCAAGAAATGATTTCTGGTTTCAGCCTCGATTTCCTTCCTGTCTTGACTTTTTCTCCCCCGGGTCCATAATTCCTAACACTATTCCCACTATCTAATTCCCACAATTGTGTTATACAAATATCCTTATTTAAAAGTGAAGTTACCATCATATTATTAGACCTGTCATGTTGTTTAGAAGCAATCTTGCCCATCAACACCCAACCTAATAACGCCCTCCTCCACCGCTACACCACATAATAAGGACTTTTTGAGCTTTTTGCGAGAGGTAATTAGCTAGAAAAAAAAACCCATAGTAATTAGTTAATGAAAATTTACGTGTGCGAGAGCCAACTTGAGCGCGAGGGCGACGGGCCGGCGAAGGTGGTGGTCCGTGGTGGGGTCGGGGAAAACCCTCCCCCCCCCCGCCCTAATCTATAGTCTTACCTAATAAAGATTTTTGGACTAATTACCTATGCGAGAGGTAATTAGTCACGAAAAAAAATCCGTATTAATTACGGTTTTTTTAAATTTTAGTTCGCGAAAAGTAACAAGAGATCCTATTGACAAAGATGGTCGCGGTAGTCAGGGGGGAGGGTAAATCATATACATAATATATACATGGTTTAACATTAAACTTACACTTGTAAAACAACATAATTAAGACAGAAAACTGAAGTTCATTAATCGATACATATTATGATGCCAGCTGTTCCTAGCAACTGACTTCACAATAAGGCCCTAACCTCATTGAACTGATACCAAGACTTTTACTTCTATTTCGTATGGAACGCTTAGCAGTTATATCGGTAGTTAAAAAGGCATTTCTTCAAATAGGAATTCATCCAGATGATAGACCATTTTTGAAATTTTTATGGAGAGACAATCTGAAAACTATTCAACATGCTCAAGCGGTTTTTGGTATCACCTGCTGCCCGTTTTTGTTAGGAGCTGTTTTTGAATATCTACTGAACAGAACCGAAGAACTAAGTAAAAAAGGTATTCTTAACTATACTGAAGCAACCATAACACTTTTTTGATTGAAGAAATATTTCTATGTTGACAATTGTGTCACTAGCATTGCTAACCAAGATGAACTAAACCTTTTTATTGAAGAAAGTATAGCCATTTTTTCAATGGCTAAATTTGAGCTTAGAGGGTGGGAGTGGAAAGCCCGACACTTGAAATGACCTCTTCTGATAAACCCTCTCTTGTCCAGACTCTAAATTTAGTTCTATAGTATAAATCTTTTAAAACATTTATTATTTTTGTCGAAAAGTTGCTTAGCTTGTAAAACAGAGCTTGTGGTTACACCCCATCAAATGCAGATTTAAAGTAAAAAAAAAAATAAATACAGCCTGGTTCATTTTAAATTTCAAGTTTGTTATTCCTAATAATGTGAAAATATTATCATACTGTAATATAAAGCAAATAAAAAAAAACATATGGTGTAAACTCCCAGACCGTTTGTTGGGACAAAATTAACGTTTGGAACGAACTATTTGGGTCTAGACCTTCCGACCCTAATCCACGCAGACGTGTAACTGTCCACGTTGTTCTGGAACATTCCTGACCTGACCATTTACGATTATATATTAGGAGCGAATAACTGAACGAGTTAGTCTAAGTCTGTGTCTTAACTGTGAAGCTCAAGTCATGTGATTGCGTGTTATAACGTTATCATTTTTGTAACCTGCTCAAATATTTAAGTTATATTAATTCGTTGGCATTGATAACTGTGTATTTTTGTTGAATAAATATCTGTTAACCCTATAAGTGCTGCAATAAGTTGAATATCCACTTCTGAAGCCTGCCTGATGTCTATTATCCTGTTTTCGGTGACCCAGTCTATAAGTCTAAGAAGTATAACTCCGGTAAATATTTTCGAAATTGTGTTTAGGAGAGAGCTACCTCTATAGCTTTCCACAATATTTACATCCCATTTTTTATGTATTGCTAAGATTATTGCACTATTAAAACTATCGAGAATTCTTTCCTTGCTCCAGATATCGTTGAATATTTCTTCTATTTTTCCAAACAACATTTGTGGGGCATTTTTGAAGAATTCAAACGGAATACGGTCTACTTCTGGTGCTTTATTGATTTTTGACATATTTAGGACCTTAATAACTTCCGGTATAGTTATTAATTTATCCAATTTCTCATGTTCTCTATTCTCTTCTGTATGTATTGGTAAGATTACTACATGTGGCGTTACTAATACTTTTACAAAAATATTGGTGCTATCATTAGATTTAATTTCAGGCACACATAAATGTTTGCGCTATCTAAAACAGTTTATCGCATTCTACAATTCTTTCGCGTTTTTAGCAATATGCATTTTTTCTATCGTTGTTAGTAAAAAACTTCTTTTTTGTATTTTTTATTACAGTTTAAGTAATTTTCACACTTTGGGATTGGGATTTTCTCAGCAATTTTATTAGATTGAAACTTCTTTTACGTATTTTCGCGCATTCCCAATCATACCATTTGTTGCGAGAACTGAGGTGTTGGACTGGTCTACTAGCTGATTGGATAAGTGAATAGAGGGTTTCTACATTCCTTTCTGAAACTACTATGTAGACCTGGTATTTTCTACCAATTTCTGATTTTTACCTTTTGCTAAGTATTAGGTCAAGAGGTAGTCAAAATAATCATATATCATTGCCATAGCTCATGATAGAGCCACTTACCAATTAGAAAAATAAATAAGTAATCAAATAAAATTTATCTTGTTGGATATCAAAATTTTTCATTTTTAATAAGGAGTCTAAATTTAAAATCAGCTGATCAATATTTTAATTAATAACTAAATTAGTAGAAGGACTAGGTGAGAAAACTTGATTTCCTTTCAATTTCCTTTTTAGGGTGATAATAAGCTAAATTCAAGACATCCTGTTTTTGTTTACCAGAGAATAGCCGTTTCAACCGCTAACATAAAAGCCGTTAAAATAGAATATAGTCCCAACTATCTGTTTTTCATTAATTACTATCTTAATAACAAGAAACATGCAAATTAAAGTTTACAGGTGTTTTCCCTGGTAGAGAACCTAGAAATATATCATTTTTGTTTTCATTTAAATGCCTTTATAATAAATATGTCAGTGGAGGAATATTTCCCCCTCCATTCTTTAGGTGAGGCAAGGGATGTTCCAGTGGAGGACTCTTGAATGTGACTTCGTACTGTCAACATGTACCTTTGGTTATAACTTTGGATAGTCCTGATGTGGAGTGATAGGGTGTCCCTTCAGGACATAGAAGATAGACTGTCCCTTCAGGACTTATTCTTCAGAATTAAGTATAATTAGCATGGTAATCCATGGTGAGCTCGAAAGAGTATTTGAGAATTTAAAAAAAGTGTTTCAAGTTAGCGTTGTAAAGATGAGTGTCAAGTTGACAAGACATAAAACCATCATTTGGCGCTATTGGTTAATTGGTCTATCAGAGGTTACAATAGTTGAGAGAGCTGTCATAGATCTTGGGAGTATCTAGATGAGTACCCAATATGTATATATGCTTGATTATTTTGTAATATAGTAGGTTCAGTATATTGTTGCATTTAGCTGAATTATATTTATTGTATTTGTCTATGATGTATTATGTTTAATGGTTGTAAGCTATGACAGTGTTCATAATCAATTAATTCAAATCTCATTTTATTCTTTTAAAGATGCATAATAAATATTTGAAACGTTTGTTACTTTGCTTTGATATGAATAAACAAATAGTTAATACATTTTTTTTTTATTATTAATAGTAATATTACCATAAATACATATGCAGTTTTTTATCTTTTTTAATCATATTTATATATATATATATATATATATATATATATATATATATATATATATATTCTTTATTCTTCCTAGAAAGAGTTTCCATCATTTTCGCCAATGCCTGTTCAAGCAAGTAAGAGCCTCCTGCTGCGTTGTTACCTCCTCTAACAAGTAGCCCTTAAATTGCACATTCCCCTCTTCATCCATGTAAGTGTATTTTATTGCTTCCGTTATTGAAATAAAAACCTGTCTTTTATCGTGTCTCTTTTTTAATGTATGTTTTACTTTTTCGTATAATTGAGTTTTTGTTATTTATTAACCTTACCTGTGGTAGTAATTGCAGTTATGCAAAATATTTTTTTTTTATCTTCAGCAGCTTTAACTTCGAATTGAAATCCCAATTTCTCCATCCTTTTTTTATAGCTATAGCTAGTGTTGTTTTATAATGTGTTGTGAAATAAAACTATATTGCGTTTCTCTGTCACCAAAGTTTATTTTAATTAATTACAAAACTTTTTATAATTTACATTACAGGTTTATTTGAATACAAAATCTTACCTGAAACCAAAGAAACAACACTATAAGAAACTATTTCACTCCTTTTAACATCAATAACTTATTCTCAACTTGAAATTTAATAATCACGTTTGATTACATTTAATAGTGGTCACAATTAGTCTTATTTTCATATGTTTATAACCTTCCCTCTATCACACCTGTTCTTTCTGGATAAATCAATTATAATTCAAATCATATGAAAAGAAGTTCGGCGAACATCTTTTAAATATTTATTTTCGGCGGAATTGCACGGCACTATTTTAGGTATGTGTTCTCTAACACAAAATAAATAAAAAAGTTCATATTAACATGTATCTCAAACTCATTTATTAAACAGATATCAAAGGTTAAAGATTTATTATTACTATTTATTTATTATTATTACAACATTTAGAGTAAATGTTCAAAGGCGCCTCCGTTTTGTTGAATGCAACATTCAGCACGACGAATCCATGCTTCTCTGGCTCTTCGTATAGCATCAGGATGGTGGTTGATAGTTACTGCGGCTTCCACGATCCGATTTCTTAGCTCTTCTTGCGTGTCAACTGCCGCAGAATAAACCATAGACTTCATCCAGCCCCACACAAAATAATCTAATGGCGTTAAATCCGGAGATCGTGGTGGCCATTTAACAGGTCCGTTTCGACCAACCCATCGGTCTCCATAAGTTGCATTTAAATAATCAGTGACACTATGAGAAAAGTGAGCTGGAGCACCGTCATGCATAAACCACAGCCTTTGCCTAATGCCTAGCGGAATATCTTCTAGAATATCATGCAGATTATTTTGCAAAAAATGCAAGTAAGATATACCTGACAGCCTAGGTGGCAAAAAGAAGGGGCCGATGATTTTGTCGCTTAGAAGACCACACCAGACATTTAAAGAGAATGTATGTTGGTAATGTCCAACAGCAGTCGTATGAGGGTTTTCTTTGGCCCAAGTATGGGTGTTTCGAAAATTAAGAATCCCGTTTCTTGTAAAGCAAGATTCATCAGTAACCAAAATGCAGTTCAGGAAGTTAGGATCTCGTGTGCATTGTCGAATTAACCACTGGGAGAAATTTCTGCGCTTGTTATAATCTTGTGGTAACAAATCTTGCCTACTTGATACGTGAAATGGATATAATTGTTGTTCGCGTAAAGTTCGCCATACGCTGGTAGAGGAAACATCGAAACGACGTGACAATCTTCTGGTACTAGTAGTAGGAGATAACTGAACAGCATCGAGTATTTCTTCTTCTACGTTTGCAGTTCGTCGAAATCGTTGTAGACCGGCGTTCACTCGTATAGGTTTTAGCGTACCATTATCCCTAAGACGTCTTTCAATGGCCTCAAACGTTTTACGATTTGGTATTCTTCGGTTAGGAAATTTTTCACGATATCTTCGAAGAGCAGCAGCACCGTTTGTATGTACCTCGCCATAAGTTAAAAGCATTTCTGTTTGTTCATCAAAAGTGAATAAATTTGTGGTATCTCCCATGATAATCATAAATTGAACTGTGTCACAAGATTCACTCACACTAAAACACGCAGACCTAGACAAACAGATGAGCAACTACTGTCATTGCTTATCGTTCATTTGTTTATCAGGTGATTAAAACCTTTTATTTAGTATTAAACACGTTAAACGTTGTACAGTCAGTCTTAATGCAGTAAATAAATAATAAATCTTTAACCTTTGATATCTGTTTAATAAATGAGTTTGAGATATATGTTAATATGAACTTTTTTGTTTATTTTGTGTTAGAGAACACGTACCTAAAATAGTGCCGTGCAATTCCGAAACACCCTGTATATATATATATCTTCATATTATAAGCATGCGACAATATATTGCCCCACATATGCCTTTGAAAGAGGAATCCAATTCTGGAAATTCTATTATCTTTTGATTCATTAAAGGGGATCATATTTTTATTTTATTATAAAAGAGGAAGGTATTGTATGTAATCAGGGGAAGTAAATATTTTATTAGTTGGGGCATTCTCTATAAAATGCTCTGGCATCCCAATTAATCATTAATCACTTCTTAATTAAAAACAATAATAAATTAACCCCATTAGCAGTGTATAGTAGCATAGCACTGTATAGTTGCTTTTGTATTGTTCAGACCAGATGAGTTTGAGCAACATTGGTATGTACTGTTCTTTTTTCGGTTCCCGCCTCCTCCGTCACTGAAACTAGTTCCCCGCTAGCTTGGGTGGCGGTGAAGGCTTCCAGTCACACATTTGGTAGACTTTGAGCGGAACCGCTCGTGGTGGAAACAGTCGTCGACCTTTGCTTTTGCTCCGACTGCGAATGGTCTTCTCCGTCGTCCTGGGGGGATCTCCTCTTGTCTCCAGGTCTCCTATCCGCTCTAAGCTCTAAGCTTCTCTAACGCTAAAGGCAGTCTACCATCTTTGTCAGTTGACCTTCCCGGCCCCAATGCCTCTACTTCCTCAATTCCGGGCTTCCTCAATACGGACCACGCTGAGCTTCATAAGATCCGTTTGGTCGGTCGCTGCCAAAGCTGATTGCATGCAGATCGGCAGTCCCTTCAACCAAATGGTTCGCAGCAGGTCTTCTGTTATCATCGAACCACCCAACTGCTGAAGCGATCGCAAAAAAATGAGGGCGCCTGTCTGCGAGCCGCTGATCCTCTTGAAGTCTTGTAATTCTTGTATTATCAGATTCCCCAAAACCTTCCCATTAACCTTGCCTTTAATATCTCAAAGGGAGTCACATCTGGAGGTTGCCTAACTAAGTCTATAACTCCCCTCTCAGTATCACTGTCCAACTGAGAGACGTCGTACCTAAACTTTTAACAGAGCTTGGCAAAATATGGTAGAGGTTGAATATCATCTCACATTTTAGAAAGAAAACCTCAGGGTCGTTCTTCGAAAAAAGAAGAAGATAGGACTTCACAATAGCTGCTTAGGCTACCTCTACTGGCGGGAGAATAGGCGCCGCTGACTTGCCATCTTTTTTATTAGTAATTGAATTACTATCACTGGATGACCAAGAAGATGGCAAGTCAGCGGCGCTTATTCCCCCGCCGACTTGCCATCTTTTTGGCCATCCAGTGATAGTAATTCGTGAACTAGTGCGTGAGCCATGTACAATATGCGTGCCGAAAAGGCTCAGAAACGACTCCACATACGATTAAGAGATTTATGTCAGCGTGTAAGTGTATGTCCCATAAGGGAGAAGAAGGTTTAGAAGGTTTCCGTTTTTCTTTTAAGGCTGTGAAATTGAAGAGAAAAGGACTGGAATTTTAACCTTCTCGCAACATGTAATTAGCCTACCTGAGAATGACATGCGAGTTTATGAATGAAAATTTAGTTCGAGCTCCAGGTTACCAGGTAGCGCTAGGGTGTGTTTCACTCAATGTTTATTGTTCATTCATTCCGTTATATTTGTAAATGTTATATATTTTGTCAGCTGTTCTTTTTAAATTACTTTAAAATCAAGCGAAAATAATTAGTTTCACCTTTTCTTTTAAAATAAATTAATGATTTTACATATCTGCAATCAATTGGAAAACCGACTGGATACTTTACAAAATTAACTATCTCATAAGAAGATTAATTGATAAACACATTACATTTAATCAATATCTAACATATACTTAAGTAAATTTAATGCAATATGAGTGAGCGAATAAAAACAGATATAAAACAAAAAAGAAGAGCTAAATAGACTGATTATAAACCGAAAATAACAAGTTTGAAGTGTTCTTATTGTATGTAGTTATGAAAAATGCTTTTATTACTATGTATGATGAGCATTCCAGTTGACAAAATGATGAATTGACTCAAATAATACAATTTTTCAATAAGATTTTATCACCGCTCATAGTTCAGGATAAAAAGAAATATGATGAAAAAATTGTGCCCTCATGATATTTTGGTTTTCACTTGCAATTAGTAACAGTAGTAAGATTGGAGAAGTGCAGAGTTCGGCCAAATTATCGTGGGGGGGGGGGGGGTATTAAGGGAGGCTGAACTGGAAGAAAAGTCTTACAAAAAAAGTTTCTATGAATCTTCGGTATTTTCTAAACTTCTGGATCTAATGGGACCATCACAGTAGTCGGCGCTCAAGTTGTACTCCAAATATAGTTTTTTTAACTAATAATCTAATAACTTATTATCTGCTGACTGCTTGGAATTGGCTTATAGGATTCATAATCACAAAAACCATCAAAAACAATGCATGACTCGACTAAGATGTAGCAAAATGAATTGTTCATCCACCATTTTCAACACCCTATAAAGTATATAGGGTTCCTTATTTGGACGGACACTGCAGATCTCGAATCTTAATATTGATACAATGTTAAAATTTTCAAGAAAGTGCTAATTTTGTTCTATATTCCCTTTAATTTTAAAGTTTTTCTGTTATTAAAACTGTCATACATCTACCGGAGCGAAGCCGGGCATCCTAGCTAGTAAATATATAAATTGTACTCACCAATGAAGAGGACGATCACGTCGAGTTAACCACTTTAGAGTTTTATCGAAGATGAACAAAAAGATAAATAATAAATAAACAAATAGCACAAAGAAAACAATTTTATTTAAAAACACACTAGGCAACAAAACCAGATCTCAAATCAGAAACATAAGTCCGTATACAAATTCCAGGTCGAAGACAATTTTAAAATGATGTTTAACAGAACACTTTTATATTAATTTAATCATTATCGAGGATGCCCACTCTTGTTTTTAAATTATTTTAAATAATTTATTTTTGAAGTGAACAGATTTGGCTCCGCCGGGAATCGAACCCAGGTCTTCCGCGTGACATGCGCGGGATGCTTATCCATTACACCACGGAGTCGCTTCCAAACGGTGCCAAATGTCAGTGAAGGGAAAGAGAGGTGTCAGTGAAGAGGAAGGATTTGGCACCATTTGGAAGCGACTCCGTGGTGTAATGGATAAGCATCTATTAAGAAGTTTGGCGTTCACTCACGACCCATTACATCATAAAACAACGAGATAGTTTGAGCCCCCTCCTGTTCATTGTATACATGGATGAAATCCTGAAAATATGCAAACATTGGACTGCCCGCACTACTATTGGAAACTGCAACATGAGGACAATCCTCGCTCAAGTAATTGTATTCGCTGATGGAATTGTTCTTATAGCAGATACTAAAGAGAGCCTGCAGCAGACTGTAATTGAATGGGTAGCCGAAAACAAATGACAATTAATGTCAGGAAAAGTAAAGTAATGCAGGAACACGTTGAAGTAATGTGCAAAGGTGGAACGATGGAAATGGTGGACGATTACATTTACGCCGGAACAGTGATAAGCAGGAATGCAAAGATAGACCAGGAGATATCCAATAGGATAAAGAAGGCGAACGATATTTACTATCATCTTTGCAACACACAATAGGGCAAAGGGAGTTAGGGAAAAATATTTAGCTGCATATCTTCAAAGCTGTTTACCTACCTACCTACACGAAAGCACGAAAGTGAAAGCTGGGTACTATTAAATAAGAACCTAAGCAGAGTTACTGCATCGGAAATGAGGTACCTCCGAAAAGTAGCAAGCAGAACCAGTTGGGATCGTATCAGGAATGATAGGACTAAACAGGATCTAGGGATTACTTCTCTAAAGGATATCGTTGGAAACTATATCGTTGGAGGCTATCTTATATGCAAGAAAATATTTTGAGGCCAGGCCATCAGTAAAACGTCCCAGAGGGAGACCCAGAACTCAATGGGCAGACTACATCTCCATTGTGAGAGAGAAAAGAGGCAACTGGAATGCCATGAAAGCGTTGGCTAGGGACCGGGAGGCTTGGTTTGCTCTGGCCAAGCATGTTGAATGGCACAAAGGAGAGAAAGTAGAATAAGAATATACACGTATTACATCGAAGCTAATTAATCTCATGTAATGCCTTAAATATGACGATACTAATTCATACTTTCTAATAATTATAAACATGCATTATTATTCCATTCATCTTATCTTTAAAACTCTTTATTTTGTCTCCAAACGATATATTTATGACAAGTAGCTTCTTTTTTTTTTTTGTCTTAAGCTTTTTGAATTATATGTAAAACATCTATGGTTGGATATATTGGTTGTTTTAGGATATATTCTCGATTGGTGTACAACGTTTTATTATTAATTATCCTTCAGATTATTTTGCGGAGAAAAAATCTTTCACTAGGCTTTTGTGGTAAAAATATAGAATACTTTTAATATTTATTAGTAACTTGTCAATGGTAACAATACATTTTTAAATTTGTTTCACCTGTTTGTTCTATTTACCAACAGCCTACAACAGAACAACCTACCAGATCTCACGGTTTCTAAATATTTATAATATGGGTTCTAGCATTACATTAAATACCACATCTGTGGGTTTGCTATGATTGGTAACAGATGACCTAATTTGCTGAAAAGGCTAACA
Source organism: Aelia acuminata (assembly GCA_911387785.2). NCBI lineage: Eukaryota > Metazoa > Arthropoda > Insecta > Hemiptera > Pentatomidae > Aelia > Aelia acuminata. Next base: position 2,000,848 of record CAJVQU020000010.1, read on the forward strand.
AATGAAAAGTAGGGATTCACTTTATTCTTTTTTAAACGGTCTTGATACAAAAAAGTGTTATTCCAGGTGCTTATTATCATAACGATATCGATTTTAGAGTCCGTTGCACAGTTGAGTATTAGCCATTAAATCCTGGCCAAAATTATTTACCTACTTTTTTATAACTCTGGATTACTTAAAACTTTCTCTTAACAATCTAAAATACAATATAATAGAGTTTAAACATAGAGTGCATATTATGAACATATTTTTTTAATAACTGTAAAGGATATTAATTGTTCATAATAATGTCATATGTTCAATTGTTATAAAAACATATGTTTTAGTTTTTGTTTCATTCAAGTGAGTAAGCTATATAACGGCTATATGCATGTAAAATGTTGTTGAATAAAGATTATTCTTATTGTTATAAACTCTTTACATGGTGACAGCGGAATTCTGAACGATGGAAGAGTTAGCGCAAGCATTGCTGGAGGCGATAAAAAAGTCAAGTGAAGGGGCTTCAAATTCGCTATTTGAGGTAAAGCAGCCTGAATATTTTTCAATTAGGAACTCACAAGATGGGGGGTCAATGGATCAAGAGGTTCGAGGTCTATTGTTCAGCATCCGGATCGACCGAAAAAAAGAGTCCCAGCAGGTAAATGTTTTAGTTTATTATTTAGGTGAGGAAGGAGACGAATTTTTAACCTCTATCGGACTACCGCCTGAGAAGAGAGTGAAATACGATGCAGTTAAAAATAAATTAAATGATTATTTTTAATACGAAAGAATTTATTTTTTGAACGGGCCAAATTCTTTCAGAGGGTTCAAGTCTCAGGAGAATCGATTGATAAATACATCACGGAATTATATAAGTTCCTGAATAGATGTGAATGGAGTTGTAATGAGTGCGAAATAGACCAAGATATTTTGCTTCTGAAATTAGTTACAGGCATGGCAGATCGTCACCTTTCCTCAGAACTTCAGTTACAGCCAAAATTAACATTTGAGATGGCTAGGGAAAGAGCTAGGCAGGCGAAACACATAGAAGTACAACAAGATGCGATCAGGCGGCCTAATTGTCCATTCAGGAATGCAGTTTGTTTTTTCTGCAAGTGTAAGGGCCATATTCGGAGAAAATGTCCCCGAAGGAAGAAAAATAAGGAACTTGACGAAGTAGATCTCGAAAAGGTGGATCGATCATCGGAGTCAGATGAGGACATGGCTTCCAGTCGGGTCCGTCTTGTTTCAATCTACTACACAAGTGGAAATGATGGAGGTAACCCATTTTATGTTTCTATTTTGGTCAATGGGAAAAAAATCAAATTTAAAATAGACACAGGGGCGGATGTATGTGTAATGGGTCTTGAAGATTCGAGACGTTTAAACGTTGGGAAGGGGGGCTATTTCGGCGTTCAACTGTTGAGAGGTAATATAGACGAAACAACTTACCAAAATGAGGTTATTAAAAAATTTCCCCAAGTTTTTAGTGGACTAGGAGAGATCGTAGGTAACCCCTACAAGATAGTGCTTAAACCTGGAGCTAAGCCGTTTTCTGTTCCCTGCCCTAGACGAGTGCCTTTTCCCCTCCTGGATAAAGTCAAAGCGGAGTTGGATGACATGGTTAGAAAGGGGGTAATTCAGCCACAGATTGAGCCCACAGATTGGTGTTCACCAATCGTTGTGGTCCCAAAAAAGTCAGGAAATATAAGGCTGTGTGTAGATTACACAGAGTTAAATAAGTTTGTGATGAGGGAAAGAATTATTCTGCCTTCGATTGAAGATTTGCTACCATCTTTGGGTTCTAGAAGAGTGATCTCCCGTCTCGATGCTAATTGTGGATTTTGGCAAGTTCCTTTAGATCATGATTCTTGGAAATTGACCACCTTCATTACTCCTTTTGGGAGATATGTTTTTAAACGCTTACCCTTTGGGATATGTTCGGCCCCAGAATACTTCCAAAAAAAAAATGTTTGAGGCTGTAGAAGGCCTTGACGGAGTCATGAACGTGGTTGATGATTTCCTTGTTTTCGGAAAAATCATGAAGAACACGATTACCATCTAAATCTTTTACTAAAGCGCTTGCAAGATAGGGGTATCACTCTTAACCCGGAAAAGTGTGAATTTAGGTCAATTAAAATTAAATGTTTAGGACACTTGATTGATCATGGAACAGTTAAACCTGATCCGGATAAAGTCGAGGTTATCTTGGGTATGAGTACGCCTACGACTAAAAAAGAACTTAGATCTTTCTTAGGCTTAGTGAATTACCTAATGAAATTTATTCCACACATGTCGGAACACACAAAGCCGTTTTCAGATCTGCTATCAAATCGGAATCTGTGGACATGGGATGTTGTTCAAGAAAACTGTTTTATTCGTTTAAAATCTCTAATTGCAGAGGCAAGTTCCCTTGTCCCTTATGATGCCAATAAGGAGACTCGAGTAAGTGCAGATGGGTCTGGCTACGGAATCGGAGCAGTCCTCGAGCAGAAAATCCAGGGTCGGTGGTGTCCAGTGCAGTATTTATCTCGGAAGTTGAGCGAAGTCAAGAGCAGATATGCTCAAAAGAGAAAGAAGCCTTGGGACTAACGTGGGCGTGCGAAAAACTAGGAAAATATTTATTGGGGAAAAAGTTCGAACTCTTGACTGATCATAAGCCTTTGGTGCAAATTCTTTCTGAGAAACCTATTGAAGAATTATCGGCAAGATTACAAAGGTTCCGCTTGAGGCTCCTTCCCTTTGATTTTCCCATCAGGCATGTAAAAGGGAAGGAGTTTATTGCTCCAGATGTACTTTCCCGTAACCCGTTAAACATTCAGGCCGACGATAATGATGCTTTGGACGAAATAGAGCGTCAAATCAGGTTCATTTTTGAGGATATAATGATTACTGACCGTCGACTTGAAGCAATCAGAAAGGCCCAGAAAAGTGATCCACGGTATAGAGAAATAAAAGACAGTATCATGACTGTTGACTGGTCAGCGCTAGAAAATACAGATCTTAATAGGGAACAAGGTAACCTTGTCTTCCATAATGACCTGATCGTGAGAGGCACTCGGGTATATGTTCCTCCTTCCCTACGATCTGATATTTTGAGACGTCTGCATAAAGGTCATTTTGGAATCAATAAATGTATAGGACTAGCAAAGGAAACTGTTTGGTGGCCAGGAATAACGAGAGATATAAAGTTAGAGATATCTCGATGTAACGATTGCATTTAAAACTCACCTATTACCTTTGAACCTTTGGTTCCGTCGAACATACCAGATCGTCCGTGGCAATTTGTGGGAACAGATTTGTTAGAATATAAAAACCAAGTATACATTGTTGTACAAGACTATTTTTCCAAGTATTTAGAATTGGTCAGTTTACATAGGACTAACAGTAAAGCAGTTATTAGCGTTCTCAAAGGTATTTTCGCTAGGCATGGAATCCCAGAGGTTCTTCGGTCTGACAATGGAACTCAGTTTAGCTGCAAGGAATTTAATGATTTTGCAAACGAATTTAATTTCATTTTAGTTACTTCCAGTCCCAAACATTCGCTCCACTTCCACTCCACTCAGTAGAGGTCTTCTCTCTTCCATCATCTAACTCCTAGCTTTTCCAGTGTTTTTTTAACGCCTTCTATCCATCGGCTTCGCCCTCTTTCCCTTCGTCCTTCAGGCTTGCCATTGAACAGCGTTTTTGGCAGTCTACCTTCAGGATTCCTTTCGACGTGTTTTGCCCATCCTAATGCACACTTATTGATGTAACCAATTCTTTGTCTTCGAAAATGAGTCGATGTTCATCGTTTTTCCGCAGCCTCCATCTCACAGTTTCACAGGTCCATATATTCTTCTGAGTACTTTTCGTTCAAACATTCAAACATTCAATAATCTTTCAATTTCATTTGTCAGCATCCAGGTTTCACACCAATATGTTACTACTGGTCTTCAGTAGTAAACATATTGTCTTATATATTATGACCTTAGCTATGTAGCATAAGAGTCTAAACTTAAATGGCTTCTGTAGTGCGAGAAACATCTATTGCCCGCAGCCAATCCTACTTTCATTACTTCCATTACCACATTTTTCTTACAAGCGCCCCCAAATATTTAAAATGGCTCACCGACTTAAAGAGGTATGACCCAAATTTTATTTCTGGTTCTGCCCTTGTTGGTCTTCTTGAGGTCCTCATATAAACAGTCCACTGTTGATCGGCCCTCTCTGGCACCGCAGTGATGACTCCCCAGACACTTTTCCGAACAATTTTTAATTTTTTGATTGAGAACTCCAGCAAATATTTTGTATGATTTCGCTAAAAGAGACATTCCTCTTATCATTATCACTACAATTTTACGAGATTTCCACATATAATTATCACTGCTTGTTTAATCTCCTTTCTTATGGATAGGACATAGTAGACCTGTACCATTCTTGTGATATTTCTTCCTGTACACATACCTTCAACACTATATTGTACAGCTCTTTATGTAGCCTTTCTCCACCTTGCCTTTTTTTTGCGGTATGGGAACTTTACATTAATGAAAAATATCTGCCACACAAAGCCCGACAATACAACATGAAGTCACCAATCACGTGCATAGCTAAAATACTAAGAAAACCGTTTTTACTTTCACTTACCTTTATATGAAATATATATTAAGTGGAAGTATTGCGATCGTGAAAAATTTTGACTTCCGGTTTTCAACGGAAATACACGTTTTGTATTTCCGTTTTGTATTTGTATAAAATCTTACCTGTAACCAAAGAAACAACACTATAAGAAACTATTTCACACCTTTTAACGTTAATAAATTATTCTCAACTTGAAATTTAATGATCACGTTTGATCACATTTAATAGTGGTCACAATTAGTCTTATTTTCATATGTTTATAACCTTCTCGCTATCACACCTGTTCTTTCTGGATAAATCAATTATAATTCAAATTATATTATTAGAAGTTCGGCGAACATCTTTTATATCTCCCCCCCTGGAGAAGATAAACAGCAAAGCTATATTGATCCTCCATTAACTTTATACTATATGCCTTTATGTCGGAACTGGAACAAGTTTCGTAATATGGAAAAAACCGATTCTGGTTTCTTAAAGCCAATATCTATTTTGTAAATTGAGTTTGAAATTTTTTCCAAAATCTTATATGGTCAGTTCATCTAATTTTTTCCTGTTTAATCGATTTCCTTTTTCAACATATACCAAATCTCCTACGTTTAATTCACAAATTCTTCTGTTTTGATCGAAACGATGTTTATTATAATTATGTGATCGTATGGTTCTTTCTAAGGCAATTTTTCTATCTTGAATTAAATCATAAAGTGTTTTTCCTTTTTTAATTCTTCGGGAAGAATATCGAAATTTTCGACTTCTAATAAATATTTTGGGGAAAAGCCTGTTACTGTATGCTCCGTTTCATTGTATCTTTTAATGCATTCGTGAGCTATGCTCGTCCAAGAAACTCTGCCCTTTCTTTCATTAATCTGACATCTAATTTTGTTGATCAGAGTTTGACTTAGCCTTTCATTAAGGCCATTAGAATGTGGTGCATTGACTGCCGTAAAAACAATGGGTATATTTTCTTTATCTAAAAATTCTTTGAAATCTTTTGAATTTATGCCTGGATATTGATCAGAGAGAATCATGCCAATTTTATTATCCTGTATGACTTTTTGAACCAATTTCTTAAAATCATTTGAGCCTTGAGTTTTTGAGGTCAAAATGTAAGCGTATCGTGTGAAGTGATCGACAAAAAGATGTAAATATTTTTTTGTAGAACGGGACCCACCTAATCAACCAATGGTATCTATAGACATAATCTGAAAAGGATAAGTAGCAGGACCTAGGTGAGATAATTGTCCAAATTTAGGTGTTCCTCTTGATTTGTTTTTGATGCAGATTTCACAATTTTTACAAATTCTTCTGATATTATGTGTTAAGTTTTTCGCTGTATAGAACGGTTTAATTTTATTTTCTATTTGTTTTATACCTATCTGACAGTAAAGAAAATGTATTTTCTCTATAAACCTTTCACTAAATTCCTCCGAAAGTAAAATCTTTTCTTTTTTTCCAATCTTTTTATAATAGATTTCATCTTTGAATGTCAGTTTGTTTTTATTATTTCGTATATCTTCATTTTTCCCCTGATCGTTTCGGATATCTTCTAGTTTTATTAAGTTTACAATTTTTAAACAGTCATCCTGATTTTCCTGCGGTTCTAACACTGCATTTCTACTTAAACAGTCTGCCTCTAAATGATATTTTCCTGGAGAATATATTTTATCAAAATTAAACTGGGACTGATAATAGGTTAAGTCTCCAAGTTCTTCATCGGTTCTAGCCTTAATATTCATTCTTTCTAGGGGCTTACGATCACAGAAAACTGTAAATTTCTTGCCCATGAGCCAATGCTGCCAATATTTTACCGGCTCTTTAATCGCCAAGCATTCCAGATAAATAGCCTTTTTTCTTTTCTGGGCTTAATTCAACTTCCTTGAAAAATATGCGCATGGTTTTTCTTCTTCATTTTTCTGAGGTTGTTTCAAGACAGCCCCAATTCCTTGTAGGCATGCATCTGTGTAAATATGTATCGGTAAATGTGGATCAAAGATGGCCAAAATTGGTTTTGAACACAGCAATTTTTTATTGTCTCAAAAGATTTTTGACATTCTGCAGACCAGATAAATTTTCGTCCTTTCCTCAATAAATTATGCAAAGGATCTAAAATAATCGATAAATTTGGTACATATTTTCCGTAAAAATTAATTTTTCCTAAAAATTGTCGGACATTTTTTTGTGTTCTTGGAACAGGAAAATCGTTAATAGCAGTTAAATTATCTTTCAATGGTTTAATGGTAATATCTTTAATTATATGGCCTAAATATTTTACCGAATCTTGCGCGAAGTTTCCCTTTGAAAATTTCAGTCTAAAGCCTTCCTTTAAAATTGCTTCTAATATAAAGTTAAATGTTGAATATGTTCCGAAAATGTCTTAGAGAATATCAGAATGTCATCTATGTAATTTACCGTGAATTCCGAGAGCTTATGTTTTCTGATGATGCTAGATAGAATTCTCCGAAAGATTGCTGGGGACGTTTTCAAGCCAAATGGTAAACAGGTCCACTGAAAGTGTTCTTCTTGTGTAACAAATGCTGTTTTTTCCCTGTCTTCAATTTTCAAGGGAATCCCAAAAAAAATTCAAGGAATGACCAGAATGCTGAGTTTATATCCAGCGTTGAAAAAAATTTGCAATCCCTCGTTTTAACCATTAAATCCTCAATTAGTGGGAAAGGTTGAGATTGAGGAACTACAATTTTGTTTAAATAGCGAAAGTCTATGCATAACCTTGATTTTTTTCCTTCTTCTTTTTTAAATGCCAGTGTTATCGGAGCAGCAAACGGGCTATACGACTCTTCGATTAGGTTTTTCTCTAATAATTTCGAAACTTGTTGTTCTATTTCTTTTTTGTCTTCAATGGTGCATCTGTATGGTCTTTTGCAACAATATTTATCTATTAACAAATCAATACGAGCCTCTTAACCTCTTACGGTGCCTATATCGTATTTATCTTTAGCAAAAAGTGATTTATATTTGTGGATTAATTCATCTATTTTAGATTGCTGCTCATAATTTGGATTATTTACTGAAATATCAAAATCACTCAATTCTATGTGTACATTAAAGTTTATTTTATATTCACCTATTATGTCATCCGCAGTTTTTATTATTAAATCAGCATTGCTGTTAAAATGTTGTAAATTCTTTTCTTCTTTACCATTTTTATCTGAAAAGCCGGGAATTATTTCTCTATCTTTGAAATTTATTATTTCTTTACTATCTTTCTTTTTAATTTCCTAATTCTTTTGGGTTATTTGCAGTTTTTCATTCTGAATTAGATGAAAATTTTCAATGCAATCTAATCCAATTAAAAAGTCATATTCAATTCCTCCGCTGTAAGCATCTTCTGTAGTAACGGTATAGCTTCATCAATAGGGACCTTAGTGAACAATGATTTTACATCAAAGCTCACTAGGATACGGTTTTTTGAAATTTTGAGCTCCTTAATTTTCTTCATGAAGTCTTTAGAGTCCTTGATGTTGTGTTCTGAGTTTCCTACGTGTGGTTTGATGATTTGTGTGAGGTGTTTTGCAATGTAGTAAGTGGGTGATCCTATTGAGCTGACTATGGGGCGCATAGGATAGTTGTCTTTGTGGATTTTGTGTAGTCCGTAGAGTCTGGGTGGAATTCTTCATCACATCAACCACATACACACCAACACACAGTTTACAATGGAGACCGAGAAGGACAACAAGATACCTTTCCTGGACGTACTAGTAGAAAAGAAGGAAGACCTCACATTAGGACATTCAGTTTATAGGAAACCGACCCACACGGACAGATATTTACAAGCAGATTCTCACCACCATCCATCACAAAAGAGAGATACAATATCATTCTACCACCTAAACTAAAAATAAAGTCTATATTTTTCAGTTCCTTTCATCCCGATTTGGATTTTGCCTTTACCATGGAAGATTTGTTAGAAAGTATCAAAAGCAGTAAAAATAATAAAGCAACGGGTTTTGATTTGATACCAAACGAATGTTTTAAACAACTAAATGAAAAATGGTTATTAGTTTTATTAGATTTATTGAACAAAATATGGCAGGATCAAAATATTCCGGATAGCTGGGCCTCTATCAAAATGATCCTTATCTACAAAAAAGGTTTTGTATTTAATACGAGCAACTACAGAGGTATTGCCATATTCAAGACAATTACAAAAATATTTACGAATATGATTTACAAACGATTAATGTCTTGGGCAGAAAATAACTCATTAATTCCAGAAGAACAGATGGGATTCAGAAAGGGAAGAGGCTGCAGGGACTCACTCTTCACCCTCTCTGCTGCTATAAACATACAGCTAAGATTAAAAAGAAGGAAAGTGTTTGGTACATTCGTCGATTTTCAAAGAGCATTTGATTCTGTCCCACATGAGATTCTCTGGCACAAATTACACAATCTCGGCTTGAGTGGCAAATGTTTTTATAAAGAAGCTTTATGACAAAGCAGCATTCAAAATATATCTGAATGAGCAGGTTTCCAAGGAAATAGACGTGTCTGAAGGGGTACTCCAAGGGGAAATTCTGAGCCCACTTTTGTTGTCACTCTACATTTCCGATATAATTAGTTATTTTAATAGTAAAGACGCAGTTGGTATCAAATTAAAAGGAAAAAATGACCTTCTTTTTCTGTTGTAAGCAGATGATATAGTCATGCTCACTCATTCTTGGATGATAACCCAAAAAAACCTGCGAATTTTAAGCGAATACTGTAACGAAAACAAATTAGTAGTAAACACCGACAAAACCAAAATTGTAGTATTCCAGTAGTATTCCACAAAGGGGGCCGCTGGGGCAAATTGAATAAATTTATTTATAACCCACGCGAATTACAAACAAAAAATAGTTTCACATATTTAGGTATTCCAATCAATTGCTCCGGTATGTTCACAGATGCTCCCACTCTGGCTTTATCAAAAAACACTGCTGCCAATTCAATAGTATTGAAAATTTTAAAGTCATGCATATCAGACTGTTGGGATTCAAAAGAAAAATTATTTGAGGCAATATCAGAAAATGTCCTACTGTACTTGACAGAAATATGGGGAGCACCTTATTACAATTTAATAGAAAGGGGATGTTTAAAATTTTACAAAAAACTGTTGCAGCTGCCAAAAAACACACCTAATTCGTACTGGAAACTGGTAGGAGTCATGTATTAAAAAAAATATTCTCAAGAATGTACAATTGGTGGATTAAATTGCTCACGATGCCAGAGCAATCCCTTCCGAAAATTTGTTATTCAAGGTTGACAGAAATTATTGATAGCTCCATTCCATATAACTGGGCACTTGAAATGAAAAATGTTTTAGCTTAGGTGGGGAGGGATGATATTTGGGCATGCCAGAATCCTGACTGGGCAATACACTTGAGAAATGATGTAATAGAAGCAATGGGAAATCATATCTTAAGCCGAGACGTGGAAATGGTGATTAACTCTTCTTTCAACCTGTATGAGCAGTACTTGTCCCTCAAAGTCCACATAAGTCAACAAAGAGTGCTTGCTCAACTCCGAATGGCAAACAAAACAGTAACTCGAATAATTGTAAATGGTATGTATAGGAAGTTTAACAGTAGAGAGCCGTGTCAACATTGCCAGGCGGGTATGAACGACGACATTAATCATTTCCTCTTAATATGTCCGAAATTTGTTGAAAATAGGAAAAAATTATTTGAGCAAATATATTAATACACCCTCCAGCCCCCAGTTAATAGCCGATTTATTAACTGTATATAAACTCCGAGATATCTACCTATTTATAGCTTCATCTCTAAAGCTGATCATAGGTGTTCAATAATTATAGGAAATATGTTCAATTCTTCAGACATGTACAGTAAGATTAATGATATTGATTTTTTTTTTTTTATTTATTTGTTTATTATTTATTATGTGTTTATTTCCATATCGTTGAACTTCGTCATTTTTAAGCTTTGTTAGATAATTTTGTTTAATATACGTAACCCAATTTATATATTAAGTATTGTGTATATATTGTATTGTGTATATACTAAATATTGTATATATTTTCAATTAGAGCATTATTTTTATTTTATTTTTTTTTTATGTTATTAGAAGAATTGTTTAGCTGTTTCATTTAATGATTTTATTTTTATTTATTTATTGTATCATTTGTTCTTTTACTTTTAATGTATTATTAATTTTATTATATAAGAGAAAATGATGCGAAAAAAGAAGAACAAAAAAAAAAACTTGTAATCCGAGTAAATACATTGTTATATATATATTCTCTAAGGGTCAAACACCCTGTAATGTAATCTAATTTATAAAATACAGTATATTTTCATTCAGTTTTAATATCATAACGGTTAACTTATAGTTCTTTTGATTACGATGTTTAAACATAAAAAATTTAGGTTTCAAAGAATAAAATAGATTATGTTGTATTGTCTGGCTTTGTCAGGCAGATATTTTTGCATTAATGTAAAGTTGGATCCTTTCTACTTGCCATACCACAAAAAAAAACTCACCCCAATACTTTTTAATAAATGTATGAAAATACCTTTTGAAGTATTTTTTTTATAACCGAGTTGGTGTTTAGCGTGCAATGAATAATTTTGTTGTATCTTTATTAATTATAATACCAATAAAGGGTATAAATCCGTGGATCTTTTATAAGATTTATTGATTGGATACAACAAAGAAAAACAAAGTGAACAGTGGAAGCTTTTTAATAAAAGAAACTATACTCCAGTAATAATATATATACACATATATGTTATATAAAAAAAAGTAACATGCAATAAGAACTTATATCTAGTACAATGCCTGGTAATATGGAGCGGGGAGCGCTGAGAACAGAGCAGCTAAAGATCTCGAAACAGAGTGGTTCTGGAAACGTTATAATCTGACAAGTCACCTCTGTTCGGTGATGGGGGATATTTACAATTATTTGGCAAAGTACAATTACTTCTGGATCTACTGAGTGTAACTTTAACCTTTAGTAATACATTAATGTATATAATAATTATTTGTCTCCGTTATCTACCTTATGCCAATATAGAAAGACCTTATCGTCTATACTTTGAACATGTATGGCTTAACTTATTTACGAGTTAAAGGAATTACATGTAATGATATATAATATTAATGAATACAGTAATACATTAATGAATACAATTATAATTTATACAGTGCTGCCATAATACAATTACAATTACAATTAGCAGTAAAATTTATGTATAATAATATACATAATACATAATATTATACATGACTTAATAATTATATGTGTGGATCACCACAATTTCAAACTCTTTAAAGACGTGAATTGGAAAGACTATAGTCTTAATTGGTTAAAGAAACATTTTAGATCATACAATTTTAAATCCTTATAATTCTAATCATGAAATCATTTTCCATAAAATCTGGTGCGTGCGCGCAACACACAACTTTCATTTACCAACTTACTTAGATTAGAAATTAATATGTTTTGTCAATTGCCTCTTCTCAAAGTTATACATTTTTCCACTTTCATTTTTTATTTTTGTTTTCATTTGCTCAAAAAAAAAAAAAAACTAATTTCTTTTATTATTAAATAAAAGTTTTTACTTGTGATAATTCGGCAATGCAAGCATAATACTCCAAGTCGTCTAATTTTATAATTCTCTATGTCCTTGTTAAATATTTCATTTAGTTCCTATGAAAAAAAATAATTTTCATTAAATGAACAGAACATCTTTAATTATAACGCATTGGTTTGTCATTAAGGACGTACGGCGCATGCGTGAGCTCAAGGTGTTTTTTGAGTTGACGGAATTTTTTACTTTTTTTCTCCTGTATATGTTTACTTGATTTTCTTCATATATCATATTTAGCCATTTCTTATTTTTTGTCGTGATGAGAGACAGTTAATTTCTCAGTATAAACTAAAACAAAGGTACTTTATAGGAAAACAAAAAAGGCTCCTTCCCCATTTAAGCCCCCTCAGAAAATTTTAATACTGATAAATCTTACCTGATATTATTGAACATCCAATTTTTATTAAATATGACGAATTTGATCAAAATAATTAAAGCCGTTTTTCAGTATTAAAAAAAACACATGAAAATGATACAAAATTTATTAAGTAAAGTCCCCCCTCCGGTTGATCAATTTTGATGAAATTTTTAGAGTCATATCTCGGGCATATTAATTCATCAAATACTTAGTTTAATCAAAATCGTTAGAGCCGTTTTTGATAAAATCGAAAAAAACGTAAAAAGTTATTAAATAAAGTACCCCAACCCTTTGACCAATTTTGATGAAAATTTTGCTGTCACATTGCGGGCATATACATACACTAAATACCCAATTTCAGGTTCCCACGGTTAATAGTTTTTGAGCTAGTCTGTTCACACACACATACACACACAGACCAATTCGCGGGACTTGGTTATTCCCCAAAACGTGTATTTCCGTTGAAAACCGGAAGTCAAAATTTTTCACGATCGCAATACTTCCACTTACTATATATTTCATATAAAGGTAAGTGAAAGTAAAAACGGTTTTCTTAGTATTTTAGCTATGCATGTGATTGGTGACTTCATGTTGTATTGTCGGGCTTTGTGTGGCAGATATTTTTCATTAATGTAAAGTTCCCATACCGCAAAAAAAAGGCAAGGTGGAGAAAGGCTACATAAAGAGCTGTACAATATAGTGTTGAAGGTATGGGTACAGGAAGTAATACCACAAGAATGGTACAGGTCTACTATGTCCTATCCATAAGAAAGGAGATTAAACAAGCAGTGATAATTATATGTGGAATTATCGTGGAAATATCGTAAAATTATAGTGATAATGATAAGAGGAATGTCTCTTTTAGCGAAATCATACAAAATATTTGCTGTAGTTCTCAATCAAAAAATTAAAAATTGTTCGGAAAAGTGTCTGGGGAGTCATCACTGCGGCGCCAGAGAGGGCCGATCAACAGTGGACTGTTTATATGAGGACCTCAAGAAGACCAACAAGGGCAGAACCAGAAATAAAATTTGGGTCATACCTCTTTAAGTCGGTGAGCCATTTTAAATTTTTGGGGGCGCTTGTAAGAAAAATGTGGTAATGGAAGTAATGAAAGTAGGATTGGCTGCGGGCAATAGATGTTTCTCGCACTACAGAAGCCATTTCAGTTTAGACTCTTATGCTACATAGCTAAGGTCATAATATATAAGACAATATGTTTACTACTGAAGACCAGTAGTAACATATTGGTGTGAAACCTGGGTGCTGACAAATGAAATTGAAAGATTATTGAATGTTTGAATGTTTGAACGAAAAGTACTCAGAAGAATATATGGACCTGTGAAACTGTGAGATGGAGGCTGCGGAAAAACGATGAACATCGACTCATTTTTGAAGACAAAGAATTGGTTACATCAATAAGTGTGCATTAGGATGGGCAAGACACGTCGAAAGGATTCCTGAAGGTAGACTGCCAAAAACGCTGTTCAATGGCAAGCCTGGAGGACGAAGGGAAAGAGGGCGAAGCCGATGGATAGAAGGCGTTAAAAAAACACTGGAAAAGCTAGGAGTTAGATGATGGAAGAGAGAAGACCTCTACTGAGTGGAGTGGAAGTGGAGCGAATGTTTGGGACTGGAAGTAACTAAAATGAAATTAAATTCGTTTGCAAAATCATTAAATTCCTTGCAGCTAAACTGAGTTCCATTGTCAGACCGAAGAACCTCTGGGATTCCATGCCTAGCGAAAATATCTTTGAGAACGCTAATAACTGCTTTACTGTTAGTCCTTTGTAAACTGACCAATTCTAAATACTTGGAAAAATAGTCTTGTACAACAATGTATACTTGGTTTTTATATTCTAACAAATCTGTATCTGGTATGTTCGACGGAACCAAAGGTTCAAAGGTAATAGGTGAGTTTTAAATGCAGTCGTTACATCGAGATATCTCTAACTTTATATCTCTCGTTATTCCTGGCCACCAAACAGTTTCCTTTGCTAGTCCTATACATTTATTGATTCCAAAATGACCTTTATGCAGACGTCTCAAAATATCAGATCGTAGGGAAGGAGGAACATATACCCGAGTGCCTCTCACGATCAGGTCATTATGGAAGACAAGCTTACCTTGTTCCCTATTAAGATCTGTATTTTCTAGCGCTGACCAGTCAACAGTCATGATACTGTCTTTTATTTCTCTATACCGTGGATCACTTTTCTGGGCCTATCTGATTGCTTCAAGTCGACGGTCAGTAATCAGTATATCCTCAAAAATGAACCTGATTTGACGCTCAATCAACTCTCATACACACCAACATACAGTTTACAATGGAGACCGAGAAGGACAACAAGATACCTTTCCTGGACGTACTAGTAGAAAAGAAGGAAGACCTCACATTAGGACATTCAGTTTATAGGAAACCGACCCACACGGACAGATATTTACAAGCAGATAAACATGTTTGTTTTTGTTGAAAACTTCGATTTTAAAAATAACTTTGTGTTATCGTCAAAACAAAGTTGGATTTTGTTAAAACATCGATGTTTAGAGCATATAATATATTCTTGTTCTTTGTCAAACCTATCCATATTAAAACATATTTGTTTTTGGTTAAAACATCATTTTTAAAGCACATCTGGTTTGGTCCAAAAAATAGATGTTAAACACGTTTGTTATTGTTTAATACCTCGATTTTAAATATAACTTTGTTTTTTTCAAAAACAAAGATGTTAAAACAACTTGGTTATTCTTGAAACATTGATGTTAAAAACTTCATCATTACAGCTAAAGCAACGAGGTTAAGAGCATATCTATCTATCACATCAACCACAAACACACCAACATACAGTTTACAATGGAGACCGAGGAGGACAACAAGCTACCTTTCCTAGACGTACTAGTAGAAAAGAAGGAAGACCTTTCATTAGGACATTCAGTTTATAGGAAACCGACCCACACGGACAGTTATTTACAAGCAGATTCTCACCACCATCCATCACAAAAGAGAGGGATCATTGCAACACTCATACACAGAGCATTGACCATAACTGAACCTACAAAAATTCTAAAAGAAAAAAGAAAACTCCGGACAGCCCTCAAAAAGAACGGATACTCGGACGAAACCATAACATCCGAATTCATTAAACAAGAATCCAAAACTAACAACCATCTCCCTGAAGAAAATGAAACAGAAAAGAAGCTCATAGCTGTTATCCCCTACGTACCTGGCACCTCGGAAAAAATAGCCAGAACACTTACAAAAAACAACATCAAAACAATCTTCACCACAGACAGGAAAATTGGACAGATCCTGCCCAATCCAAAGGACAATCTTGGACTCAACAAACCTGGACTTTACAGATTCCCTTTCTCATGTGGTAAACAATATATAGGACTGACAGCAAGGAACATCTCCACACGACTGAAAGAACATATTGCCGCAGGTAAGGAAATACAGACGGATAAATCAGCGATAGTAGAACACTTTCACAATACACAACACACTATAGCCTTCGAAGACACCAAAGCCATAGTTAGAATTGATAACTACCACCACAGATCCATCAGGGAGGCTATAGAAATCATAAAACAACCAAACAATATAAACAAAGATGACGGATACAGACTTAGCAAAAACTGGTACCCTGCACTAAACAACATTAGACAACACAACGTATCTCAGAGAGCTGACGTTCCCAGCCCCCCTCCCCTACCCCCTCCACCTGACCACACCCCCTCGGGTCTAGCCAATGGGAACACCGACTTCGCCCCCGACGGAAGATTATAAGTTACTGATCCCCTTCTCTTGTATTGGCCATGAAGAAGCCCACAGCAAGATGGGCGAAAGCTTGGTCGCTGGAAAACCCAAGACATGGTCAAACCCTGAAGAAGAAATGCAGACTATGGATTCGGACCATGGAAGCCTTATACAACATTTAAGAAACCTGTACGGGGAGGATGTTGCTAGAAGAGTGAGAATATTGGAGAAGCTCCGATCAAAGAAGGTCAGAATGCTGATTAGCATTTCTGAAACGTTACCGGGACCACAGAATAATACCCGATTGCTCCAAGAACCCGAGAATAGAAAAATCGAAGAAGATTCAATGCAAAGAACTTCTGACAGGTGCAGTATTATGATTCTCAGAACCATGATACATGACACCAGAAGAGATCTTGCACATCTGGAACGGTCATTGCTACAGGAGCACCTGTTCTTCAACAACAAACTTGGCGCTAAAGACTTGACCAAAACCGACAGAGCCATCTGGTTGGCAGCAGAGAAGATCAGAAGAATCCACACTTCTATACAGAAACGGAAATTCATGAAGCTGGCATCAGAGCGAAAAAAAGTGGATCCCTATCGAGAATCGCTAAGGAACACGGTCATCAACCTCACGTCACAAGGACTTCCTCCAGAAGCTGTCTCAGTTCTTCAAAGAGGTTTCATCTTTGCTGTAGCTCCCAAACGCATACCGGTTGAGAAAATCATCACCAGCGTCGAAGCAGTAGTAAAGGACATGGAAGACCGCACAGCAGAAGCAATCCGTCAAGACGTCAGCAAGATCCTGCGTGAAGCAAGACCGCCGAAACCCAACCTACGTAAAGAAGAAAGAAGAGCCCTCAGCGAACTCAAGAACCGTGAAGATATTGAATATTCGGGTTGAACACAAATAACAAAAAACTACTTGAACACAATAAAATAACTGTATTAAAACTTCGTGTGCATGAGACAACCGACAAGTAGGTCAAAAGAACAGTATTTACTAATTAAAAAAGAAGGTTACACATACAGAACAAAAGGCGGTAAACATGACAGTGGTGCCATGAAGCTATGAACACAAACAAATAATTAAAGACATAGTAAAATGAAATATAAATTATACAATACATAATACAATAATAATAATTAACATTCAACACTCCTCCTTAATTATTATTGTCCTCAAAAAAAAGATTTCACACCCAAAAGCAAATGAAAAAACTCAAACTTACACCTACCTAGAGGCTTTGTCAGAATATCACTGATTTGTTTCTCTGAGCCAATGTGATTAAAACTAAATATTTTGTTACAATGCTCTAATAAAAAATGAAATCCCACTCTCACATGTTTTGTGCGCCTTAAATATTTACCATCATTCTTCTCAATCATGCACTTTTATTGTCAATAAAAAATGGAGTTAATTCGTTATAAAAGTCTACTTATTGATAGAGATACATAATCCACATAAGTTCCTTTATAGCTTCACACGCGGCAATAAATTCTGCTTCAGCAGTGGAAAGGGCGGTACAATTTTGTCTTCTCAATCCCCAAGCCACAGCCGCTCCAGACATGGTAATCACGAAGCCGCTGGTAGATTTCCTTTCGCTGAGATCACCAGCAAAATCAGCATCTGAGTATATCTGCAGATTGCTTCCCTTTTCATTAAAATTCCCTTTTCATATAATAAGCTGTAGTTATAGGTTCCCTTTAGATATTTAAAAATCCTTTTTAATTCCTTCCAATGTTCAATGGTTGGATTCTCTACTTAAATAATTAACCGAGTAGGCAAGATCAGGCCGAGTCACGTTTGATAAGTACAATAGACTTCCAATTGCTTCCCGATAGGGCTTATTCTTGGCAGTTTCTTTATTTATTTCTTCATGATAGGGTTCCATAGGAGTAGATACTGGGTCACACAGTTCCATCTTAAATCGTGCCATTATCTTCCAGGTGTAAGCTGGCTGACTAATAAAAATTGAGTCATTTTTGTGCTGAATTCTCATCCCTAAATAATTTTTGGCTTCACCAAAGGTAATATTGAATTTCTTATTTAATTTGTCTAATAAATTAATAATTTCCGTCTTAGATTTTCCAAGAATGAGACCATCATCCACATACAAGCAAAGAATAACCAAATTCTCACCAGTCTTAACAAATATGCATTCATCCGCCGCACAGGAAACAAATCCCTGTTCAGACAAAAACATAGAAAATGTGGAATGCCAATTTCGGGGTGCTTGCTTCAACCCATACAGACTCTTAACCAATTTACATACTCTCTCCGTCCCATCCTGAAAGCCCTCAGGTTGCAGCATATACAATTCTTCCTCTAAATTTCCATTTAAAAAGGCAGTCTTCACGTCAAATTGATAAAGTAAATAATTCCTCCTAACAGCTAAAGCCAACAAAAACCTGATACTTTCATAGCCAGCTACAGGGCTGAATGTTTCGGTGTAGTCTATTCCTTGTTGTTGCTCGAAACCTCGGACAACCAGCCTCGCTTTTTTCTTTTCTCCTTCATCAGATATTTTCTTCCTAAAGACCCATTTACATGTCAGAGGTTTCTTCTCCAATGGTAGGTCGACTAAGGTCCAGGTACAATTCTTTGTCAATGCTTCCATTTCATCTTCCATGGCACTGTTCCATCCTGGATCACTAATAGCCTCATCAAAGGATAAGTCCTCAAAGTCACAAAAATAAGCAGCAGATTGATAATCTTGATATTTGGATGGCTTTTTGATCTCTTCTTGTTTTCTTAAATTATAAGAGTGTCTTGGTTCTTCCTTTTTTCTTTGGGAGCATAGGCCCTTTCTCAATAAGGCAGTCTTCGGTATCCTCAAAACCACGGAATGGTTCTTCTTCTTCTTCTGGCGCTGTTCGATCATCCCCAAGGTCTTCTGATTCCATTTCAATCTGTACATCTTCAGTTGGAAAAACAAGTCGATAGGAATTGGTTTGCTCCAGGGTTACAGGTGAACTGGGTTTGAATACAACATCTCTTACAACATCAATCTTGTGTTCTTCAGGAAAATATACTCGGAAACCCTTAGAGTCAAGATCATTTCCAACAAAAATACCTTTTCTACTTTTAGCGTCCCACTTCCTCCGTTTCTGTTTGGGAATGTGTACAAATACTTCAACACCAAATTCGTGTAAGTCTGAAAAACTTTTAAATTCTGATCCATACCAGAGTTCCCATGGAGTTCTGCCTTTAATTGAACTAGTTCCTGAAGCATTTAAAACATAAACAGCCATATTGACAGCCTCAGCCCAAAGACATTTGTCTAATTGACGGGATATCAACATTGTCCTAGCTGACTCGACAACAGTACGCATTTCTCTTTCGATTTTCCCGTTCTGGCGCGGACAGTAACTCACAGATTTTTGATGATGAATACCATAACTGTCAAGCACGGATTTAACTTCTGAGTTAACAAATTCTAGTCCATTGTCTGTCCTAATAATTTTCACATCTCTACCCGTGAGTCTCTTGGCCGATGCCAAAAACATTTTAAATTTGGAAACAATGTCAGTTTTAGTTTTAAGGAAATACACAAAACGAAACTTACTGTAGTGGTCCTTCAACAATAAGAAATATAACCTAGTTTCTTTTATGTTAGTTTAACATGCCAGTCGAATAATGTTGACACAGTGGTATTGGAATTGACAGCAAACATATTATCATACATTATTTTCATTTTATACAACATTCCATCTCTACTGCCGACAGCCCAACATTCATCATTTTTATCAGTTATCTTACATGAGTCTCCTTCAATTTTAAATTTATGACCCTTGTCAACAGTTGAACTCACAGAAAATAAATTAACTTTCAATTCGGGAACATAAAGTACGTTTTTGAAGATTCCAGGCACCCATTCAATCCCGTTGAATGTCTGAATCGAGATATCTCCTATACCCTTAGCTTCTAGGCAAGATCCGTCACTAATTTTTACTTTTCTAGACACTGGATCAATAAAATCAAAAATATGACGTTCATGTGTCATGTGTTCAGTTGAGCCACTGTCAACAACCCAAAAATGACCTGACTGCATATTTTCGCTAGTTAGTGCCATGTATGCATGTCTTTTAACATTTTTCCCATCTTTCTTTTTCAGGACTTCACAATCCTTGACAAAGTGCCCTGGCTTTTTGCAATAAAAACAATTTCTAGTTTTATCACTGTTTGCATGTAAATTGGATTTATTTTTATAACACCTGGAACGATCATGTCCAGTCTTTTGACATATGGAACACTTTAGGGGCTTAGATTTTGAGGCAAATGCTGTTTCACTACTGGATTCCCCCATCCCCATCTCTCCGAGAAAGTAATCTCTCCTCCTCAATTAATAGACGAGACATGAGTTCGTTTAAACTCTTGTTTTCAGTAGATTCCCAAGCAGGGACAAAATGGTCATAATCGGAGGGTAATGATATCAAAATTTTGGTCATTAGCATTTTTTCGGAAATTTCTTCCCCCAACATCTTAATTTTAGACAGCATGTCCTCCAGCCTGGATATATGATGGGATACTCCCCGATTTTCGTACTTATACGCAAAAAATTGTTGTTGAACAACGTGTAAACTCACCTCGGACTTTCTGTCAAATATTGCCAAAAGTTTATTCCATATGGCGTAGGCGGTATCACATGAAACTAAATATCTTAAC